>NW_010582737.1:182697-202082 GCF_000705375.1 Tinamus guttatus
GTGGCCCACGGCTGGCCAGGCAGCTGAGTGCTGGCCATGGCCTGGGGACTGTGCAGGGCTCAGCAGCGACGGCTCCTGAGCTTTGAGAAAGGTTTTTGGAGCAAATTGTGGAGATCTGCAGCGTCATCTATCAGAATGTCCTCAACCACTGTGTGCCGAACAGGCTTGTGGCTGACAACAGGCTGAAGGTCAATGGAGAAATAGCTTTCACCACCATGGTCACAGGCACAAATAGTTGGGATATGTGTGTTTTTGGTCATGCCCAAATGAGGCCGTTTGCAGGAACAGCCTGCCAGTGGACCATATATTAGTTGTCGGTCCCTATTAGACAGAGGCTGTTGTCTATAATGTTTTTTCAGGGGGGTACCTTGCTGCCCATCTGACCATACCCTTGTTCTCAGTAATGCAACTAGAAACCAAATGGAAACAAAGTAGCACTACAAAGATATAAAACTTCCCCAAGAGTTTCAACACAAAGTGGGGTTGCTCCTCATCCTGATGTACCAAATGGAAGAGAAAGGGTGTAAGTGCTGTCTCGGGTAACTTCATTTAAACCGGACCACCATTCTCAAAAATGGAAGTTGAACCACAAGGTAAATCATAGAATCCCAGAATGCTTAAGGTTGGAAGGGACCTCTGGAGGTCATCTAGTCCAACCCCCCTGCACACGCAGGGTCACCTAGAGCACGTGGCACAGGACTGCGTCCAAGCGGGTTTGGAAGATCTCCAGAGAAGGAGACTCCACAACCTCTCTGGGCAGCCTGTTCCAGTGCTCTGTCACCCTCACTGTTAAGAAATTTTTCCTTAAGTTCATGTGGAACTTTTGGTGCTTCAGTTACTGGCCGTTTCCTCTAGTTCTGTCAGTGGCCACCAGTGAAAAGAAGCCAGCACTCCCTCCCTTGAGGTACTTATATACACTGATCAGATCCCCTCTCAGCCTTCTCTTCTACAAATCAGAAGACTGAATTCCAGACACTCAGTGAGTCATGTGTGATGAAGACAATTTCAAATATGGAGAATTCTGTTTCATCAGAAGTTACTGCAAATCTGTAGGAATTGTATTAGAATTCTGAAAAGGATCTAGATCTTGAAACACACGGTATTGATTCAGATGCTTTTTTAATAGCTGAGTTCATTATGCTTCCGAGAGCAAGATGACAGTCACTTGCACTTAAACAACTCCATTACCTTTGACGGTACTCGTAATGTGCACTACTCCACTGTCCAAGTAAGACAACATCCAGATCCAAAATGTTTATTCCAAAACTTTTGGCAATTTTTGTTAGGCCTTGAACAAAATGAAGTGGAGAGTATGACCCGAAGCTCTCAAGTCTCTCCTGCACAAGACACAGAAAATACTGCTCTTCAGAAAGATTTCCTAGAGGCATATGCTCTTACCTGAGACACTGCTTGGGAATCAGCCCTATTTAAAGCAATGAAGACTGAAGCTCTGTGAGAAATAAATATTTATTGCTATAGCTTTATAAGCACATCTTTGCTGGTACCAATTCCCTCCCCTGCTATTCAACTAATGGGAATTTGCTTATTGACTTCAGCGGCAGGAAGCTGGTTCCACAGGCGGTTTTCTATTACTACTCCTTAGAAGGATGCCAACAAAATGAATGAACAAACACCCTACAACAAGAAAGACCCCCAAAATACCCACAGTGGGCACACACAGCTGTATATCTTTTTGGTATACAGTTAATGGTGACGAAGCTATTAAAGTGCTGACGCCGATGGCTCTGCAGACATGCGGGTAAGGGCTGCATCCCGGCAGGGCGAAATTGCGGAAATTGTCCTACATCAGTGCTCCCTGCTTAGTGAAACACCTGTCCAGGCTGGCTACATGATCACCTAATCTATTACGGTCTGGAAGCTTTGCTTTTAGGAAGAAACTTTATGGAGAGGTGAGGGCGTTGCAGAGCTACGCAGAGGCCTGGGGTGCCCCAGATAGGTGGTGGGTGCAGCCGAGCTGATTCTTTGCCTAAAGAGAGGGAATAAGAGCAAAGGAACCAGGAGAGAAGGAAATTGGAGAAGCTGTCAAGCCGTGACAGCTAAATGTGAAACCCCTCACTGGATTGAGACCAGTCGTCTGGGTAGAAGATGTGAGAGGTGAGATGCTAAAATACCAAAGTAAAGTTAAGCTAATCTGAAGTTTAAAATCTTTTTTTTTTTTTGATGGAAAAGACACCCATAATTTCCTTATATGTCCCTGTGTGTCTGAAAACTCTCTCCGTGAAGTTATTGAACTTCTGGCAGAGGCAAAAATCATTTGTCCTGCTGCATGGCAAGGTCCCTCTCCACAGATGCTGCCTTAGTCATTCCTACCGCCCTCTGGAGACCCGAGTGTTCCCAGGAGGCCTGTTCTCCCCCGTCCTTATCTCCACGCATAGAAAAGGGTGCCTAAACTCTCCCCCAGGCCAGGCCTGCTGCTCTTTAAGGCCGAGTGTCAATGTAATGTTTACTGAAAAGCAAATATGTTTAATTCACATCCACTTTAAAACGTATGTAACATATGTCTTGATTAGAGATTTTATTTTTCTTTTACTTTTCATGATCAAGATATTTAGGATCCCTTTAATCCTAATAATTTCAAGCTTTTCCCCAAAATTATTATTTTTTTTTGTAATAAACAATAATGACATAAAAACAAGGGCTGTTTCAGGAGCAAAAAGGCACCTCAGGATGCATTAGGGTTTTGAGCACAACGTGCCCTGTGTGAAGCGCAGTGCACGCTGCAGTTCCTCGGCCTCAGCACTGCAGAGCAGCCGGAGCTGGGATCAGCGCCGTTGCGCGCCGCTGCCGCGGGGCCTGGCCCGTGCCAAGGGCTCCCAGCCCCGCTCCAACCCTGCAGCTGGAGCGGACAACGGAGCCGCACCTGGCCCTGGCTGCTGCTGCCGGGAGCAGGTTTCAACTGCAGCCGCAGCCGCAGCCGCAGCCTCGCCTGGGGCTCTGGTTCCACTCTGCCTTTCGCTGGCCCTGGCCCTTGGTGTCATGTTGTCCCTTGGGTGTCACTGGGAATCAGGCTGCCTGGAAGCGAGATGCAGAAAGGCTGCTCCTGCGGGAAGCCTCGGCAGGAGAGACTGCTCTGCACAGGGCAGCAAGGGGCAGAGCTCGGGCGACTTGTGGCAACGAATGACCAGGGTGATGCAGCTAATACATGTCATGCATTACCTGCTGTCACCTACTGCTGGTAACCCTTACGAGCAAAGGACATCTTTTTGCATAAGTAAAGGGTTATTGAAAACAGTACTTGAGAAAAGAAAAGCCAGGCAGACTCATAGCTAAGTCAGATCAAACAGGGGAAGGCTCAATGCCCAACTGCAAGTGCTAGAGCACCGTGATCAGCAGTGCACACGGATGATGCTGTGTTGTACTGCTTTAATTAATTGCTGCTTAGAATTGTCTCGCTGAGAAAACAGAGAAAAGCCATCAAATAGCACTGAGTTGTTTATTTGCATGAGTGTCGCAGCAGGAGACCTGTTTTGTGCAAGGCTTGAAATCGCAGCAGGGATAGGATGGTAACAAGGGAGCGCTCACCCAAGATTGCAGAGAACGGTCCAGCAACCCCTAGCAGAGGAAAAGTACTCTTGGGTAAATGTTGTGCAGGAATCCTTAGGGTCATAGGGAGGTTTTGATAGGAACAGAGCCTTTCAGTGTCTTACCAAACCAGCGGCTGAAGTAAAATGTTTGCCAAAACTTTTAGAAAGCCATTCCTAGATATTAGCCACAAGGGGTAGGACCTGGTAGGACTGTTTGGATGTTTCTGCTTCTGCTTGCTTCATGCGAGTGAGGTGACCAGGTTTTGGGGCGATGATCAGTTTTCCTCGCTACATTTTGGTATGGGGAAGTTGCAGAGGTCCTACAGTACGTGAGCTTTTTTTTTTTTTTTTTTCTTTAGCTTTTCTGTCAGTATTTGTTTGTGTTCTGGAAATTTCTAAAAAGCAAAACTAAAAGGTAAGGTTAGTATCAAGCATACTGGTTTTTAAAGCTACCACAGGCTGTGAAAATAAATCACCAAGTGTGAGAGGGAATGCAGCAGTCCAAATGAATCCGTAGGGTTTTACTGCCTGGATCTCACCAGGATGAGTATGACTCCAATGCCATGCAATGCACTGGGCTGCTTCAGGAATGTTAGTCTGTGCGAGCCCGTAAAGCCAAGAAAGAGGTCAGGAAAGGCAGTTCAGAAAATAAGTTTTCTAAAAGTATATAAAAAAAAATCATCAAATACAAAATCATCTAAAAGTTAGTTTAAAAAAAAAAAGGGTTTTCCCTTTTTCCTGCTGGGAGAGAATGGCGGCAGAGCAGGGCCCGGATCCAGCAGCACAGTCAGCGCCTGACGCAAGCGCTTCCGCGGGGGATGCTGAGCCCTCCGACGCCCTTGCTGTGCATGTGAGGCATTCCAGCAATGGCTGAAAAGCAGCTGCCGGAGGAATTTCCTTGGGCATGTCCTACGTCTGCAGTAAACTTTTAGGAATCAGGAAGGGACATTTATTACTTAAGTGCGGTGCTGTGTCATCTAGGGGCACTAGTTGCAACTTGTAACTTTGCCCTTTTGATACCCATGTCAGCATGACTCTATTGGCAGAAGTCTGGGGCTTTTAGACTAGAAAATGTTTTAGACTAGAAAAAGATTTGTGCACTGAGTTAAATGAAACTAGAGGGTTATCTACCTGAATAACATGTGGTCTGTTAAAGTTAGGCAAGAGGCAACTCAACAGTTGAAGCTAGGGCTGGAAAGTCTGTGGTACTTCATGAAAGGAGAGACTGGTACAGCCCAGGTAAGGCTTTTGCTCCATCTCATCAGCCACGGGGCTCCAGGACCCAGGGTCACCAAGCCCAAGGGTTCACCTTGTTGGGTACCTCTGTTCAAGGCCAGATCTTCAAGAAAATGCAGCTCTTCCTGAAATGGCAAAATAGCCAGATTTTTGGGGAGAGAAGGGGAGGAAGGACCCAGATGGGAGTTGTTGAGCAGTTAAATGTTTAGACTTTGTAAAAAGGGGGACTACAGTGATTTCTGACTTTGCCTCCCTGATTATTTCACTGCCACCCTTTTTTTTCTTTATTAGAGCCCTATAACTCTGTTTTTAATTTCACTGCTAAAAGGATATAGGTGTTGGCACTGACTCTTCTATTTTCAAACACTACCGTCATGTTTCCTGTAAGGAGAGTGATAATTGTCTGCAACTTCTGACTGTGATAAAGTGTGTTAACGATGTAATCGTCTTTATACATCCTAGTGATGTAAGATGCATTAAGGAAAAATGATAGAGATAAGATCAGAATAACTTGGCAGCAGAACATTTCAAAACTTGGCAGAGAATTCCCTTAGGAAGTTTACATGGAAAGGAGCGTGATCCCCAAATGCTACAGTTTGTTTCCAAAACTATAGCAGCAACGTGCAATAGTCCCATAACATTTCGAGTTGTATGGAAGCAAATAACATAAGCAAGATGCTGTTGCTGTAGCACACCCCTTGGCAACACCTTCCTTAAGAGACAGAGAGAGAGAGAAAGGAGAGAAAGAGGGGAAAAAAAAAAAGGAAATATTCAAATTGCTTTAAGAAATGTAGGGGCAGAATTCAGTGCTCAGAAAAGGCATTTGTAAGCACTGCTTCTTTTACTTTTCCTCCTTCAATTCATCAACCTGTGTTTGCAGAAACTTGGTTGTATCCAGGCAGAACAACAATTTTTTTTTTTTTAGATCTTCTGAGTCAATAATAATTTCTTTGGGCTCTGACAAGTCTTTCAGATTTTTCTCCCTAGTTTTATATAAATCTTCTACTTTATGCTTCCCTTGTGATAAATCAGCACACACCTTTCACAGCACCTAGATTCTCAGACAGTGACATGCCTCTCAAGTTATAAGAACACAACATGTTTTTTAATGTTCCACTTCTTAAAGTTTTGAGGTTCAGACGCTTTGAGGTTTAAAGATACACCAGCAGCAGGAACTGTTCTTGCTTTGTGGGCTAGGTTGTTTTTAAAACCAGGTTGCTGCCTGCTAAGTAGCACTATCGGTTCCTCTCATGGGTGCCCACCACATCACATAATATGGAGAAGTGTCCCAAAGGCTGTTTCTCTGCAGAAGGAGGGTGGTATATTAGTCTTTTTAGCACTTTGTGTATTTGAGATGTGCTTTCATCCTGAAAAGACTTTATTGTTGCATGTCATGAGTGGCTCAAAGTCTCTAAAATGAAGGTAGGCCTACAAAGTATTTCTAAAGACTAGACTGGGAATGAAAATTCCTAACTCTAGGAATATTTAAGAAACATAAACCTGACGGAAATTGATTTTATTGTATATAATAACTCTCACATCCTTTCACAACTAATTCCTTAATTTGACAATTGCATCTCTTGTTGCTTGTGTTACAGGGGCTAGTGGCTTCATCACCTTTATTTTATCTAGCGTTCTCCCCTATTCCACATTCACAAGCCACCCTCTTATTTCATGATATCTAAATGATTAGCACTGCTAAGATAAATGCAGAACAGTTGTTCTTAAGGCATGCTTAACCCTGAGTATGCTTAACTCAGTCTGCTGCTTCCAACCTGAAAAAGGGGCTTCTGTGTCCCAAAGTATGTCTTTTTATGCCCAGTTATATTGACTGTTTGTTAGTTCCTCTCATTCATGTCAGAAGTTTTTGTTGGACTGGACAGTTTTATTGAGAAAACCAATGAGTGTATATGCATGCAATAAAGACGGCCTATGGTCTATGAGGGCTCTTATTTCAGCTAGAACAACTATCTTGTAAGAAGAGAACAGACTTGGGAAGAAGATGCTGTCAGGCAGAAGTGGGTTATATTCCTGACCCCTTCGTTACACCATCTGTATAACAGTACATATCGACCAAGTTAGTCCTTTGAGTCTGGCGTGTTCTTTGCATTTTCCTCACTTTGGGCCTCCCACAGACTCCAGTAACTTAATGTGCCTTCATAGCTTTTCCGCCTTAAGTGTTCCTCTTGCTAAATGTTAAATGTCTGCAGCTAGCACATAAAACCACTTGTATATAAAAGGCATTCCAGCAGGATGACTTCCAATCCAAAGCAGAATTTTTGCTCTTATTCCACCTGTTCTCTTGACACCTTAAAATAGCTTTTAGTAGTGACTAATCTACTTTTTATTGGTCACTGGAAAATACAGTTTACCACTTATACTGTTTTTGTATTATCCTTCACAAAGAGAGCAGCACCAAAGTTAGTTTATAGCCATGACTCCCTCGTGACCGTTGTTACAATAATAACAAAGGTGCAGAGGGATTACAGGGAAAGACCAGTATTTTTCAGAATCTTAAGAGCTATTACAAACATCATTTTGGCGATATCAAAAAAGACAGTGAGTAGATCTCTGGGTGGCAATCACAAAGCTCTCAAAGGGTTGTGAAACTAGAGCTTCACCTACTATCCCTTGTGTGGATCTTGGCTGTCTATCCCTTGGCTGTCTATAATGGGCAGATTTAACAGAAAAGCAAGAAGGAAAAATAGCTTGTGTCTAGGGCATAGCTTTGATAGGCCTTGGGCGCCTACAGGAACCGCCCTGGCGCAGCTGCTCTGCTGGGTGTGCTCGTGGTTCTCCTCACACACGCGCCCGCGTGCCGGCGGGCACGGAGCAAAGCAGCTGTGGCGCTTCGCTGGTCCCAGTTTATAACTGCCAGCGACCACGGCCTCATCTAAACCCTCCCGCAGGCCAGGCTTTAATTACCAACATGTTCAAAATGCTGCCAGTGCCAGTAGCCCTAGGTGCCTGACAGACGATGCCTGGTGGCACCGGCAGCCGGGTTTGTAGAGAAACGTATCTGTATGTTAATGAATGTCACCGATGCTTGGTCATGCAAGGTAGAAAATTAATTTCTGTCAACATCTCTATTGACAACATCTCTGAATATTTAACAAAGGAAAAACAGCGGTGAGACAGGAGGAAAAAAAAAAGATGGGTAAAGGAGGTGCTTAGAGCATTCAAAGCTTGCATAAAACTGCGGTGGTTAATTAGTGTGAAATCAGGAACACAGAAGGGAGTGAAAACAAAGTCGGCTTCCTCCATGTCCTGCAAAAGCTCCGCCGCAGCAGCGCTGAGCCTCCCCCAGCACCCTGGGCTGCTGCTGCCAGCGATGGCCTTGCTTCCCCAAGCAGCTTCCCTCTCCCGCTGCCTCCAGGATGGGTGGGGAGCGGTGGGTGCTGCGCGGATGGGAGGCCATCTCCGCGCGGTGGGACGTGGCCGCTGCGCGCCCGTGTGCAGGGCCGGCACTGGCAGCCACCAGGCAGCAGCTCCAGCACGCAGCTCCTTTTGTGTGCGAACCACAACTCTTGGAGGAACGTTTCGCGCAGATGAGAAATGCTTTCTTACAGTCTGCCAGATCCTCCAAATAAACGTGTGTTCGTTTATATTGCAACATCTCAGTATGGCTTTGTTGGCTTCAGTCTGTCCTCAGCTGTTAACTTGGTTGATTTTTCTGTGGAAGTTGAGCCACATAATGTTTAGGAGTAAAAAGCAGCCATATTATGATGTGTATTGCAGAAAGGCTGAACAAATATTATGAGGATATAGAAAAAAATATGCTTTTGTGAAGGTTGTTGGTTGCCCTTCTTGCAGCAAACAAACATAGAAGTGTTGTGGATGAAGTAGGTAAGAAAATTTAAAGAAGAACCTCTTCAGAAGCCAGGAAATCTCTGACCTACATCTTCTCATTTTGAAATATTCCTTTTTGGACAGGCTCTGCAATGAGCATTTCTTACTTTTTTGGCATACCAGGTCTCACCTCCCTCAGGCAAGGCTTCCTTGGAACCATGACTGACAACATACAACAGATGATAAATTTTTCAGCAAAATTTTTCACATCTCAGGCTTTGCCAGACAAACCTTAGTTTGGCCAGAGCTGTGGATTCACTGAGCTTGGGCTGTCTCAGCCAAAATGTGTTGTGTTCGCTGGACTTTTTTTTTGCTAAACATGAGGCAGGAGGTTGATGGGATGTTTTGTGGGCTCCTGGCAGTCTGCCTCGGGCCTTGTGCCCGGCGCCTTGAGGATGGACCTCCCAGGTGGAGGGGACCTGGGTTCACAGGGCTTCAGGCCAGTCTGTCTCGTCATAATTGCTCAGAGGCTTATGGTTGGTAAGAACTGCCATTGACTTTTCCTCTTGTTTCCCCCAAACGTGTGCCAGCAGCCCCTTTGCAGCAGCCCTGCCAGCACAGGGAGCGCGTCACGCGGACAAGGACGCCCTGTGACTTATGAGGAGGGAGGATCTGCTGTCTGTGAGCAAGTGGGCAGTAATGGTGAGTTCAGAAGGGGGTCCACCAGTCATGGAAACACTTGCTGTTGTGGTCAGACTTTGGTCATTTCTCTCACTGGTCTTTAGCTAAATGTGGAGTTTATGTAGTTTTTAGGGAGGGGTTGTTTCCTTCAATAAGTTATTTTGTGTGAGTGCTCACAAGAGCTATATCCAACCGAGTGTAGAGACCTCAGCAATAAAGGTCGGCAGGCCAGACTAATGGGGCTGAATTTTGTCTGGTTTTCCTCTCTGCGGCCTTCATACGCAGACCCTCAGCTAGTATGACTGTGCTCTTTAGTAAGCAGGCCACAGCAAGCTTAACCTTAGGCAGATTAATTAGGATGTTTTAGTCCTTTTACAACCTTCAGGGGATATTTCTCCTGCATTGTGGTCAGAGCCATGTAAACTAGCCAAGGGAGAATTACACTGCTCTTCTCCGGCTTTACAGGGTGCCTTGTTTGTTCTGCAGGGTTTTATTCTCCAGGAGGTAACGGCCTGGCAAGTTGTGTCTCTTCTTGCGTGACTTTGAGCACCTGAGGACCACAGGGATCCAGGGAGCGCCCTTCTGACACACAGCGCTCGCTGCCCTGGCGCTCCAGGCGACTTGCGTTGCTCTTGTGCATGCTAAACTCACGTTGGAAGAAAGCTTAAGCTAGAAGACACATGAAACTTTCTGAGGCCACTATTTTCTTGTGTAAATTACATTTAATGAAAATATCTGAGACACAGAGTACTTTGTTTTCATTTTAATTAGCAACCAGGGCTGCTAATTAAAGTAATACCAAAATAATTGTGTCATAGTACTGAAGTGACATATAAATTTTCTGTGCCAGAAAAATAAGATTGTGACCTCCAGTCATAATTCTGGAAGAGATGATGCTTTCCTAATACTTTCACAATGCTTAATTCAACCCGTATACCACACACGATGACTATGTAGCTTTTGATGTACACTGCAGTAGTACCGCATTGCTTGAAACTGCATAGAGATCTCAACAGTCCGTTTAAAGTTTCAGTGCAATTAGCTGCTAATTTAAGGTCCTCAGAATCTGCTTCAAAATATGTTGAAGACTTCAAACCTTTGTTTCATCTTAAAATATCATAATCTACAACTCTGTTGCTATTGTTTTCCTGCATCTGGTGCCTTCATTTAGACTTATCTTTAAGACATTTATTAAAGGAAGCAATACTAAAGGAAACAGTCTTCTTTTAAGAATAAAAGAAAGGCACATCCTCCACAAAAGCTAATTCATGTAGCGTGACTCTTCGATTATATAGTCTAGCAATACGTAAGTGTTGGAAGTGGCACAAAAGATCCTAGAAAACACTTCCAATTGATTAATTCAGCAGGGTGGCACAGTGTAAATGATTTGTTTTAGTCTACTAGGCTCCTTCTGACCTTGCTGGAGACCCTGTGAATCAGAACTTGAATAGCCAAATTTGAATACAAATGGCAATATGACAATAGCACCCAACTTCTTTAAAGCAAACATTTCCCAGCATTTTCATGTACCAAATTAACTGCAACAGGATAAAAACTCACCAAGGACCAACTAATTACAAAAAAGTCCTCAAATAGTGAAAATACTAATGTCAATAATAGTGATCTGATAGATAAATAATAGCTGGCTACATTCTTTTTTTAAAGCACTGCATTAAGGACTCTAGCAGAAAGGGCTGATAAAATTATGATAGATTTTGGGGTCACAACGTCATTTTCTTATTGGGATTTGATACAGCCTTTGCACACCAAGTCAAGAGTGTGTTACACATCACCGACACTTATTTAAACTATCCTCACTTTGCCAGTCAACATACAAAATGTTATTTGCGTGGGCTGATACTTCTGCTTTTCAGGTGGAATTTAGAAGGGTGATGAAATACAACTACGAGGTACCAAAACGGCAAATGGTCTTTGCAAGTGGGAAATGGTGCCTTCTGCAGGTGCGTTTTCAGCGTAACGCAACATTTCTTCTCTAAATGCCTGCAAGTACATCCAGGGACCTAGAGAATCTTTTTCCGGGACTTTCCTGATCTTTTTCCTTGGTTTCGTTTTTACAGGCTCTGCAGAAGGAACTCAGCGTCTGGTAGGAGCCCAAGCGGAGCGCGCCGGGGCCGCGCTGTCATAGCAACTGGCGCATACACCATCTATGCCTCAGGTTGTGAAACGAGCCCAAAATAACAACCCCCTTTCAGCAGGGACTCCGTGTAACATGAACGGCTGTGTTTGAGTTGCAGCAAGAGCAAATGCCAGTAGCTTGGTCCTCCAGGCTTTGGCAAACGCCCGCTGCTGTTCTCATCCTGCTTTAGAAACTGTGCAGATCTCTTAAAAATAGAGGTGATTTTACTGGTCCTCCTTTGCAAGTGTAACACTTGAGCACTGCTCAAGTTTTTAAAAAGAATTATTTCATTGTAAAGAATATTATTAATAATTATTTTCACGTGGCAATCCATATTTCCATATTTCATGTGAAATACACACATGTTGACAGGAAAGGAAGCAGGTTGTGGCTGTGGAAGAGGGTTACAGCTGCCTCCCCCATGCCTGTCCCTCCCAAAGAAAACCACTTTTTGGTGACATAGCTTTGGGGAGCCCCCTCGGGCCCTGTCCTGAGATGGGGCCACACAGGGGTGCGGGTCCCAAGCCGTGGCATCCGCGGCAGAGATTGTGCACTAAGGGCTCACCAGGATAAGTGGGCCTCAGGACCTGCAGTTTGAGAGGTGAGGAAGCTTTTATTTTTGCCAACTTCCCCCATACAAAATTAATTCTGTGGTTTGCGCACAAGCGATGGGATCTGCTGAGTGCTGCAAGAGGAGGAAGCGTGCAAGCGCTTGCTTATCCAGGGTTTTTAAGTATCAAATGAAACTAAACCCATGTCATCACACTCTACAATTGCAGAAAATTTCACTTAACAAGTTACAAGTGCTTTTTTAGCTATCATGGTGAGGACCTATTCAGGCTGGCTGTGACTCAGTTCTGTACGCATTTTTCGTCTTAAAAATTGCCAAACTCTCAACATTCATTTATATGCATATTCAAAGGCTCTTATCCTTAGGATTGTAAAGAAAACTGTGAAATTGTTACAAAGTGTAACTGAGCAGCTACATCCCCCTGAAGCATTAATTGTTTGAGTGAGATATCAGGACAGACCTTGCTGGCTAAAACCAAGAGGACCTTTGTTCACTGGCCTATGTCTGCGGACCAGGGAACCCAGCAGCTCTGTCTTCATGGGACTGCCTGGAATAATGGCTCTGTTTCCACTATGCATTCGTGGAAAAAACTCCGCTGAAGGGTGCACCTGAGTCCAACTCCAAAGGGCGCAGGGCCGGGCTAGGCCCCGTCTCCTGCAGCTGCGATCAGAAATGGCTGCAGCAACAGGCCCAGCACCACAAGCAGAGTGTGAATGAGCAATAATTAGTTCATTCAAGAGCTCTGGACCTACCTCATGTGTTTAAAAAGGAGTTTTTTTTTTTTCCTAATTTAATGTCAACTTTAATTGCAGAGATGTTATCGGTTAAAGCTCATCTCGATATAAGTAAGATATTGCAGCTTCATAATTCCTACTGGAAAACTTGCTGAAATACTATGAGTTCTCCAAAGAGCATCTGGAGACATTAGAGACCTACTGTATACATGTGTAAGTAAAGTATTAATTACTTAAGTTTTAAACCAGGCAGGGCTGTCCAATGCTAGGAAAGTAGAAGAAACTTAACCAATTAGAGACCACCTAAATTGCTGTGTCTACTTTCTTCTTAGAAGCTGTTTTTCTCTTCTGTTTCAAAGTTGTCTGACATTTTTGGGTTATGCTTTAGAAATTCAGTGCGGGAGCCTGTCTTTGTACTGCAGTTCCAAACATGAAATACTTTCATTACGAGCCATCCCATCCCTTCCTCAAATAGATCCTGAGCTCCCTTTGGTATCAGTTTTAAATAGAAAGGATAAGTAGGGTAAAGCTACTTTATCTTCCATATTTTACATCAGGCTGATTCCTTCTGACCTGGTCAGACTCTGAGTCCCTACTGATGTTTTCTCCCATCGGCACAGTGGGATACTGATCTTCTCATGCTCACGAATTAGCAGGAGCCCGAATAATGCAGAGGCTCTTGCCCTGCAGAGGACTCTGAGTCCCTACCGATGTTTTTTCCCATCGGCACAGTGAGATACTGATCTTCTCACGAATTAGCAGGAGCCCAAATAATGCAGAGGCTCTTGCCCTGCAGATCTGCCCCCCATAGCTGTGGGCCTTGACGCTGTCGTGCTGTGATTCGGCAAATGCCACAGCCACCCTTTTCAGTTACTGTCTTAATGCTCTAAAATCCTGCAGCCCCAAAACTGAAAATTTGAGCTTAATATTTTTGTTGTTTTCTAAAATGCTAGTCCTCGTTCAGAAGATTTAGTAACCTGACTGCTATATTGGAGCAAATGGTGCAACAGTTTTGGAAGTAGAGAGTTTTGCTTGTCACAAATACGAAAGCAGCTTGAGGTGGGTATCTTGGAGAACCACTGCTATGAAATCAGAAGTAAAGAGCTTGCTTCAGAAGGAAAAGAAAGGGAAGAAATTCTAAGTAAAATAAAAATATTTTTCCATTTTAAGAGAAAAATGGAAATGGGTAGTTTTGAATGGGAAGCCTACGTTGCTCTCGGCATTTGGGTGATGCATACTGATATTAGTTATATGTGTTCATCATTTAGGAAGCATCTTATTTTGCTTATTGAATATAGGTGCTTTAGAAATACTTCTATAGTTCTCTTTTCCTCAAGAGGAACTCCCTACTCTTGCTGAACTACTAAAGCCCAGCTGTGAGCAACTACAGCCTGTGTTGACTTTTGAAGGGGGCTTCCCAATGGACCTTAGAAGCCTGTGGTTTAAGGGGAAAGCTGCCACCAGAACTCTGAAGTTTTGACAAGTAGAACCAATGTCTGTGGTATAGGGTTATAATCCGGAAGAGATTAAAAACAGGTTCACCATAAATACAGTGCCGTAGATGTCCCTGAAGCCATCTTTATCCTGTTTGGGTTTAAGTCTTTACCTGAAAAGACCTAAGCTTGATTCTTTCCTGTTTTTTAAAATGTTACAAACTTTTATCTGGATTTTTCAAGCAATATGCTCAGATTAGCAAGCATTCTTTCCCTGATGACTGTACTGTTACTTTTAAGACTCCCATGTGTCTCTTACATCTCTCTACTCGTGGTGTTTTGCACTCTGTTCAGGCATTACCTGTTGCTTCCTGCCTTATTTTTTTTTTCAATGGTTGTTTCTTACTCAGGTTGAAAGGATTAGTAGGGCTAAAAAGCTTAAGTAATCCAGTTGTTATATTTGGCACAGGCTGCAGAGCCTACGCTGTAGACACCAAAACCACTCTGTTTAAAAGACCAGTTTTGGCCAGGTTGGTCACTATTTCTTTTCAGCTCAGGGCCTGCCCATAGCTGATCCACTGCTACCTACTTTGAAAAGAAGAGGGGAAAAAAAAAAAAAAGTGGAGTTTGAAATCCTCTTTCCAAATCGCAGTGATCACTTGCATGACTGGGATTTATCTTGGCTAATTTTATCCATCTCAGAAGTCTGGGGCTAGCCCCAAAGCCATCCCGTGAGACAGGGGCTGCACTGCCCCTGTGCCTTGGTCCGGCATCAGCACTAGAGCCTGTGCTGAGGGACCCCTCTTTTGCGAAGGGCTCTCTCTGCTGGGCCACGTTGCGCTCGGACGAGGCTCCGTGCTGTTCCCTTCCTTCCCGTGGGAGCCGCTGGTGTGTGGCGGGTCCCCTTCCTGCTGCACAGCGCAAGGGGAACTTCTCCCAGTGGGATTTGAGTGCGAATGGCCCCAGTCCCGCTGGAAGATTGAATTCTCTTGGATTTCATGTTATGTAGTTACCAAAGCTACTTAGCACAAGGCATTAGGTAATATAACCTGCTCTGTAGCTGTGGGGCTTGTAGTTCACCAGAATAGTGAAGCCCTCTCTTGCGAACATAATAGCTGTGATCCAAATCAATGGAAACAGTCAGACATGGCAGGACAGAGTTATTTCCTTACGCTGCCTCTAATTCTTGGCAAGTGCTGTTTTATGCATAGATGAAGCTCATTTTAAGCCACACAAATGGTGGGAGAATTTCCGTGGCTGTAGATCTTTGTTTTATTCAGTCGTCGTGATCTAATGCCCAGATACTTTTAGCGACACTTCACGGGATGTCTGTAAGCATTTTGTATCGGGGTGAAGAAGAGAAGTGCCATTTTAATACGAGCCCTTGCCTCAGTGCTGTGCTTCCAAACTGATGGTGGGAGGTCGGGTGAGACCCTTACTGCTCTGTGTAAGAATTAGCATATTGGCTCATAATTCAAGCTTTATTGTGCCCAAAGGGATAAGATGGAGAAGGCTTTATATGCCAAGTCTAAAGCTGTGAAACATGCCATACCCCTCTAAAAGACAGGAAAAACAAACAGAAAAATGTCTCCTTTCTTAAGCTACCGAAGTTTCTGTCCTTCTTGCTCAGGTAACTGTAATTATTGCCTCTTTCCTGGGAATTATAAATATAAGCACCTGTGAATTATTATAGGTTGCACAGCTACCTATTAAGCATTTTCATCACCACCTGCTCTGTTGGGGGGCTGCTGCAGGGTCACTATTCAGCTTTTGGATTTCCTGGTTATAATGGGCAATAACAAAGCGGTTTCAGCTGCTCTGAAACGGATCTAAAACAACAGAATGGATCAGTGGGGGAGGGATATTCAAAACAAATCATGCAAATGTTCTTGAGGTTGTTCCTGAACACTTATTAATAGGAAGTCTTTAGCATTTTAATTTGTACTCAAAACCTACCTAGAAATCTGTTATGATTTTCCAGCTATCGAAGACTCAAGCGGGAGCATAATCTGGGAACAACTTGAACAAAAGCTCAGGGGGGAAAAAGGCTTTTGCACAGCCGTGGCTGAGTGTTAGTCACACTTGCATTTTCTTGTACCACATGCTAAAGGGGCGAGAAGACCAGGAGCGGTGCCCTTGACAATTTTTAAATCCATCAATTTAAATCCATTCTGAATAGGTGCCTTGAAGTGGAAACACTTTATGCCCACGCAAGTATCAGAATGTTTCATGGAACATTCTGCAATTGGATATGTTACAATATATTTTCCAAAGAACATTTCCCTTAGGAAACGGGCAAGACATAGCTCTTGTATCTGATATTTCACAAAGTCTGTTCATCCACAGGAAAGCAATCTGCTCCTTCCTACCCAAACAAGCACCACTTAAAACCTATCGCAGTGTTACGGAGAACGAGTAGGATAAATGGTGTGCTCCTTTACTGCCATTAAAGGGTAGATTAAAGTAAGGCTCATCTATTATCTTACATAATTTTATTTTCTATTTATGAATATGAAAAATGTATCTGTATTGTTTTTTTAGTACCAAAGGCTTGTATAAATTTTTTGTTTTCCCTTTTCTTCCTATGAATCAGTTACACAGGACATGAAATACAGCAGGTTTTGATATTATGTAAGGCTGTGAAGTTCATGCACAAATCGAGTTTTTCACTTCCAGATGACTCTTTTGGTTCTCATTTTCTGCCTTGTTTTTTTGTAGCAATTGATTTTTTAAAAAAATTTGAAATCAAATTGAAAAACTGCAAAGACATTTTCCTGTCTAAATTTCACAGCCAGTTTGAAGCAGTAAGCATCACCTGTCTATGAAATTACTCCAGTAAGTTTTGCTGGTGAGGGAAAAAAAGTACACAGCAATGAATACTTAATCAGATTTGATCAAGGCTCATCTTTGATGGCTCTAGACAAGGTGCTTAGCCTTTCTGCTGAGCTTTCCTCAGCTGTGTGAAATGGAGATAATAACATTCTTCCCTTTTGCTAAGTGCTTATGACGACTTACTCTGCTGTAAAATGATACAGATGATGCAACCCAGCAGAACTGCTGCAGAAAGCTCAAACTGGGGCCTCGCGACCCCTGAGTCCCCAGGTGATGCCGCAAGCCACAAAAGCCATTCAAAAAGCCTTGTCAGTCATATACCAGCAGAATTTTCCAGATTTCCTTCCTGCTTCAGGGATATACAGTCATTTTCTCTGTGTGTGAAGTTTTGCCTGTTTTGTCTAAACAATGCCTGTTAAATTTCAGGAAAGCCCACAGAATTACCTGCCTCCCACATCTTCAAGGCCTTAATATGCTACTGGTGACCAGTAGTCAGATATGTTTTGGGAAATAGCAGCAAAAGTTTTGCAGGCTCTTTAGCACAAAATAGAGACTTGCTCTGCTCTTCTGGTTGTTACTAGCATGGTTCAACATGACATGAACAGGACTTTGCAACCTGCTTTCCCGAGGGAACGTTTTATGGCTGATCACTCTGATCTTTCCATTAATATTTTTGGAACAACTGGCCAGTTTCAGCTAGATTTAGTTGTGAAGCAGTAGTCTTGGAGAACTTGGAACTTAGGGAAGTTCCTACAAGTTTCATGAATAGCATGTGTCTGGGCAAAGAAAAAAGAAAGAAAAAGCAGTTTGACCTGTATGAGATAACCCATGGAGAAGGGAGATGTTATGGATGCCCCCTGTTCAGGAAATAAAATCGCTAGTTTTCACCTCCCTGGGGAATCCAAAGAAAGCAGGCTTCATCAGTTCCATTATCACTTTTTAGAGCAGCAGCAGCATGAACTTTATTTTTTCTTTCCCATTTCTCCCACATGAATGGAATCACCCCTTGCTGAGAGGTGGAAACGGAGAGTAAATTTTGTGAATGTCAGAAGTCTATCGGAGTGCTTTTCTGGCACAAGCTTCATTGCATTCCCTTGGCTGGAGGGGAATAGCCAGACCCACCAAGACAGCGCGGGAAGCTCTGCTCACCATTTGAAAACACGTCTTTGTTCAAAGCGACATTTTTGCCATGAACGCACATGCCTGCAGGGAGCTTCCTTCAGGGGCTCAGCTGTAAAATGGGGGCCACGTTGGCAGGCATGAATGGAGGACTGTGAAAATCCTCAGCCTTTGAAGGAGTGCTTTAAAAAGGAGCTACAGTGACAATCTGCAGTCAAACTGACTTCAGAAACCAGCCAGCAGTCATTTCTTTAATGGATTTTTTTTTTAAATTCTAAAATAGAATAAACTTTCATAAATAGATTAGTACTACAAGTCCTGCAGTAGCCTTCTGAGCAGGATCCCTTGTGTCTGGGTGCGAGGAAGGTGCAAGGACCAGACCCCGGTGACTGGCCTCTTGGCACAGAGCTCACGGATAGCCGTGCTCCTTGGCTGGCGCAGGTTAGCGATCTAATTAAAGATACCAGAAGCTATTCCTAGGAGTGAAGCCCAAGAATCAGTCTTCTAAGTGATTAGCATTCTCATTTAATATGTATATGCATATTATATATATATTCTTCTTTTTCTTTCTGCTCTGCAATGCCACCCAAAACCAGCGATGAGATGAAGATGCCTGCTCGAAGGGACCTGCTAAGATAACACTGCTGTCAACCGAAGAAGCCTCCTTCAATTATTCAGGAGTCTCTCCCGTTCTCAAATATCCCATTCCCGCAGCTGGCGCTAAGCAGTGCTGCATAGATTTGGTGGCAGCTCTTGCTAGCACGAACGCCAGCCGGTGCGAGGCAGGTATCTCCTTCTGTGGTAAGTACTGTAAAAGGGCAACCTCGTGGCAAGCAGTTTCCCTATACGTTCCCACACAATCTGCCAAATCCGTTTTTTTTTTTTTTTTTGTAAAGATTTGGAAACTTCGAATGCAAAAGGTAGATACAATCCTAAGCAAACATGAAACGGGATTGTACTCTTTTTTTTCTCCTCTGTTA
Organism: Tinamus guttatus; assembly: GCF_000705375.1. The sequence goes on from NW_010582737.1 coordinate 201,755, forward strand.
ACATCCAGAAAGCTGACCGTGAAGCTGAAACACCAACGTGCCTGCAGAGCAGCACGCATTAAAGCTGGAGAGCAGCTGAGGCCAACCAGGCAGATCAGTGCCCCTCACATGGGCCAGGGGTGTTGTGGATCCAAGAGGGAATAACAACACACACCACGCTCTCCTGGCCACGCTGAAACGCTGGGAGCAGTCAACACAGACCCGTTCCAGGCAGCCCCTCGGGCTCTGCTCCGCACCCGCAGGACAAGACGGAGGGCAGCTGCCCCTCACGCCAGGCCGTGCCCCCAGCCAGGGGGTCCCCACGGCCGGGCCGGGTTCGAGCACACAC
>NW_010582737.1:202130-221276 GCF_000705375.1 Tinamus guttatus
TCTGCGGCCGCCGTGCTGCCTCTCCATGTTTTATGCATGGCCACTGTGTAATTTCATCCGCACTGTCCCGTGCTGGGGAAAGGCGAGCTCGGGGGAAAGGCTGGAGCGTACCGCGCTGCTGAGGAGGCGGATGGAGAAAAGGAGCTGGTTTTGGCCTCTCTGGTCTCCCTGCTGCCTTTAGCATGGCCCATGTAGCGGTAGGAGAGTCCAGGTGAAGCCGGGCAGTGGGATGCCCTCCCAACTGTGCGACATTGCCAGACACCAAGTCACAGCCGGGGTTGGAAACACCAGGCCTACAGAGCTGGATAGAAGCATTGACAGGAATGGTGTGATCAATTAGGTTATCTGAGCGCCATAATGCTGTTATGCCTGTAGACTGGTCTTGCAGCTCACAGTTTTGCCTCTGCACACCGGCAGGGTTACCGCTTATGTGGCCAGTGCTGTTTTGTGTGCGATGCAGCAAAGTAAATCTCACTCTCGTGTCCTAGAGATAGGCAAAACTCAGCAGATGTGCTTGAGCTTAATTTTAGAGTTTATTGGATTCATCCTGGTCTGGGCTAAAACTGGTATTTTTGAAATCATCTCTGGAATATGGAAAATTTTGAGAGGGATTGCTATTTGCAATTGGAATCTGTATTAAAGACCCTGTGTAGTTCATTTGTACAGAACTCAGGGTGACAACCCCAAACAGGCTGAAAATAAATCAAATTCCACAGACCTCCATGACATTAGTCACATCAGGGTATTCATCTGGAGTTGATCAGAAGTTAATATTAAAGGTAAGGCAGCAATGATTCTAAAAATATGAAGAATTTGCTTAGACTTTTGAGCCATTTGTGATAACTTTATTTTGAGGCCAGTAGGAGTAATTAGCCACATACTGTGGTGGACAACACCTTTGTAATAACAGGGAGCAGCTAAGGTAGGTTATTTTCTCCATCACATGCTGCTACTACTTAAATTGGCACCATTATCTATTTCTGCCTTTGTCAAGAAGAGTTCTTCATACGCTGTTTTGGCTCAGCTGAAACCAAAGCTGTACTAGACGGAAAGGGATTCCTGGGTTAGGAAGTCCAGTCTCCAGCTGTCTTAGGCAATCCCAACATATTGCCTTTAACAAGTGATACCTCACAATTTGGCTTCTTGCCCTCTTGCCCATTCCTTGCTTGAGGGACAGGAAATACTGGTGGAGGAGCTTTAATGAGGTGAAGATTCACCTTTTGATTAGAATTCAACACAACTGTGATCTCGTTTTCATTAGTTACTTGCCGTGGCACATAATTTACAGCAATAAATGAGATATAACTGTGGGTGTGCGTGGGTTGGAGATAAAAACTGGATCTGAAATAAGAAAAGTGTGACAGCTGTAGTGGATTTTTTGCTCAAGTAGTGCTTCTAATTTTCTTTTGATACTCATGCAGATAGAATTAATGAGAATAATGCAATAGACTAGCTATATAGCCTTGAATTTGGCTTCCTTAGAGAAAATACATTGCAATGACAAATTTACTTGTTTGTGTTGGTGATAGATTGTTTTCTTCTATATTTGATGTTTGTTGCGATCTTGCATCATTTTTATGCTTTTCCTTTTTTTTTTTTTTTAACAAAAACTCTCTTAAGCTTAGAATAAGGTATTTGAAGATATAGGCAGAAGGTCATCTTTTTTTATATTAGGTTGATTCCAATGTTTTTTTTCATAAAATTCTGGCTTATTTGCTTTCAGCCATCTGACACCTAAGTGCAAAAGAGCAATTCAGAAAAGTGTAACTGTACAGATCATTTTCTCTCCCCCCACCACTTCATTTTTCCTCCAACTCATTTTCTGCAAATGAATGGTGAAATGTCACAATCACAAGGCAGGACAGTAGTATTCGTGTCTTCCTGCATTTTATTTTAAAGTCTTATCAGAAGAGACATTTGGTAACACAGTAGAAATGGAAACCACCAGGCCAGTTCACCTTCAGTCATGTTGCTCCTCTAACTCCAATCAGCAAGGACAATGTTGGAGTATGATGGAGGCAACAGCCTTCGGGGATCACCAAGGTTCCAGGGTTTAATGCAACCACATGATCAGATGTACATGTTTTCTCAGCACTGTAAGTGAAATCAATGAAAAAATAATTAGATTTTGGTGATTGTCACAGAATCACAGAATGGTTGAGGTTGGAAGGGACCTCCAGAGATCATCTAGCCCAACCCCCCTGCTCCAGCAGGGACACCCAGAGCACGTGGCACAGGGTGGCATCCGGGTGGGTTTGAAGATCTCCAGAGAAGGAGACTCCACAACCTCTCTGGGCAGCCTGTTCCAGGGCTCTGTCACCCTCACAGGAAAGAAGCTCTTCCTCATATGGAGGTGGAATTTCCTGCATGCCTGGCCTCACGGGAGTGGAGAACCTGGCCAGGACCTGTGCATGTGGCCCATCATCCCCGCCAGCCCACCTACAAGAGCAGGAGCACCTACTCGCCACATGCCAGAGGGGAGCCCAAAACATGGCTGAGATCCTCAGCGCTGCCAAGGCTGGACAACCATGAATTACGCAAAAGAAGTGCAGGAAGCCCAGCAGTGTATACTGGCTTTAAAGCAACAGGGGATTCACAGTTTTTCTGAGAGGCATGGCATGTCCTCAGGACACCCTTTCCTCAATAAAGGCTCCAAGTTGGAAAGAGGGAATGTCAAAAGCTTTTCTCCTAGGATTTCCAGCATGTTTGCAAGTTGGTGGGAACTTGTCTGCCCAGCTAGGAAGTTGCTCTGAGTTATTGGAAGGGTACTCCTTTCCAATACAGGTACAGAGCATTTTTGACTATTTGGTTTCCTAGTAAAGTAAGGGACCAACTGACTTTTTGCTGACCTATTCAAATCCAATCATAGATATGTTCTGTGCGAGGCTAAACACACATGTTAATTCTTGGGTTAATTCTTCTTTTTCCTTCCTGATTTATTTTCATTTAGGAAGAAGCATGACAAAGATAGAACCAAAGATAAACCTTGGTTGAGGGGATTTCATAGTACATTTCAGCATGTTTGGTTAAATCTCAGTTATCCAAAAACTCTGTTTATTCAGTGAGCAGTTTCAGTAGCCACCTAATTCTGCCTGTCTTTGTTTTATAGAATCAGAGGATCACATGGTGACTCAGGTTTGAAGGGACCTCCAGGGCTCTCCAGTCCAGCATCTCAGCTGTGAGATCAGATCAAGCTGCTCAGAGCTTTATCCAGACAGGTCTTGAAAACCTCTAAGGATGGAGACCACACAACCTGTCTGGTCTCTTGCCCTACTGCCTGCCTGTCCTCATGGGGAAAGACATTTCCTTGTATTGAGTCAGAAATGATCTTGTTTCAGTTTACGTCTACTGTCTCTCATCCTCTCCCCATGCAGTGGGGGAGAGGATTCTACTTCTTGCATTCCCTGCTGTGTCCGTGTATTGTCTCTTCCCGTTTTGATCCTTGACAGGCTGAGGAACAACCTTCCTGCTTTTCCCTCGGTAGAAATCCTATAACCCTCAGTGTTTTCTTCTGCATGTGGTTTTCTGCTGGCTACTGATCTTCTAGAAAGAGAGACCTCCTGCAAACAATGACAGCCACAAATTTGTCCCTCTGGACCCGATGCCTGATTTTACTAGCTTTTTCCCTAACACGCTGTTGACTAACAAACACGATTAGTGAATCTGTTCCCTCAGCAGAATGGGTTTGTTGCATGGCTGTTCCCTACTTCTGTTAGAGGCTTTGATTGAAATATAAATTATCATTTCTTTTTAAGGTTGGCAAAACACAAGCCTGGTAAATGTCAGAAGATTGTACTTTGTCATGTCAGAAGTCCATTTTGATGTACAGAGGAATTCGATTTTATTTAGTGCTTTAAAGCATTTAATAAGCTAGAGTGATGTTGGTGAATGTCAGGGGCACACAGAGCACTCAGTGTTTGAATAACTAGTGTATGGAGGAGAATTTCCACTTAAGCTTCTTACTGTGCATGCTTCGGGGCAATGATTCAGTTAGTTAAGTCACTGAATGACAGGATTTAAAAATTCTGTACAGAAAAAGGTCGGCTTTAATGGCTCAGAGTACAAACTTGGTCACTCCACTCTCACGGTTCGGCTAAATTTCCCTGTCCTGTGCTGTTCTTGTGCCACCTACCGACCGGTTCCTTTAATTTTTAATTGTTTCCCTAAATGGAACGTTCTCTTGTTTATTTCTAAATGCAAATATCTGGTATTGCGTTTTGAACCAGTAATTAATATCTGGTAAAAACAGTCAGTCTTCATGCTCTGACAGCAAGCTGTGGAACTGAGCCATCCTGTCCTGCACTGTCTAACCCAGAGCAAGGAGAACTGGTTGGGATGGGGTGGTCTGTGTTATCCAGCATGTCAGATCTGATGGTGCTTTCTGCCCTAAGCATGTAACTTGTACTCTTGTACGAATGTTGAAAAGCAGAAGCCTTCAGTCACCTCCTTACTGGATGTGCTAAAGGAGAGCTGCTTTTATTTTGGCTTTTCCAGACTCCCAACATCAAGAACTACCCTGTACAATTAAGAAACTACTCATGACTCGGCTAGAAAAATTTCAAGGCAATCACTAGATGAATGCACGTGTCCCACCTGGGTCGTCCCTGAAATGTTTACAAGGTGAAAAATGTACCCTATTTCAGTTGTAAAGCTACCTATTTGTGCCTATCTTGGATAGCTACAATGCAGATTGGCAGATGGGGATAGAAAGAGCTGTTCAAGCCTGTAGGAGAAGTGACAGAAAGCTGTGGCACGGTGATATGCAGGGCTGCGACTGGGAATTTGTAATGCCTGTAGCATCAGTGAAGAAAGCATCTGTGGACTGCCAGGGCTGCCACTGGAGCAGGGAAATTTCCAGAGCTGCTGAATTTATTTTTTTCCCAATTCTAACACTGGATCTTCTAATATTCTTCTAAATACTTTTTCTTTCCTTCTTTTGCTTTCTTGTTAGCACCTTGCTTTTTCCATGGCCTTAACCATTTTTTACTATCCTGCAACATTGTCTTTGAAGTTACTTTCTGGTAATTGGTTCTCAAGCACCAAACACAGCTCTCCAAGGCCTCACAGGGTCAGCAAGGGCTGCAATGTTATCTCCAATTTCCATAAAGTCATGTTTGCATATGCCCTGGTGTACAGTCCTGGTGTCAGGTCAGAAACTCATACCTTGCTTGGTTTTCAGTTCTCATAACAAACTCTTTGCAAGTCATTTTATTTCCTGAGATACTTATGTCATATTTACATATGAAAATGATTACTATTTTGCTTCAGTATTTTAATAAGATGTAATTATTTCACAGAATAAGCAATTATTAGTACTATCAGATAACTTTGTTACTTAAAACAAAAAGAACAGGACTTAGACTACTAATAAGATTTTTGAAGATGAGTTATAATTTATCTGAAGTAGTGGAAGGTAAATAATCTATTTTAATGAGCGGGTCAGACAGTAACAGCTGCCTGTTAGAATGGATGTAAACAAAGAATCTACAGCTCTTATGACTGTTGCTTATATAGAGTCCCTGTGCAGTCATTTGGGTTCATGATTTCTGACTTTGTAAGGCTGATAGTGAAGTGGAGACCCTAATGGCATGATTCAAAACAAGTTTAAAATCATAAAACTGTGTATTCTAAACAACTGTGTTTTCAATTTGGGATTGCCCAAGACATCTAGTTGGAGATAATGTGTTCAAATTACTCTGTGGTCTGATACAAAAATTCCCTTCCACTCATTGATGACTCAGATGCTTTTACTCATTGACTGTCATAGAAAGATGTGACTGATGAAACATTTCTGGGTATTTTTTCTCACCTACTCCAAAAGAAATAACAGTTTTGAAAGAGCTTTTAAGGCTGATTCTAGGCACTATTATGGAGAATCAAAGACTTTAACTTGGGGTACTGCTGTGAAGACAAATCCATTGTCGGGGTCAGCTTCAAAAGTCATGTCTTGGAGGACCTTCTACATCAAGTCTTGCAGGACCTTCTCCAGCTGAGTTCTGAGAGGTTTCCAAGCATTTAGCTAGGATAACAACGTCCCCTACCTGAGGTCCTCTGCTTCCGTAAGAAAGAGCACCCAAAACTTTCAGTGATGAAAATTAAAAATTCCTGTCATCAGTCCGCTGTTCCTAGCTGGGGATTTTTCCCTCTCCAGGTGTGGCAGTAACTGAAATCAATGCAAAACTTGTTTCTTTGGCTCTAGGGCCTCTCTGTCCCTTGTCCCCGAGGAGGTGCTGGGGCCTCCTGCTGGCACTTGATCCTTTTAGTCCCCAGTCAGTCACCCTCCCTCAAGACTTACCTGAGAGGAAGGAGCTGCTCAGTCTGAGAAGCACCACAAAAACTTTTATTTAAATAAGGATAGTTCCTGCTCTGTCAAGATATGTAAAAGGCTGGAGGATGTGTTTGGAGGAGGGGAGAAGGGTTGACTGAAAATCTCTAGCATATCAAAAAAAAATAAAAAAAAAACAGTAGGCCCTGCTTCTCCTCACCATTGAAACAGATTTCTGCTGTTCTCCTACTAGTGTGTCATTTACTTGAAGGACCATTAGAGTTCAATGTACGCACCATGAACAATTCACTTCCTGAGAAGAAAAGAAAATCACAGTCACCCTTTGTTGCCTGCTGAGAAAATGGCCCTTTTTACCACTGTAACAGTTACCTGGGAGGGAGGAGGTGGCTTCTCAGGCATGGTTTCTCTGACACACTGGATTTGGGTTTAAAGCACTAAGGGCCATATCGAATACTTTAAAGCTGTGTCAAGCAGTACAAACTGTGCTCCCTTGAGGTGCTCCCCAGGCTCCTGAAAGGGAAACTTTATCCCGCTGCCTTTCTGCTGGATCAGGTACTGGCTCCCATGGCTCTGCTGATTCAGCCCTGAATCAAGGCACCTGCCTCGCTCCGTCCCCCTTGGCAGGCACGCCGCTGGGCACGCAGGGCTCGGGGTTACACCGACGTGTGATTTAGAGCATGGTGCTGTGCTCAGAAAAGCACGACCTCTTCCACACGGCGTTCAAAACGGTCGGCTCGCTGCAGCTGAATAGCCCCGTGCTGGCATCAGCCTCTGTGCGAAGGTTCAAAATGTTAAATGACTCCTGAGCAGGGCAGCCCCAGCCAGGTGCAATGACGTTGCTGATACACTGGGTGAATCTGGAGAATGAGCTTCCAACACCTGATGCAGATGAGATGAAGAAAGCAGCACGCAAGGTAAGGCGCAGAGATCTGCAAGCAGAGCTGTTACTGCTGTAAAACCCAAAGGGCAGCTTGGATATTGTGGGAGGACGTGAGGTCCTGGGAGGTTCCCACACAAGCTATGTTCTTCCCACCTGAGAGCTTGGAGAGGGTGTTATTCTCCACTTAGGAAAGGTAGGTTTGGATGTATTTGCAGGTCCTGAGTTCATAAAGGTTCACACGTAAGTGAACTTATGGCTTGTAAATCTACAGAGCTGGGAATTCATAGCACCCTGTCTTCAATACATTATACAGGTTAGAGTGTCTTTGGTATTGTCACTGTGGTTAAGAAGGTCATTTGTGTCACTGTAATGTTCACTCGTGAAAGTCTTTGAATGTTTTTTCCATCAAGAGATGACTGTTGTGCTTTGGGAGAAGCTGTATGCTGCCACTTTGCACAAGCACATCAAAGTTTCTGGCTTGATCTTGAATCAGATAATATTTTCACTGTCAGCTTTCAAATGACAGTAAATATCCAGCAGCGGGAAAAGTGCTTTGCATTTTCTTCCTCACTCCACTCTATGTTTAGAAAAGCCCTCAGTCAATCTGAAGAAATTTCACATACTCCCTCTGATATCTCCCCTCAAAATTCACCTTTCCAATGACAACCTACAAATCATTCTCGTCTGACATCAACTCAACATGTGATGAGCCGGAATGTTTGGTCCCCCTCCCTTTGCTGTGTTATCTTGTTTTCCGAACCCACGTCCTCTTCTCTGTTTTGCCTAGCTGATACTTCTTGTCTGTTGTGTAGGCAGCGAGGACAACTAACCACCTCTTGAGGATTTTGTTAGTACAAAGCCCAGCACAGTGTGTTCCTATGTTAGTTAGTGTGATTTAAACAATAAAAATAGAACTCCACTCCTCCACAGGGAGGAAACTGGGTTGGAAAAAATGGGGTGGGGTGTGTTTAAGCCAATTATACTTCCAAACAGTTTCCTTGAACTGAAGGGATGTTCAGGAGTCTGTGGGGTTTTTTTTTTGTTGTTGTTGTTGTTGTTGTTTTTTTTTTAATACGGCAAAAAGAAATGGGTTTTTAAACAGACTCTTAAAACTTGTATGGAAATCTTACATCAGAAAGAGAAGCAAAATCTTGAAAGAGTAGAACTTTTTCTTATCCTCCAGATTGCAGTGCCCCTCCTACTTCTCTGTAGGCACAGCCGGCTAATATGGGGCCAAGGACCTAATAGTCTTGGGAACTCACAGTGCAAGATTGGATGATTCTTGCTTGTCAGGCCTTGCAAATGCTTTTGGTGGAGGAAAAATATTCCATCTCAGATGCCAGTAAAGCCTGGGAAAGAAGTCTCCCAGTGAAATGATACTGGAACTATCCTAAAGGATAGTCTAGCTGGAATAAAGAAAGCAAAACAACAAGACTATCTGGCTGCTAGAGTGAATCCTCCCAAGGTGTTTGGTTTTTCCAGGGGAGAGGAGAAAAAAAAAAAAAAAGAGGGAGGGAAGTTTAATTATTCTTGAACATATAGAAACATAAGGGAATGAGTGTGTGTGGGGGGGAAGTATACTAATACTTCTGTTGCTCCTTAAAGAACCAACTAGAAAAGTTAGCCCTATAAGGAATGGCCAGATGATTGAAAATTTAACAGGACTGTTCTATCTTTAGCACTATCTGGCCACAAGGTGTCAATCCTTCCTCGCAATAATAACAGACAGCTAGCTGGTTTTTCTCAAGCAGAGCTTTTGCAAAGTTTATGGCACTTCCAGGAGGTTTCCTTAAATTCAGTTAAGGAAATAGAAAATAAAAAGCCAATAAGTGCAAAAAATGAACCTAACCTCAACTGCAATGTCTTGTCCCTTCAATTTTTAATGAGATGGCGTGCAGACTTTTTCATGTTGTATATGTTGCTAGATCTGCGTGGCTAATAATGGGAATTAGTTTTGATTAAATCTATTTATTATTTTCCTGCAATATTTCAGCTTTGAGATATATTAAAAAGCTATATACTCCTGAACACGTGAAAAAGAGACCAGCACAAAAGGGAGAACTTTGGAGGCACATTCAGAAACATTTAGCATTACTGAGTAAGACGTCACAAAACAGAAAAGTGAGGGGGGAAGAAGAGGGGAAAAAAGGAGAGGGACAAGGAAAACCGGCTTTCAGAAAGCTCAGCACTGTTTAAACACATGATAAATTGCCAGATTTTCAAGATTGCTTTAATAATGAAATACCTTCCTACCAACTGATCCCATATAAAGAGCATTTTGTCCTCAGGAATTCTAATAGAGCACTAGCAGTCCAGCTGAAATGCATCAAAGTCATTTCTTCCCTTTTACCGCAGCTAATAAATATTGAATTTCCCCCCAGGTTCACCTGGGAAACTTCCTTGCTCTGAGAGGCAGCTATGCATGCGAGTATTCATCCTGAGCACGTGTGTGAGACAATAGTGCTCATTTGCCTAGAAGCAAAAATACAAATTACACAGTGTGTTTAATTTGGTGATTTTCTGAATTCTCTCTTTCAGTACTGTTTTTCTACTGTGAGCAAGATAGTGTGTGAATATGTATGAATTTATGCTACATTGTAGCATATTGCTTTGGGGATAGAGGTTTTTTTTTTTTTTGTCTCTGCTTAAGAAGTCTTTCCTGGGTTGGAAAGAAATAAAGGGGAAAAAACTCTCTTTCTGTTCAGCCCACAGACAAACAGTCTCCTTGTGCATCTGCACTCTGAAAAACCGCTGGAAGACAGACAGCCCCTTTACAGCCCAGCATTTGCCCCTCTCCTGGCAGAGGCGGGTGCATCCTCGCTGGTGCTCGAGGCTCGAGGTGTGACGGAGCGGAGCGGCCGGCCGCGCTCAGCGCGCCCTTAAACGGAGCCTATTTCAGGCGGAAATGCGCACGGGATGGGGAACGCTCTGGCCTGCGCGGAGGGTCTCCAGCGAGAGCGGTCAGCGACTGCTCTAAGGAGTTAGCAAAAACTTGATGGGTCTCCCAGCTGAAAACAAGAAGAAAATTATAATGTCCTGGCTAAAAGCAAGGAGGCTCTGAAGCCCAGTGAAATGGGGAGTTGCTCGAAGAAGTGTTGTTTGTGCCTATGTTTTAGTGTATGCAAAAGATTTTCCTGGGGATCTGCCACCCCCTGCCATTGCCCTGGCGCAGCTGCAGCGCTGGGGCTCGGCGGGACGAGCGTCTCCCGCTGCCGCGGAGCTGGGCAGCATTGGAGCGCTTCCACTGAATGCTTTGGCAGCTCCTGCATCTCCCGAGCTGACTAGGGCATGTTCTGTGCTAGCGCCTGGGCTCTTCCCCTTGCCGCACAGGGCAGGAACATCTGGCACGTTGTCCCATGCATGGAGGAGAAGCTTCTGTGGCTGAATATCCTTGTTTTGGAAACAGTGCATCACAGGGGCCCGATTCCCTTGCTGAGAAAGGAAATGAGTCGGTCGGGTGTGTGTGACTGGGAAGAGTGAGGAGGAGTGAAGTCTTGGTGTTTGTGGAAGTTTTTTTTCCCCTTTCTTTTCTTTCTTACTTTTTTTTTTCTGTGTGTGTTTGTAGAATCACGGCAAAATAAATGAATCAATGCTGTACAGGCATGGGACAGAATCTGAAGAGCGCTCTTACATGTAGGCAAAGCATAAACTAGTGCTGCCAAAGGTCTATGTATTTGTGATCATGCTGATTTGCCAACAGCATACAGTTTGCTGCTTATTAAAGCACACTAATTTCAGGTACCATCTGATTCAAAGCCCAAGGCAGGCACAGAATACACTCCCAGAGCAGCAGCAATAAATAAGGGTGTGTGGGGCTTGCTGGGGAAAGCACCTAGCCAGGCCCTCGGGAAGGCTGCCCTGCAGCTGGGCTCGTGCTGCTCGTGCCTGGCCGGGGCGGAGGTGCAGGCCCCGTTCCTGCTCGTGCCATGGGGGTCTCCTGGTCACTGGGGGGCAGAGGAGCCCTGAGGGCAATTGTGGCCACTTGGTTTGCAGTGGAGGTTGGAGGGAGCAGAGCGAGATTTCCTCGATGTTTTCAAGATACTGTTTTTATTTCCTGATGTGACGAGAACAGCCTTGGCCTATAATTAGAAGCCCATATCTTCCCCTGAGTGAACAGGCTTCTCCTGAGGCTGAATTGGCTTCTCAACTTCAGTCCTCAGCCAACACCGCAGTTCATCATCTCTGCTTCCTGCCAGCCCTTGGTGCAAATACTGCAGCATGTGAACTGCACTGCGCACCGATGTCTGCAGCAGCTTTAACAGCGGTCTTTGCAGCACCCGTTCCCTCTGTTTTGCTTTGCGTTGTTGTGAGTTTTACCCTGTGTATCTAAACGTGCAGTTGGAAGAGCAGTGGTAGGGAGAACCCAGAGCCATCTGTCCGCTCGCAGGCCAAGGAGCCAGCTCCCTTCAGGCCGCCTTGCGCTGAGCAGGTCGCACGACGCCGAGGGCCTTGGCAGCCCCTCATGCTCTGCAGACCCCCCGCTGCCGCCCAGCCATCCTGCGGCCACATCTGCTGTTTGGGTGTCCGGCCTCCAGAAACCCCGCTGTGCTCACCAGGGGATTTAAGGGAAGCCACCTGACAAGGGCTTTAGGTTTTTGCCGGGTTGAACGTAAGCGAGCGTACCTACAAGGCTGCACAAAGCTTCCCATGCCTTGGAGACAATGGAGCTCCCCTGTCTGCCCACGTAAGCTTTTCAGTACAGAAAGTTGAATTAAGCCATGTCATGTATATGAAAACAACGTGTTTACATATATTTTTTTTCTTATTGAAGTAACTAGGTAATGCTTACAATTTTGTGAGTTTTTTGTTTTTTGGGTTTTTTTGTCTTTTTTTTCTGGAGATGTGATGATCTATCCAGCCAGTGTAAAATTACAGAGGTGATCTATACTCTTAACACTGAGCTATACAGGTCTTGTCTCAGCAAGGATGTTACATAGATTTGGCTGTTAAAGTGTAAAACCAAGCCTTTTTGTGCTTCCAAAAGAAAAGAGCCTACAGCAACATCTAGCTGTAGAGATTGGATGTATCACTTAAAATTTTAAGGCAGCCGAATGATCTCGAGTGTCACTGAGCACACCGGTTTTCTTAAGAGCGTGCAACACAAATGCATGGAGTAGGCAAGGACAGGGCAGGCCGCATCCTCTCAGGGAAAGACATGGCTGCCGTGTCATTTGGCACCTCAGGGCAAACCCTCGCTTTTGTTGTGCGCTAGCTGAGGTAACAGGCTAGATATTTGACATCCGATAGCAATGGAATTTTCCAAAGCACAAAATTTAATGGCTTGTTACAAAACAAAAATCGTCTTTGACCTCTTGCTGAAGAACGCGGAGCTCATGCTCTCTACGGGCAGAGGGCTGTAACGCGCGGTGGAGATGACGCCGATTCCTTGACGGGGGTGCAAATGAATTGGAATGAGGGAAGGAAAATTGTAATCTTGTACCGAGCACCTCATAATTTTGCTGTCAGTTGAGGAGCTAAGATTACTGCCAGCAGCAGATAATACACACTGAAAAGACCCAAAAGAATCAAGTTGCAAAAACAGCGCGTGTGCAGTGAGGCAGGCGGGAAGGAAGAAAGAAAGGGTAATAAAAACCTGCTCTGAACAGTAAATTAACCACTTAGACACTGACTGAAGACCACTAAACTCTCCTGGATCCTTTCTGTTGAAATGAAGGTGAAAAGCATTAAATATGAAGTCATGTTTGACACTGCTTTGTTCTACTGTGCATAATCCTAATAAACTGATATCCAAGTGCTTTGAGAAGTTGTGTTACAGAAGATGACAGCCAAGGCTGATGACTGGGAAAAATGCTTCCCCCACAAACAAACAAACAAAAAACCCTGTAGTCAAAGTCAGGAGGAGATTTTGAGTCCACCCTGGGAGTAATCGTTTCCTAGTTTTCAGAGAGCATTTGAACCCTTGAACTTGATTAGAACCGACGCTCCCAAGTGAACTTCCAGCTGATTGTGAAATACGCAGCTCTTGTTGTGCTAGTTTATTATGTAATCATCCGGACTGGGAACAGAAATAATTCCATATGACCTATATCGCTGCCTGGAAAGCACAGATTGCAGATTGCAACGTAAGTCAGTCTTACAGTTCTGCATTTGCATGTTTATGTTCTGGCCTAAATAATAGAGCCAACTGCGGGGCTTCTGCAGCTATGATCCAAAGGTGAGTTGCAGATTATAAATACCTACAAATGAGTATGAGTAAGTATAAATACTTGCTTATTCATAAAATTATATTCTGATTGATTATTCTCTGAAGAAGTATGTATACATTTTTCTTCTCCCTTTTTTTTTTGGAATAGCAAATGCATTCAGTAACTTTATTACACTCTTTTCAAAGGCGGTTTGAGATTAGCGAAATGAAAGAGCAGTCTGAAGTATCAGCAGGTTAAAAGATCAGATCTAATTTTACTTGAGCATCTGCCCTTTGAGTCAGAGTCAATCCTATGATATACTGATTTTTTTTTTAAACTGGGCCCTGTTATGTAGTTTACAGTACAGTCCTGCAAAGAGTTGTAGTGATCCAATGAAATGTGGCAGAAGGATGAGCAGGGGCATCCTAGGTCAGTTTTGCTGAAGATGTGTTGTGGAATGGCAGCACAAGCCTTCCTGCTGTGACCTAGCCATGTTTGTGTCTCATCTCAGGATTTTTAGAACCATTTTTCCTTCCGCTGTTCTTGGCAAAGTGCTCCTTTGGCATGACTGGCTTGAGATTGTTTCCTTTGCTGTAACACCCAGTGCTTCCTTGCATTGGAGAAGACCTTATCACACAAGGGAGGAAGAGACAAAGTGTGCTGCAGCTACGTCCACGCTCTCGGAGGGAAACAGTGCCAGGAACCATTCCCAACCCCAGGAAAGTGCCTGTCTGTGCTCGGAAGCTGTTCCCTGCCAAGTGACACCTCACAAGCTGCTCTTGGATGTGGCAGGGCGATCCCAAAGGCGCCTGCACAGCCCTTGGGAGGCTCAGGCAGTTCATTTGCTCGGATATAGGCCGTCCCACACGAGTCAGCCTCAGCTCCCAGGGGCTGCCTGGGCTGAAGATTTTACCTCCTCTTTGCTGAGAAGCAGGAGGCACCGCTGCAGTGTGGAAGGAGGAGGGCAGCGAGTTGTGGTGGCCTTCCCTACCCTGCCCTGACAGGTGAGCATGAAAGGCAAGAATGTTTCTGGCCTCTTTCCCCAAACAGTTGATTCAACAACTTTTGCCACTGGCCACTTCAGGAATTGGAAATGAGGCCTGGATTTAATAGCCTAGGGACACTATTTTTCAGTAAGATTGGGTAAACAGCCAGACACTGAGGGAAGTCTGCTCCAAGGAGTGTATGTATGTGCCAGGGCGAAAGGAGGTGTTGTGTGTTGGTGATATTGCTATTGCACAGGACTTTATTCAGAGCAGAAAAAAAATGCTAATTCGAACCTCAAAAGTAGCATTTCAAAGAATTACTTGCCCCAAATTATCAGTGACATTTATTCTTCTGGAGTAAGGGGGGGAAAAAAAAGTGGGATATCAACTTTACTGTGTTAGTCAGCCCTTATTTTAGCTTCCCATTATGGCCAGACACAGATATGGCAATTCCATTTTGCCTGTGCATTTCTATTGCATTGCAGTATCACCAGTAGCTTTCAGCCAAAGCTCCGTAGATGCTAGGTCAACCCAAATGGGCAACGTTCTCAGACCCTATTCTGCAGGGTCCTCCACAGGAGAGAGCTTGTGCAGCGAGAGCAGAAGGACGGTGTAAAAAGCAATCGCCCCGGCCTGTATCAGAGCTGTGAGCTGGAGGGTTGAACGGCCAACGTTTCAGGTTTCTTGTAAAGGCTCTTGTTGACAACCTGCGCGGTCAGTCACCCCTCCTGAATGTGCTGCCTCTGAGAAGGCTTTGTGACAGCTAAAGAACACAGTTATTGCAGCAGAGGTTGCCAGGCTGAATGAAAGACATTGGTAGTGATGGAAGAGTTGTTAGTTTCTGAAGGGGAAGGAGTAAGAAGAGCGAAGACTGAAAGAGAAGGAACTCTCCCAAACTTTTGAAATATAGAATCATGTTTAGTTTGAAATTTAGGTCAGGACTATTGCAGACTTATTTCTGTTCAGGTTTGTTTCATCTGCTTCACTGGCCACAAAGAAAATTTCTCGTCCTTTTCAGTTAATTTGGGGAGTGCAAATAACGTATGTGGGGCATGCTTTACCGCCTTGATTTCAAGGGATAGTTAATCTCACAGTGCTGATGGAAACCCAGTCAAGGCTTGTTGTTTGGTTAAGATTAAGACGGAGTCAATGATAAGAAAAAAAGAGTTGCTGAGACACCTGACCTAATGAAGGGCTGTAGTAGACAAGAAATGTGATTTCACAGTCCCCCCCAAAATGGGATGGTTTGACACAGTGACATAAACCAAGGAGTTGAAACACTCACGGGCCATTTATATGGCTTAAAATGTTGTTTTCATTCAGTAGCTTGCTAAGTGTATGCCACGTGAGGCCCAGTTAAAGGATCACATGCTCTTGTTCCCCATTTCGACATCTGAAGTCATAAAAATTGTAACAGTTTCTACCCAAAAGTGAGGGAAAGGATTATGCTTTCACGTGGTGAGAGCTAAGCAGCAGAAGCCAAGGAGCTCTTAAGAAACAATGATCCCGGTTTAATGCAAATGTCTTGCTAAAAAAGAATGAGGGAAGAGGAATATGGAAATAGCTGATATAATAACACGGTAACCAGAATTATTCTGAATAGATTTTTCTTAAGATTTTCATGAGGCATCAACTGCTCTTTATAATTCTTTTCCTAACACTACCATCAAAGTATGCCTTATCAAAATATACATCTTTGCTGCTGCATTTATATTCACCCTATTTAAAATCAAGACAAAATAGGTTTTGTGCAGGGTACTGAAATAATCATAAGAGCACACAGAAGCCCAGAGTAAAGGCTTTGAAAAGGCTCAGTCACAGGTAACAACAGGAGACTACCTACAAGCATGTCATTTCCTTTACCAAACTAATGATTGATGGGGGGGTATGCATTCTTGCTATCAATTTTGGTGTAATCAGAAAGCAGGCACTCAATCATTTGTCAATATAATTGCATTTATTTATGGTGCACTTAACTAGTCACTTGGTTTTTTGTTTTGTTTTTTCTAATCAACTTTTACACTGGGAACTTTTACAACTTTCTGAACAGACGTGATCAAGGTGGAGGAACCCAAGTACCATCTTCCTGGAATCACCAGGCATAGACAATGAACAATGAAATAATTATCAGGTAAGAAATAAACTCAAACTGGAGACAGCTCCAAATTAAAAGTGTTAAAAAATAGTTTTAGGCCGAAAGGAAATAAAACTGGCACTGTTCATGAACTTGGTATAATTAGAAGTATGTGACTGAATTGTACTTCATATTTGTGTAAAGTCCAAGGTGTGGCAGGTTAGCCACATCTCTGTTTCCAAAACGGCACACTAATTTCTCAGATATTAAGAAGTAATGTTTCCTTAGATGATATCACTGTTGGAGATGCTTGGTTGAGTAGCGCTGTGGCCCTGTTCTGTCTGCTTTCACCCAGTGCAGTAAATAGTATCAATGAGGTGGCAAAGGCGAAGCTGAGAAAAGGTTTTTGGCCCTTTGTTCTTAGAAAAGCAGCGACCAAGGCTGGAGCATTTTTGGCCGAGCTGTTTGCTGCCCTGCCTCTCGTGGGGCGCTCTGTGCTTCTGCAGGGCACTGTGAAGCAGCTTGCCAAGGGGGACACTTGGTCGTGTTGGTTCTGCCTACCAGGGTGCCGCTCTGCAACACGGTCACTCCACGGCAGGACTTGAATGTCAGTCTGGCACCAGCTGTAAGTAATGGAAATCTTTACGTGGGCTTTAGCAGCAATAACATCATGCTGTTGATCACACTGTATTATTGATCACGTCATACTATTGGTTTTGAGCAAAAAGATTGGAAGCGTTCAGTGCAAAAAGTCGTAATTCGAGTGACAAAAATGTTAGCAGAGAGAGCACCCTGCAGCTGAGACCACAACGGGCCTATGTTAGGACAGCGTGCGCGACTTGGCATCAGCTCCTGTTGCCACCTGCCCTACCTGCGGGGGAAGAGAGGATTTTGACTGAGGAGGAGGAAGGCCAGGAAATGGGAATAAGGTATAGCATGTGTCAATACCGTGTGTGACGTACCATGGCAATACAGAGATTTGGGAGAGACAGAGCCAGTTCCTCTCAAACTGCATTGTGCTTGGCAGTTAATGTGCTGCCTGGATGCTGCAGCTCTCAACGGGGCACGTTGCAGCCCCTCACCTTTGTGCCCAAAGCATCCCTGTCTCCCAAGATTCCTCGTTCCCTCCTGCTCTGCTACTGTCAGTATGTCTAAGTCGTGGATGCAGCTACACTTCCCGCAGCAATTTAACTTGCAAATGATCTAGCTCACAACTTCCATCAGCAATTTTGGCCATGCCAGAAATTAAAATAATTTTAGCAATCTCCAGAGGAAGAAATATCCACAGAGATCCCTGTTCTGTGGCAGGCAAATCGATTATCCTTTGAATGACTTTTAATGTGCCTTCAGAATGAAGCCCCGCTGACAGACATGGCGATGACTGCCAGGGAAGAGCTCAGGACGAGCCAATGCAAACCACACCGACTTTCTGCTTGATTTCTTTACAGAATGTCCTTATTTGCAGCTCAGAGCCATCTTCCCAGTTTGCTGTTTCACTAAATGTAGCCATTTCTGCAATAATCATATTCGTACTGGTAAGACAACCTCCAAAATTATTTAGAAAGCTGGTTAGTGCTGTGGCGAATTAAACAACAACAACAACAAAGCTTGACAAGCCATGACAGTTTCTAACTGCTGGTTTTGAAGACCAAGGTCTGCAGTACTTCCTGAGAAAGAGGTTGCAACAGTATGGTATTTTACCAGCAAAGTAACTCTTTTTCCTTGGAATTATGCTGCTGTGCTCATTCAATGCATTTAGGTTTCCTAATTAGATAAAAATAACTTCAGTCTTCCAGATCCGTCACTCATTTCTGGAGTGCTCAAAACACGAGGTTTGTGCAGTTATCCCTCCTGCTTTAGGGTGCCCAATCACAATCCTGCTGCAGTGAAAAGGATCCTTTCCTTGAAGCTCTGCATCGCTACTAGAAACGAGCACCTAGCCCTACTGTATTCCCAGAGTGGTCTAGCTTCTTCCACCACTCTCATCCCATAAAATAAGGACAAAGGGACTTTTTTTTTTTTAATACATATACGTGATAATAGGCACAGATAGTCAGCTCAAGTGCTGTGTTTTTATAATGTGGCTGTTACGCATAAACAAATTCTCAAAAGCAAAATGCAACAAGCAAAATGCTGTAAGTTGTGGAGTTTTCCTTGGGAACGGAGCTTATTTAGTCTCTTTCAATCTGGTATAAGCTCCGAAACTTGTTTTCTTCCCTTCACAATGAGTTTGCTAATCTATAGCAATCTATAATACGAACGTTTCCTCTAGCAATGGATGTCCCTAGGGAGATGAGGTGAGGGAGAGAGCGATGGATCCTGGATCAGAGGTTGTCCTGCTGCAGGGCTAGGAGAGGCGCAGTCTGGCAGCCTCTTTCCCAGGCAGCAGGCATCACGGGCTGTCTTCAACATGACAGCGACCCCCTTTACAACACGAATCCCCTGCAAAGAAACAAGCGAAACAGGCCGATTCCCTGTGGTGCCAAGCCGGGAGGTGCCCCTGCGGACGGAGGAGCACCCCTAAAGAAAGGCCCGTGTTGCTGGAAAGCCGCCTGGTTGCCCGGCGGTGGTGGAGGGGCTGCCACTGGTGTCGCAGGGGTCGCGGCACGAGCTCCCCACGGAGACACCCGCGCGGGGCCTGCGAGCCGCGGGGCTGGGGCGGCGCCGCGGTGCCTCCTCTCGGGGCAAGACAGCGAAGGGCGCCCAGACACCCGCATCCCCGCGAGGCGCCCCCACCTGCGTGGCCCGCAGGGCCCCCCACGGCCGCCCCGGCG
>NW_010582737.1:221852-250920 GCF_000705375.1 Tinamus guttatus
TGGGAAAACGTGCGGTGGCTCCGGGCGGGGCCGCCCGGCAGCCCTCGGTGGTGGCCCCGAGGGAAGGTGCTTGGAAGAGCTGTAGCCTCGGCTTGATTATTTATTTTTTTTTCTTCTGGGCTTGAGGCTGTTTAAAACTGGCTTGTGCCGTTTATTTATTTATTTGTCCCCCCTCCGCCCTCCCTGCGCCGTGCGTGCCTGCGAAGGGGAGAGGTCCTTTCCGTTCAAGTTTGGGGGCCGCATGCGAGCAAACCCCGTCCGGGTGCCCCGCACGGAGCGGGGACCGCTCTGTGGCGCTGGCTCGCGGCTGCAGGGAGGACCCTGGCGTTGCTGCTGTCGCCGTTCGGGAGCGTTCAACAAGCAGGGAGCGAACAGGGCGCGCTGGGAAGCGCTGTCGTCCAGGGAGAGGGGCTCAAGCTTTGGACTGTCCCTGAGTACTGTGCTCGGGCTGGGCCTCCTCTTGATTCAGCTGTGGTTTCGCCTGTTGAGGAAAGATCTCAGCTGGGTTGGGGCGATGCTCTTGGAGGAGCGGAGGTTCGTCAGGCGGCCCCGTACGTACGTGTTGCATCGCACACGGGGTCCGCGGAGCTCGCGTAGCCTGTGTCCGCTGCGGCGCGTCGTCGCCTTTCTCAGCCTGTGCTGTTGGGGGGAGCTTGTTCTAACAGAGAAAACCCTTGTAACGCTCTGGATGAAAAGTTGCTGTTGTTGCAGGCTTTTTTACTGTGCAAACCAAATAGCTCTATTTTGCCGTCCTTCTAGTGAAGGAAACGAGGAGATTCCTAGCGTTAGCCCGGAGGGATTAGGAAAAGGTGACGAGCCGAGTGTTATGGCAGAAATAGGTGTAATCCCAACCGTGATCACAACATGGCCAGCTAGGTGTAAGGACCGAGATGCTCATGCGTGGCCGGAGCAGGTTCACGCCGAGCGCTTATGCTTGGACGTGCTAGGTGAGGTAGTGAGAGAAGGAGCAAAGCTGGGCATGCCGGGCTCTGAAATCCTCTATGGACAGTTTTAAGCACCAGCCCCAGTTCTGGCACCGTGCTCTCACCCACCTTGCTTCCTCAGGGCTCCTCGTGGGCGTGTGGATCTGTTCCCATGGATTGATGTGATTTATAGCAGTATTCCAGTGTCTGTGTATTGGTCAGTGACAGTGTAGCTTAGCACGTTAGCATTTATAAAATGAATTTTGAAAGGAAGCTTTTGGGAATAACCCTGTGTTCTGAGAACAGCCTGGAAGGACGTGCCGTAAAATGCAGCGATTAGACACGGAGATTAGACGAGGAATAGGAGTGTTTGAACTGCAGTTTTTGTTGTTACTCACTTCCTGTGTGACCTTTGTCAGGTCGCTTAGGTCATAATTTAAAAAAAGAAATAGTAATGTGGATCCACTCTTCTGCGTTGTTGGTGTCTGAAGGTAGGTGCCCATAGTCCGAGGCTTTAAAAATTAACGAGCACTTAAAAACATGAGCCCTAACCTCGTGTCTCCACCCCTTCATTTGAAAAGCTACTTCAAAAGTCCCCTTACCAGAAATATCAAGGAATTTTTCTCTGTTAGTTGGGGAAAAACTCAGCGGAATTTAAATCTTAACTTTCTGCAGCAATGTTTCTAGCCCCATGTGGCAGGCGCAGCCTTAGGACGAGGTGACATCCTGATGCTTCCCTGAGTTGCTCCCAGGCCAGTTTCTTCCCTGATGCTCCAAGGCCTTTTCTCTCCCTCTCGCTTTTTGAAGTAGCAGGGGCGCAGCTGGAAGCCTGCAGTTGGTTTCAGTGCTGCTATTTAGGACCTGTGGGAGGCCGTTCTCCCGCGCTCCCCGCTCTGGCTTCGGGAGGAAGTCCCCTGCTAGAAGCAGCACTAGAACTGCTCGTAGAGAAAATAAACCAAAAGGCAAAATCTATGGGGTGGAAATAAAGTAGCAGTAGCACATTGTATTTTTTCTTTTCTGCAATGAGATAGGGCTTTCCTTTATGAAAAAGAATGTGTGGTAAGCCTTGAATTCCTTTAAATTCCCAATCAGAGGACAGCAATACCAGAAACGGGCATCATTTATAAGAGAGGAGGTCTCAAAACCTGGCTCATACGGGGAGGATTGGGATGGAGCTTCCCCTCCTACTCTGCCTATCTGGCTCCTTGGGGGATGCTCTGCCTGGCTCCTTCCCAAGCAATTGCCCTGGGATCCCCGCTCTCCGGCAGTCACTGCTGGAGTGGGGTAGCCCAGGAACTTTCCTTTCCGGGTCGGCCAGTCAGAATTCCCAGGGAGAGCATTCAGCTTTTGCAGCAACAGCTCTTTCTGGCAGAGTCGCTCTGACCAGGTTTGTTTTTTGCCTTTCACGCCCTTGTGCCCTCCAGGCAGAGTTCTGGCCTGGGCTAGACTTCCTAAATGCTGTGTTATTTGGTGCAGTCGGTTATGCTGGCTGTCAAAGGAAAATTGTGCAGAAAAGCTGCAGAATTACTATAAAAGCCTTAGGAAGACCGTATTATCCTGAATTTTAGCCTTTTAAACTGAAGTCTGTATAAGCACATGTAGGGGGTGGAGATTTGCCCTCTAAAGATGCCAGAGAGCTGTGTGCGTGTGTGTGTGTGTACACACGCATATATAGAATCACAGATGCTTAAGGTTGGAAGGGACCTCTAGAGATCATCTAGTCCAACCCCCCTGCACACACAGGGTCACCTAGAGCACGTGGCACAGGACTGCATCCAAGTACACTTTGAAGATCTCCAGATCAATTAATGCAGTTTTGGGATTGGTCCTGTGAGGTGGCTACGTAATCATTAGGACTTGGACTGATGCCAGCCCAGGCTCTTGCAGCCTTTGCAGCACAGCTGTCAGATGTTGGTATCTGAGAGCCTGGCTGATTTGCATTGCAACTTGAATGTACAAGCACTTGATTTTCTATTATCTGACCCATTTGCCCTCTGTGATATTAACAATAAAAGGCTAGTATTTTTACAATACAAGTGGTTAGTTGACTTTAACAGGCTTTTCAGGTTCTAGTATCAGCAAACTTTGCTCACTGTGTTTTAGAGTGATGAATGGGGAATTGTTGTATTTTCCCAGGGTAGAGTTGAGCAATACTGGGGCTTGTCTTAGGAATGTTTTTGATGTGCAACCAGCACTGGGGAGAAATATTTAGAATATTGGCATATAAAATCTATAATCTCATCATAATGGGCTTAAATTATTTTGTAGATGACATCCTTAAGAAAAGTTATGTATGTATTAGAGTGTGTTTAGTACTGAAACACATGCGTGAGACTTTCCTGGGTGCAGCGGTTGGACAACATAGCTCTGAGTCTTCTTGTAAACCTGATAGTGGAATCTGTTTTCCTCTCATGTTGATGATGATAATGTTTAAAGGTATTTTCTTTTATTTCAGAAAGTGTCAAGGATGTTATTGGGAGGAAAATCAAAATTTCGGTGAAGAAGAAAGTAAAGCTAGAAACCAAGGGAGATAAAGTGGATAACAAAATCTTGGTAAGTTTGATATATGGATTCTGATTAAATTTATGGAGGGGAAGCCAGTATCTTTTCATAAGACATTAATTCTCCCATTGAAAAATTCTTCTACTGTGTATGTGCTATTATCTACAAGTGTTACTTTATTGCTTTCTTGCTGGTTTGCGCAGCAAGTCTGTGTGTGTGCGAGCGTGTGCATGTATAACGTGCAGCACGGGATTATGTTCACAGTGCTGTGGACTGGTGCTAAGAAATTATTATTAGAATGTGTTTTAAAATAATCACCTGGCTTTGTGGTTTAGGTTTCCCATTCATAGCAACAGGAATTTTGAGTGGAGAAGAAATGTAAAATCAAGCATGTAACATTATATATCTTTTATATAAAATCTCCGAGGCTGTTATACAGTGCAGAATAACAGTAGTGCTATTGTGCTTTTTAAACTCAAATGACTATTTGTACTTTTTAGTATTCTGTGTTGTCATGCATCTGCATTTTCAAAGAGTGCTTGCTGTGTGGGATCCTCCATTGTCATTTCTAAAACTGTAGTGGAGGAAAGTGTCAAATTAATCTCCTTTAAGCTGCTTTCCTGTTTTCTCAAGAATGGTTTTGTTGGCCTCTCTTGATACGCAAGCAAGCTACAGTAATGAGCTGGTATGCATGTGTACAGTCTTGAATATTTGAACGTGCAAAAAGAGATGGAACTTCCTTTTCTTCTTTCCTGATGCCTCTATATCAGGAGAACTAGACTAACATACAAATTATGATAGTACTGCTGTAATATTTTGTGAGATATTTGAAATGTGCTGCTTTGTATCACAAAAATACTATTACTTATTTGAAGGTTTCAGTGCCAAGACTGTATTTGCAGATTTTATGTGCCCTCCCCATGTAGCTGTTATATTTTGTCTCTGAGAAAGCTCTTCAGCTTATTCATCAGTTGAGACCTATCTTCATAAACTGCATGTAGCTTATCCCAGGGCAGTAAGACTGTCAATAGCAGTCTGCTTTTTAGTGAGAGCAGCTACTTAAGGCATCTGAAATGCTTTCTGGGTAATACCTACCGTCCTTACATATAGCTTCTGAGTCCTGCAGTTTCTGCTTCTGTACTGGAAATAGGCCAGGTTTATGAATGTTGATTGATCGTCTCTATCTATTTGAAAGCCTTGTTTACAGGGGAGGCTGGCAGTTTTACTGAAGCAGTAACACTTGAGTGACTTTTTGACTTATATAGAATCATTATTGCTATCGATAGTGAAATGTATTGTGGAAATACTGTAATGCTGTTCAGAGCTGATGGCACCAAAAGAATGCCAAGCTCTGAATTGTTAGCGAAGTTTCTGAGGGATGTCCTGTTCTGTAGTAAAATGCCGAAATGTGATGATTGGGATCATTCATGTCTCATTTAAAGTCTAATCTCCTGAGCTCTTAGATGAGGTGTTTCGCCTTTTGTAATTGGAAATGTATTGAAAGGGAGGGAGGGTTTAAGAGGCTCACATTTTAGTGAGCAGTTCTTGGGCATGTTGCTTTAATGTACGGGATAAATCTTTCCAGGGGGTGAATTGCCAAGGGGAGTGTTGTCTGGTAGGGCCATCTGTTTTTTTCAGGCAAACATGCACAGGATTTATACTGCAAGAAAGAGAGAATGTTTTCATGGTTAAGGAAAACTGACTGTTGTCTGCCACAGTTGAACTTCATCTTCTGCCACGGAGTCCTTATGTGAATCTGTACAATCCATCAATGCCCCCCCTTTTTTTTCCCCTCTCACAAATTTTCTCAAATTGCATCCGTATGTCTTCATTTTATGTGGTTTTCTTTGCAGAAGTGCTAAGCACTGTGGCCGAGGCCGCTGGGGGCCATGATTCCTTTGAGGAATCACAGACTTCTCTGAAATGCAGAGCGCCCTGAATAAATGTCACCAGCAACACCTTAGGCTGGATATACCTAAGTTTAGTGGAGGTTTATTGGCTTGACACACTCTTGTTCGTACACTTAGGTTTCTTATCTGAGCCCTAGGAGAGGTAGACCTTCCTCTCCTCAAAAGAGTGTTGCTAAAAATAAATGACCTTTCTTAAGGAATCTGTATGTCCTTAATGCTAAATACCACAGAAAAGCCCCCAAGGAAATTAAGATTTTTTTTTGTACTGCAAGCGTGGTTTTAATAGCATTCAATAAATAATGAATATGGTCATATACTGTCCAGTGAGGGTAACACGGAGTATTGAATTGTTGTGCCTTGTGTGCCAAGTGAAGGGTTGGCGGCAAAAGCAATTGGTAATTAAAGGCTATATCCTTAAGTGCAGGCACCAGAGGACTTAAATGTGATTGCTTGGGCAAACTTCATGCCAGCCTTTCTTGACTCCTGAGAGCTTAGATTAGAAATGTTAATGTTCTTTTGAGCCTCATCTCTGGAGTGGGTGTGCAATAATGAATTGTTCAGAGATTTTGTTTTTAATATTACTAATAGTTGGAAGTTTACAGGAAAATTAGGTGATGTGCTGTGGGTTCAGTTTTCACTAGTGGAAAATGCCGCTTGTTTTCAGTCTAGATAAAGCCCGAGCTGTGATGTGGTGTACTCAAGGCTTTAGAGGAGGGTGATCACAGAGCTTGGCATCGAAGTCAGTGCTTTAATTAAATGCCCTCTCATTCTTCCTTCCTCAGAAAACCCAGAAAAATCAGTAACACTTTCAGAAGGGGACATGATTTAAAAATGACTGTGGCTTGCAGGGAGCTATGAAAACACTTGACCGCTGGGGCACTGAAGTGCGGGTACAACTGTCTACTTGGGACACTGTGCTCTAGCACATTCTGCTCATGATTAAGGTGGAAATGGGAATTGGAGAACCAAGAAAGAGTACAGAAAAGATGGTGTCGCTTAAAATCAGGCCTTTACCTTAACACAGTTTGTGGATCAAGCCCATGCTGGCCTTGAAGTAGGGCAGGAGCTCAGGTTTGGGTGGTCGAGTTTGGGAATTGTGGCAAGTGTGGAAATGGTCGGCATGAGCTGGGGATGCGGCAGGTGCTGCCCTCGCTGCGGTGCTGGGACAGAGTGGGGGCCCCTGTTCCTGGATTAAAGTAACTTAGAGCTCTATTATTGTGTAATTAAATTGATGACTGCTTTGTGTGTGTGGATGCAGGTTTATCTGTTTATTTATTTATTTTCTTCCCCCACATCATAAGGTGTTAGCATAGTGTTTTGCTGGGTATTTCCTAATGCAGTGTCTTCCTTATTATGTTTATGTGAACTAATTGCCATCACGGGGAAGCTGGAATTATAACATATAGGCTGCATATTGAATACGTTCAACCAGCTCTTTATAAAATGCCAGTGTTTTCAGGAGTGGTTTGTGGCAGGCTAAAATTCCAGGATCTCTGTTACTTGTTGTTCCTTTCCTAAAAGGGAACACTCCTAGTCCAGTTTCCTTTGAGATTAGTTTTCCTTTCCAAAGTAAAATTGCTAGACGTTAAGTTTGAGGAAATATTGGCATATCGCACTTCCTGCAGATGATTAGGCTGTCTATATATGTGGTTAGGCTTTGGTGGGGGTGTGTTTCATTTATTTATTTATTTATTTTGATATTTTCCTAGCCTGCAGCTAGCCTGAGCTGCCGGGCCTGTTTGGCTCTGAGGACACCAGGCTCCGTGCTGAGACAGTCACGTTTTTGCACTGCCGTGATTATTTTGGGATGAGCAGCTTTGGCATTTGTTTCCCATTGCTCAACTTATGCCTTGTTCTATCAATGATATTCCATTCAAATAGAGAAGAATGTCTCTATCTGCCTTAGTGCAAGTGTGTTGCCTTAAAAAAAAAAAAAGTCACTTTTATATTAAATTGCTAAGAGCGTGAAGCTCACTGGGTTGTCCAAGGTTACTTTTGCATTAGCTGTGTGCAGTTTTGCACATTATCTCGTGACAGCTGGTGTGTGCTAATGATATTAAATATGGACGTTTTTTAGAATAATGGTGTTTCCTTTTCCGTGCCCAGAACATTGAGTGTTATGACATATCTCTTAAGTGTGTGTTTACAAAGATGAAGGGAAGTAGGTGTTGGTACATTCCTCGTGTCAGGGAGCCTAACTAAGAGGAGGTAATCAAAAATACTCATATGGAGAGAAGTTTTTAGTGCATTTACAAAGCACCTCTAAGACAGCAACAGAACTATGGCCAGTAAGATTGCTACAGAAAACTGAACTAATAAGAGCACTGCTGGAAATGGAATTTATTAATCCCATCATTACTTGGATTGGTGAATTTGGGAATTGCATTTATTTCTGCAGTTTCTGTTTCTAGTCCTTACTTCCAGTTTTACTCCTTCTTCCTTCTCCTTTCTATTCCCTCTCCCTCACTCCAAATACCCCTTAGGGATAGAAGTTGATGTCTTGTGTCTAAATCGGGGCTGACACTCGTGTAGCTCTTTAGAATAACAACAACAACGATACTCTCTGTGAGGTTGTGCTTGGGCAGCCGGCCCCTTCCCCTCAGGTTTGTTTGCATTAGCACTATGATCTAATCTACTCGCTTAATTAAATTGGCCTTTGACCAAGCAGAAACAGTCCTTTTTCTCTGGCTACCTAGGCAAAATGTAGATTTTTCTACTGTCGTGGCACTTCTGTGTCCTTATGAGTGCAGCCCTGCACAGAGCTGTGTGTTTTCCCTGACACTCGCTTCAAACACAGAAAACTTGTGTATTTTGAGAACGTAATGTTTTTTTTGCACACTTGCTGAGAACAGTATCAGGGTTACCGCAGAAGGGCAGCTCCTTTGCGCTCTTTCTTCAGTTTCGGGCACCTGATGTATGTAGGAAAAGGGAACTCGCCTTTCTGTGCCCTGAAAGTACCTGCTTTTCTTTTGTCCTGCATGCTTTGCATGGGAGCACCCAACTGCACGCACATGTATCCATATCTGCGGCTCCAGAAGAGGAAGTGTAAACACCACCTCAGCCTTCACGGCCTCTGGATCTCTCTCTATGTGTCAAAGAGCTACCAGGAAAGAAGGAGGGGCTGGAAGGAGTCCAGCATGGCTCTGAATGGTTCATGGCATCTCTCCCTCTATCAATTTTTCATAACCTAGTAAACCAATCTGACTTTTAAACTATCACACACTTTCCACTTCTTTAACTGAATGTGTAATGTACCAGAGTGGTTTGCTAATGTACTTTTGTTTGTAGAGTGTGTGACTTGCTGCCAATATTATTCACGAAATGGAACCTTCCTAAGCAAGGATTTGCGTTGAAATCTGTGTATAAAAGTGGTGGAAGAGTGAATATTACAATATGATTCCTCCTAAAGCTGGGAATAAAAAATAAAAAAAAAGAGTATTAAAATCAAATTCTCATATCTGTCATTCCTTCTGCACTGATGGCTTTTTTTTTTGATAAAAAGGAGTCTTAGAAAGAAAAATATTTTTTTATTTGGTGTACCAATATAAATGCAAAAACCTTGTCAGCTTTTTTTTTCTCTTATTGCTTGAGAAAATAATATAAGAAAAGGAACTTCTCAGACATGAAGTATGGCTCACTTCACTGAAAGTGGTGTGGAGAACACACTAAGCTTGCAGTAGGTCACAGGGTCTGCTAACTGAAAAGTTAGTGCAACATGCTGTGAAAATGCTTTTTGTTGCTCTGAACCCTTCTCTTAACCATTGTTTGGTGAACAAACGGAGAGTCACCGATTTTGCTGATTATTAAGATATTTGCTTTAGATCACCTACAAGCCTACTTGTTTTTTTTCAGGTGGTGGTAGTAATTTAATTCTGTGTAAAGTAATTACAGGCCTAGGATGTAAGATTATTCTTTAAATATGATTGCTGCTAAATATGCTCTGTATTGCTACCAGCGTCCCCAAGCTGATTTCTGCCCTTGTTCCTGTCTAATCTCGCTATTTCCAGAACACCCACTATGCAGCAGTTCATGAGTGATACCTTTTCTTTTTTTTAATGATAGGTTCCTTAATTTGAACATTTAAGATGACAGACTGTTATTATGAAAATTTAATTTTATGATGCAGAGCCTGATAACCCAGCGCTGCTGTAAGAAGCTTGGCAGAACTGGCCTTTGTGGTGAGTGCCGAGCTACTCAGCCTCTGGGAGAGGGGCTAACAGAGCAGGTCCTTGCATCTGCAGGTTGTGATTTTTCCAGCTAGCAGACGTTTTCCTGGGCTGGTGAGAAGTCAGGAGCACGTGTCACATTGCTGGTTGTGAACATGGCAGGTAGTGCAAGATGGAGAGAGAGATTCAGCAACTTGTGCAAGTGGAGGGCTTGGATAGCGCCGGTAGTGCCAGAGGGGCCAGGTTGGAGCCTTTGGAAGACGTGTGGATCCCTGCATGTAGTAGGAAGCCTGCATCTCCAGGGGATGGAGGAGGCGATGGAGAATGAAAGCGGTGGAGTCCCTCAGTAGTTC
Organism: Tinamus guttatus; assembly: GCF_000705375.1. Next base: position 231,707 of record NW_010582737.1, read on the forward strand.
TTATTCTTTGTCTTTTTTTTAAGCAGTGGTTGTGTTTGTGTGTGTGCTTTTAGATAGGTCACTGACTGGATTAAATTTTTGCCCTTTCTGCAGTTGAATTGGTGACTAGCACTCTGCAGGGCTGGCAACGGTGCAGTGAGGGCTTCTGGGAGCGCTTTAACAGCCCCTGCGTGGGGAGCCAAGGTCGCTTCGAGCAAACCATTTCCAGTTCCTGCTCCTGAATGCTTGCAAGGAGCATGCCAAAGGAGCAAGCCTGGGGCTTGTCTTTTTGAAATAAGCATTTCGGGCACATCTCTCTCTCTCTAAACACATCCTTGGTCTTTTATAGAAGAGCATGTTGCCTTGGTACCTAAAAAACTTGACAAGCCACGGCTTTCTGGGGGGCTTCATGATTTTTTGGAGTATTTGAGGTTGTCCAAATCTATCGCTCCTTGGAGCTTACGCGGGAGAAGCAGAGTGGTAATAAAGTTGCCACAGGGCAGTTTCTCCTCAGAGCTGATTAAGGGAGATGAAGGGTTGTTGACCCTGAGATGAGTTGGGAGATGGGGCAGTGCTGTGTTTGGTGAGGGCTGACCCGTGAATGAAAAGGCTTTTCTCTCTCTCTGCCTTCAAGGCCATTAGCAAGACTGCAACTATTCATACAAAACTATTGATAAAGGGGAAGCCTTTCAAAGGCTCCTCTCTCAACAAACACTTGAGCCCTGTGCTTGAGGAATGATAGCATCTTAAAGCTGGGATTTGAGCTTCTACATTGGTGCAGATCTGAAGGAGCTTTGGGTGTGGAGGGATGAAGGTAGATAGGTTAGTGTAGATGTTTAGGGTTTAGGGAGGCTAGCTTATGCAGGCGACCTTGTGATTTGGTGTTTATGTAATGTTCCAGTAAATATCTGAGGAAATGATAACGTTGTAGATACTGATGCATTGCACAGGAATGATTTCTACCATTTTGATAGGTCTATTTGTATTCTAAATTATTTTTTTTAGGCTTGGAATATAAAAATATATTTAAAATATGATGAACCATTTTTTGTGGCTATGCCACTGTTCACCTTTCCACCTTGCAGGTGTCAGAAATGCCCTTTGTTCAGGCTTTGGCTTGCCGTAACGTAGATACTGATGCATTGCACAGGAATGATTTCTACCATTTTGATAGGTCTATTTGTATTCTAAATTATTTTTTTTAGGCTTGGAATATAAAAATATATTTAAAATATGATGAACCATTTTTTGTGGCTATGCCACTGTTCACCTTTCCACCTTGCAGGTGTCAGAAATGCCCTTTGTTCAGGCTTTGGCTTGCCGTTCCCTTGTCTCAAGTTGCTGGAATGTGCCCCCCCCCCTTTTTTTTTTCTTTTTTTCTTGTGAAGCATCAATATACTCTGTGCTGAAAGATCGTGCTTGTTTCATACAGTATCTTTATCTTGCCTTTCTCACCCTTCCACCTTCTTTTTTGCTGTCCTTACATCTTCTCTGTTTCAGCAACTCCCTGAAAAGTTTTCTGTGTGTAAATTTGGCTAGCCAGGAAGCTGCTGCTCCCTTGTCCTCTGGTTTTCATTAAAATTCACTCTAGAGCTGTGTTACTTGTGGAAGCAGTTTGGTTCATGCTGGCCGTTGTGGGGCTGTTAGGGTGGCTTTTGGGTCTTTCTACCTTCACAAAGCAGTTTCTGGGGTAATTCTTGAGAAGCTAGCAGTGTTTAGAGTGCCTCACTTGTTATGGTTATCCTGGAGGAAAGGAAGATACGGCGATGGACACAGTCATCTCTGATGTTGTTCTCCGCAACCCTCTGCGCAGATGAGCTGTTGTTGGGTTGAAAAAGGAAAACAAGAAAAAAAAAACCCAAACCCAGAACTATAGTATAACACGGCAATTTACATGTAATTAGCTGATGTGGACAGTGCCAGGGCAGCCTACAATATTGAAAAAAGTTTATTTATCACTTGCTCTGTGGCTGCACTGCTGGGTTGCCCAGTTCTTGTGGTTTACTTCTTGCTTTGCCTAGCCATTTTCTAACATAATTGACTCTGCAGATGGCCTGACCAGTGAGTTTCTTGGGTGCAATCTGTACTGCTTCCCTCACAAGGAGCTGCCAGCCACGTTTCTGCTATGTCCTCGCTTAGCTGCGCCATGTGGCAAGCTGCTAGGGATGCTGAGGGCCCCGTGTTCCTGCGCTTCTCTGCAGGTGCCTCTACTGCAGAGTGAAAAGCCGCTTGTTTGGAGAGGGAGTGTGTTTTAATCTCTAGCTAAATGCCAGGAAAAGTCTCCAGAAGCGCCTCATGCAATGGGGACATGTGGTTTGTTTCAGCAGTAAATAGTTTTTTGCCTGTAACAGATGCCATTACAAACATTAATACATTAAACTCTTAAAACTTGCGTATTCGGCTTTTAGGTGGTTGCAGAATCAAAGCTAACATAAAAAATGCCTTGCCTTTTCCACTCTTGTTAAACCGTGTTCTTTGTTAAAAGGTTACGATTTATTAAACCCAGTAAATGCTTGTTGTAAGCCTTTGAAGTGTATTTTCTTTCACTGCAAATGTTTTGGAAACATTTAACCCAAAATACAAAGCCGAAAGATGCGTTAGCATCCTGCGATATATACTGCTCAATGTTATCCTTTAAAATCTTTCCTGTAACACTCTTGGATTGATCGCCTGTTGTTTATGTGTGCGTGAAATTGTGTGAAATTAAAGTCCTGCAGGTTTTTGTGTGGTGTTAATTTATTGCAAATGTAGCCCTAATGCAATATGAGTCGGTCTTTGTTCAGCCTGAGCGGTTAACAAGTGCACCCAATGTACGTTATTCTTGTGCTTTTCTATTTCATATTTTATAGCTCTTCAGCTTTTCATTCTGGAATAGTTTTTCTCCTCTCTCTTCATGACGAGGAGTTGTATTTACTTTCACCTTAAAGAAACTCTTGAAGACAATTGTTTGAAATGAAGACTGCCCTTCAGGATATGTGTTTTAAGGAAACACTGGCAAGGTTTATACCTCAAGAGCCAGCACCCGGGAAGCTTTCTTGTTCAGTAGCCTTCTGTTGAGGCTGCTCCTTCTCAGCCCAGCCTCTCCTTGCCTCAGCCTCTTTATGTGGCAGAGCCCAGAGGAGGAGCTGGAGTAGCCTGGGCTGTGCTGGTGGAGGAGGTGTCTCTGCATGCACAGTTCCTGCTCCATTCTAGGTCCCTTTCGTCCCAGATCCCTGGTAAATGAATTTGCATGGTGCTGCTTGACTCCAGAGCTCAGTGAGAACAAAAGATTCTGTAGCATAACTCTTCAGTGCACTGAAGAGAGCAGGAAATGTGTAAGTGTCCCCTGTATCAGAGGGGGCTGCTTTCTCTGACCAGCCATTTCATTACAATTACGCACAATCTGTGAGGAGCCAGCATCAGAAATGATTTGCCAATGATCATCTGCTATTTATTTTAGTTTTATTTATTTATACTTCAAAAAACGTATAAAAGGGTATATGCAACCTGACAAAACTGGCAAAAAGAAGAGAAATGACTTTTTCCACCTCCCCATGTTACTGTTTCTGAAGTGGTGCCTTTCCCTGGAACATAAAAAGGAAGAGCTGGCACAGACAACAGGCCTTCAGTCAGAAATCTGGCAGGAGTTAAGCAAGCAGCTTCAGTTGTGCTTTGCATTTTTGTCTTCTCTTAAAATATATTTCCCATGGATCAGGCAAAGGGACTGGGTCTAAATAGTGTAGCAATCTCAGAGAGCTTTAGTTCTCGGTCGTGTATATGGAGATCCTTTGATCAAGGTGTTGTTTTCATATTTGCTTGTTTACTTATGCCATTGCAGTTCACTTTGTGAAGGAAAAACTGTTGTAGGATCACTGAGCTATGTGGGTTTTACTTCTATAGCAATACCATGGTGGTAAATTTAGCAAACTGGTAGAGAATCGTTAAAATACATGAGACCTGATACAGTGCAAGAACATGGCCCTTCCTCCCTACTTCAGCTGTGTTTCAGGTTGTCCATTAGCCTCAAGGTCCTGTTCTGTGAATTAAGAATTAAAATAATAAAATATGTTGAGAAAATTCACCAAAAAGATCTAGATACATCTTGGAGAAAACCCACCTGGACTGTTTGGTAGAATGCGGTTTTACCAGTTAGTGTCTTGAAGGACATTGAACAAGTTTGGTAAACAGCTTTGAGTATTAGGAGAGACTTGGCCTTCTTTTGAGGAACTGTGGCATTTTCATAATTGACCTTTGCATGATGTGTTGGCGCTGAGAACAAACCTGACTATGTGTGGTCATGTGGGATTTGTCTCGCCATTGCTTAAACTAGGGGAGCGAGGACAATACATTTCTACAGATTCTGAATAAGTCATCAGCTCCGCTGTGCAGAACTGCATTTATTAGATACGACCAAGACCTGATTCTAGTTTGTTAGCTCAACTCTTGTGCTTCCGGTACAGGGCACTCCCAGGTAGCTTTTGGATCCCGCGTTGCAGGGTGAGGCATGGATTGGGTCACTCTCTTTGGAGCCTCTTGCACGGCCTGAGGATTAGCAGATCTGCTGGTGCGTGATGGAGCCTGGCCACCTGGACTGGGCATTAGGTTGGTGCTTAGGGCCCTCTGGATGAATCGACATGAGGAAATATAATATCTGGGTTACAGAAGCCTCTGGCAGCAGGATTATATGTTCCTAGGATAGGAAAACTTTCAATTTCTGTTTTTTTTTTTTTTTTTTCAAATTTCCATTTAGTGTAAGATCTGTCTTGAGCTTGTTTTAGCATTTCATGGAGGTAAAAATTCCTAACGGTTTGTGGTTGTCGTTATATATGTTACCACTGTGTAGTAACATTGCTTTGAGCATCTGTAATAGGAATATTGATGTTCTCTTACTGTAGGCAGAGTTCATGCATAAAATTAGCATTTAACTTTTTTATGTACCTAACAATGACCTCCCCCATGAATGTACACCAATGCACTGTTATTCATACCAGTGCTTTAGCTTGGACTGTCACTTACAAAGCCAGTGTATTACAGTTTACCTAGTGTATACATACCTATCTACATATATATATATTTATTTGTTTATTTTTCCCCCAAGATTATAATCTCCTACCCTTACGTTCTGATCTCAAAATAAGTAGAGTACCTGAAGCAAGAAGAAATGAAATGAAATCTCTTGAACCCAGCATGTTGCCTCTTGCATCGAGATGATGTTCAGCTGTGAAGTGTGTGGTTTCCCCAGCCAACGAGAGTATCTGTAGCTTTTGGAATGCTCATTTGTTTCTGTCTTAGCACATTCTTCTGTTGACACTCGCTGTGAAATACTGTAGCTGGGCTCACCTTCTGTGCTTCTGAGATCTTATAGCTCTACCTACTTCATTTATTCATTATTAAACAGATGCTTTTTGCTTGACAAGTGCTGCAAAATCACCTTCACTGTGGCTGAATTCAAGAAACTGCACTGCAAGTCTGGAGGGATGACTTTTTTTTTTTTAACGATTTATGTTTTTTTTTTTAGATCAAATACTGTGAATTTCTGCCTTCCACTGAAGTTCCCTTCAGTCCAGATGACTTTCAAGGCTGCTAGGTTCTTTCTATCCCATCCTTTAGGTGGTGGAATCCTGTAAAATTGAATATTCAATATTTCTAGACTTATATAAAAAACAAAAAGTATACCTTGTGTGTTTGACAATGTGCTTTGATAGTGCTTTGTGTTTGATAGTGTAAACCCTCCTTTTTTGTTTGGACCTGGTTTATAAAATAATGTATGTACTTCTATACCAATGTAGGTTGTATGCAGTTCCTGATGAGAATGCGCATAATGTGTAAAACTAAAGGGCCTATTTTTCCGACATGAGTTACAAGGGTAAGGATTCTGAAGACGTGATCTTAAGGTACCTATGGTCAGACATCCAGGAAAAGATTTCTTGATTTATTCTAAACTTTATCATCGTTTGAGAACAATAAACAACTCGTGGCTTTGTGCTTCCTTCCTTAACTTTCTCTTGTGTAAGCACTGGATTGTCCTTCTGTTTTTATTAGACAAGTTCTGACTCATTTTTGGTACAATATAGTCCTTTTATTTATCCTTAGATCAGAGTTCTAGTATTTGCACTAAGCATACTTTGTGCTAATCCAAGTTTAAAGGGAGGAAAAGGAGGTGATCTTTGACAGGAATGTTTTCTTCTGCATACAGAGGTTTTGGTGCCAATTCTTCTTGGAATATACAGCTATGGTATTTTTTTAATTATCATTTTCTTTTAAAATATCTCATATGGGACCTTTAAGCTTCTTTTGCCACCTCTTTTTTTAAAAAAAAATTTTTTTTTTGAGATTGACTTCTTGGTCAGGAGAAGCAGCATCAAGGCAACTCGTGCAGTTGTCCCTAACGTGAGCAGTGACCCCGAGGCAGCAGTTTTGCAGGGGAAGAACTGACTCTGCCCTCAGAAAACAGCAAAGAAGTAGATGGGATGCCATCTGGAGAATATTTTAAAGAAGGGCTGAGGAAAGGGAGATCAAGGCCAGAGGAATTCCTCGGACTTGAGTCAATCTCTCTTGTTTTCTGTATTTGACAGACTGCAGCTGTGAGCCCTGGTCTTTGCCCAGGCCACTCTATTTTCCATTCTGCAGCATAGAGGTTAACTACTGTCTGCTGACTGGGTGAACAGAAAAGACAGTGATGGAGCTCAAGCGGCCTTTGAGGACTTGATAAGGCTACAAGCTACATTTTCTTGATCATTTTTAGTAAAGGAATCCAGGGAATGGAGTCTTCTCTTTCCCCAAGCTCTTGGGTTTTGTCTCCTCTCTCCCCTGCTCTCGTTGGCCTTCCAGAGCTAACACGATCATTTATGTGGCTTCCCTTCCCTCTCCGGTGGCCAGCCCTGTGTCTGCCCAAGGCCTGCAGCCGCTGAGGTGAGGTGCGGAGAAAAGCAGGTGGCTGCAAAGCAAGTCGGCCACGCAGGCCACCAGGAACCTTGTTCTTGGCCTGACTTGTAGGCCTCTGGTCCCATGCACAGCATGGGAAATGTCGGATAGCTCTTTTCCTGCAGGATAATTCTTTCCATGCGATATCAGAGGAGATGCTGGATTCCAGGATGAGTCTGTAACTACGGGCGCTGCCTCTTGGTGTCCGTTTAGTCAGCACTGGTTTGGTAGCATATGCCCCGGTGTCTCCTGCTGAGGGATGCTCTCAGTGCTGTAAGTGCAACTGGGAGTTGCAAGCTTTTTCTTTCCAGTAACGCTGGACCTACAGGAACACTTTGTTTCCGAACCATGGGATCAAATTTGCTTGTTCATATTAGTGCAGCAAAACCCCTGAGAGGTGTGGGGGTGCTAAGTGGAACTGAGGGAGTCATCTGAATATGAGTGACTAGATGGTTGGATAAGTTTGTGTCCTTGCTTCCCCTAGCTAGTGTTGTGTTTCCAGGCAATGCTATGGCATTTTTTTTCCAGGTGCATTTAACTTCTCTGCCGTGGGACTCTCAGGCACTTGTGCAGAGCCCACTGTTCACGTGCACGACTGGCTTACTGCATAAGTGAACGTTGTGCCCACACCCAAACCCGCTGATGCTGCGAGTGTTCCTGACGTAAATATTAGTGTTCATCTCTGCAAAGACTCCTCCAGGCGAGCCCTACTGTTATTTCTGTCAAAGCTTTTTCAGTAAAGTCCTGGTTTCAAACCCTTGCGGAAGGAGTACATGCTGGTGTGAGAGAATCTGTGAGTACAGTGCATCGTTCTGCTAGCTCAGCCTCGCTATCTGAAAGCAACACTTTCCTAGGACTTCTGCAGCTTTTTGTCTATACTTTTGCTTTACAGTGTTGTTCTGGGAAGGACTGCAGCCAAATCTAAACTTCTCCTGTGAAAATAGAACAGTTTCTAGGGCCTCTGGCCATGCAAAATTATATCAGCGTATGTGAGGATGGCGTTAACAGTGAATTATGGTGAATTACACTGTGTTGCAGCTGTTGTGCTTGTGGATGAAGAGGTGGAAAGTTGGGACCTGACACATGAACATTTTATAATGGATGTTTTATAACAGAAAGCCAGAAGAAAATCTGTTGCCTCAAGTTATATTGACAGCCATATCTACTGCGATACTCATTTCTTTGGATTTAGCAGTAATAAAACTGCCTAGACATAAGCTCTGAGCAGTATATTGATGACTGAGTAGATAAGTAGGATTATTTAATAGCTTAAAATACTTTTATGGAGATGCTTAAAATCGCCTAGCCAGCAGAATCAAACATCAAATGGGGTTTTCAGTTTGCTGTGGCCATCCCATAAGCCTTAGGTAGGTGTGTGTGGAGCTGCTTCCTGCTTACCTCTGCCTGAACCAAATCAAAGCAAGGTCCGAAAGATGATTATTTGGTTGGAGTGAGGAGGATGGTTTAATAGCAAGGGGATAAGTCCTTGAGTCATTGCTTGCTGGGACCTGACTTGGGACCTTCCAGCAGCAGTTGATTCTCAAAAGAAGGCGAATCCCTTTGGAAGGAATCCACTGGCTCTGCAGCAGGAAGAATACGCACCAAGCAAAAATGTGGTTTAACTTGGGCTTGACAAAACCCTCTTTTCTGAACAGGACTGTTTAAACCTTAGCTCTGCTCCACTCATTGAAGTGATATCAGTATAATTCAATGTTTCCTGATTTGTGCCTCCCTGGTGAAGTCCACACAAATAAGCTCTCCTGGACAAGCACCGTCTCTTGGCAGGGCAATTTAGTGTCCTTGTATTGTTGATAAGCTATGGATCCTGGGGACTTCAACTGAGATGTACCCCATCAACTTGGGAATTTCCCTCTTATGCTGCGTAGGCTTCTTGTCTTTATCTCCAAAATGCTAACAGTTTTTATAAGATCCATGTGACTTACTTGCACTTCATAGCAAACAGAATATTTTGCAATATGTTGGTTTTTAATTACTTTTTTTTTTGAATTTTTTGATTTATTTGTTTTTGAAGGGAGAACCAACTGGAAAATAATTTTTTCAGTCTCTGAGAATATCACCTGCAACTGTGAAGTGAAACTCCACGCTGGTTTATTGCTAGCAAGTAGGGAACGCATATTGCAAGGCAACACAAGCTTTTAAGAGATTTTAATAAATGCAGAGTATGCAACAGCAAGAAAAGTACTTGCAGTGTTACATATCTGCTAGTTTTTTTAATAACCTTGAAAAGATATAAATCCAGCTGTCTTGCTAGGTTAAAGCTAAAGTATCTTCGATGAGGACAGGGCAGGGGGGAAAAAGGGTGAGGGTTGGGTCAGACCCTTGAAAGCAACTAAATACCCTGAGAACAGTCACTGGTGTCCTTAGCATCTGGTATGAGTAAGTTGGAAATATCTGCTGATTTCAGACAGACTTTAAGGTGTTTTAGTATGTGTGAACCATCCATGAGTCTTTATACCGATCAGACTGGGAAAGTGATATTGCTGCCAAGAAATTAGCTTGAAAGCAATTCTGCAGCTTCTAAAGAAGCAACAGTTGCTTTCTCTTAGCTAAATAGTGGATGCGAAGTACTAGAGTTGCTGTTGGAAAAAAATAACTTCTTAGGCCAAGTTTAGTTCTGGGCTTGATTTCTGAAATACAGGAAGTTTAAGACAGAGACTATCCACTTGATTTATGTAGTTCAATAGAAAGAAAAGATAATATTTACATGTCCAGGATGCCCTTTGCCATAGAATGAGAATGGAGAAGGGCCATGTTGAATGTTCATGAATGTTGAGTGTTTATTTTCTTTGCACTTCTCGAATGTCTGTGTGCACATTGCATAAACTGACTGGCCCAGAATCTTCCTCATAATCTTGCAAGAATGAATTGTTTAGCTATGACTTGTCTATTGCCAGACAGGATTTAAGTTTTACTCAGTCTGGAGACTTTTCCCTTACATGCAAGAATATGTAGCATAATTCTTCTTCTAAAAGTTAATCAGTCACCATTTAAATGTCAATAGGGTTTAAAAATACATTTGGAAAGTTGTCATTTCCTACCAACTTGTGGAGATCATGTTCTGTTGGAATTTTTCAGCTTAACTACATGACTGATTAAACCAAAATCCCTGGGCTCTGTGACAGCTTTAACTTCTCAGTGTAGCATGGTGGAGAAGCTGCTTCAATTGGCTTGGTTTCCTCTGTAACAGAATCTATCAACCTCTTAAAAAGTTGATGTAGTAGTTGTGTCTCTTTCTATACGGAACAATTCACTGTTTGCTTTCCTTCACCTGCTTACCTGCAATGTTTCATCAAGGTGTTGCACAATTCACAGGATGTTCTGTGGAGGAAATATGCTGAAGAAATTGGTGGTGGAATGGATAGTTCTATGTCTGAGGAGGACATGGACCTAATATCAAAGCCATGCTTGTCTTTTGTGGGCTATCTCCCACCTGCACTTTAAAAAAAGCAAATTAAAAGAACAATTTGATTTATTGGTAAATTATGTGTTGCTAAAAATTAATTTAAAAAAAAAAGAGAGAACAGAAATAGCTTTGAACCTCCTCCTTGTCCCAGAAGCTGCTTTGCTATTTCTTATGCTAAACATTCTTGAAAGATGAAGCTATCTATGCTGTTTGTTCATGTTTTGTTGCAGGTTAGAGAGGAGAAGGATGAAAAAGTTTTCCCAGCTAGAGTGAAGCTGCCCATTACTGTTGCCATACTGCGTTTTCCTCAGTAAGATGCTGTGTTGGGAGAAGTGGCCTACACTAAGCTGAACAGACCGGGATCGTTCCAGGACAGTTTTACTAAATAGGGTAGACAATAAAGCCAGGTATTGAATGGGAATGTGGCAGAATAGCTTTTGCAAGCTATAACTAGTGGACTTTGTAGTGCCAAGAAGAAAAAGCAGATTAAAACATTCAAATGCATTTCTTCCCTCCCTCTTTCCCAGATCTTTTATTTCAGTCAGTAATGGAAAGGCCTTGTACTGAGTTTTGAATGAATGGCTTTACGCTGCACAAGTGTTAGGTTCTTAATGAGCCTCGTTTCTAAAAGATCTTGCAGTCTGCCTCAGTTAACCCAACTGCTTTTTTTAGAAATATTGTTTTGGCAGAGGCTTTTTCATATTTATAACAAATGCACAAATAAACCATTGCATAACTTGCAGCTAAAAATGATGATTTGGAATATGAGGTTTTTAGATGAGGGGATCAGAGGACAGCAGCACTAAGTATAACAACAGACCCCTGTCTCAAGCCCCATGTGTCTGTGTCTCCTGTTGGAGAGAAGGAAATGCCAGGACAAGCTGGGGGAATTCTGCAGGGTCAGGCCCCGGCAAAGGAATGTGGAAGTAACCTGTGAAGGTCAGGAATGGAGCGGGGGTTTTGGTGGTTGTTGGTTCTTTGTTTATTTTCTCTCCAAGAGATAATTATGATTTGGCAAAATGTGTAGAGTGTGCACAGTGAGAGTGATTAGGAGTCTTGTGATTAGTATGAGTGAAAATAACTCGGTAACTGTGTGTTTATAAGGAACTGTGAAAAGATAAATGGTTTCACGGTTCAAGAATTGTCTCAATTCACAGACACATTGTCAGTTGTAAGAGTAGTTGTGCTAAGATGTGTTCTTATGCTGAACAAACTGATTTATTTGTTTATTTTTGTGCACCTTTTTGGTTAGCTTTAAGCAGGCATAGTTTAGGCTGGTGCATATTTTGAGCAAGGGGAGGCTGTTGTCTCAGTATTGGCATCACACCAGCTGTTCCAGTGAGTGACTGCTCATGACTGACACTCCAATTATAAACGAGGACTTAGAGGAATCTGCATTTTTTCTGTTTGTGTGGGGATCTCAAGCAGCTGTTTCCTGGCTATGCTTCCGTTTTCAAAATTGTTATTTACCTTTGCAAGTATCTGGAATGTCACGCAGGTTAAAAATGCCTGACCTGGGTTATACAAACAGTCTCCAGAGAGAAGTCAGATTTCTAGCACCCTACCTGTGGCCATGTTTCACTGTGTGCCCGCTCTCACTGAGAAGCCCTAGGCAACCTACCCAGTTGTGTGCAGTGGGCAAGCTGTGCAGGTTTACTTCCATGCTGAGGGACTAAAGAGGGCTACTGGGCTCAGGCTACACCCCTATCTTTCAGATGAGTCAAGTTAAACAAAGTGGTTTTCCTTGTTCCTTCTTTGTGCTTTCTATCTCATAGGTGGAAAAAAAAGATGGAAAAAGGATTTCCATATTGAAAGAACAACAGTTTTTTTGTGCGAGTGGCAGCTCCAGGTAATGCACGCAGCATCCTTATTGAAGCAGGTTCCCATAAACGTGCGATACTTGATCTTGCTGATGAGCTGGTGTCCCCTTGTGCTTCTGTGGTGAGGGTTAATTGTGGCTCTGGGCTTCTGGTGAAGCTCGGGATGGAGCCCTGCAGCCGGCGGTGCTGTAAGTTGGTCGAGTCTGCTGGGCCCCTTTCGGCCTCCTCCTGCTCTTAAGAGCTCGTGTGTTCAGTTCTGCTTCCCTCTCTCTGTAGCTCAGAGGCAAACAGGAATGGAACAAGGTGGTTGCATGGAACTAAGTGTAGTCAGATGTATACTAGGGTGCTACAGTGCTGCGATACAAAAAATGCCCCACTTACTTAGAAATACTGACGTATCGCATACTGGTTGTAAGGAAAGGAAACTGTTGGGAACTGTGTTGCCAGATAACTCTGTAAAGCCATGAGTTGAATCGAGCAGGTTGCTGGATTGCTGTGAGAAGGTCCTCCTTACCCATCTTGATGGAGGCTTTTGGCAATATACTGCCCTGGTAGCAATGAGGAATTCAGTGAGTGTCATGAGTTTCGGTCATCCAAAAGGCATTTTAAAGGGTTCTGATGTAGGAAGTGAATGGTTGGCCATGGAGCAGGAAATAAGAAGTTGGATGAGGCTTGTGAACTGGTGAAGCAGCAGCAAAAAGGAGCAGAAGGGAGGGAGGCAGACGTGAGCTCCAGCTGTGCCCTGCCTGTCATAGGGACAAGTGCCACCTCCTGGTTCCAGGCTGGTGTCCTGCCTGGTGTGGGTAGAGGAAGACAATCTTTCCCCTTGAAACTGATGCCTGTCATGAGGTGTCTTTGAACATCTGTTTTTAACCATAAGATGAGAAGTTTTCCTTCATTTTTGAGAATGGATTTTTTTCCTGAAGAGCCTGAAGGTTAGAATTACTTTAAAAAAAAATCAAACCCTTTAGAAGAGCTGAGGCAACTGTTTCTAAATCAAAGATGAACACGATAAGATTCTCTAAACCATCAGTAGATAGCAACTAACTAGAGGGGCACAGTCTTGAGAATGCAGCCTTGCAGGAGCAGCTAAGCTGCTTTGGGGAAGAACATTTCTCTCCTCCTTGTCCTCACGCAGTACTGGCCGTTACAGTGCTGGGGACAGGCAGGTCTCCCAAAACGCAGCCTCTGGCCTGGGGACTTGCTTCACTCCACTCTAATATTGCTGTGGCAGTTTTTGGAAGTCCAGCTGTGAGTCTACTTTGCTGCATTAACCATGGGATCCTGTTTTATATTCACACAATGTTGCTTAAATGCAATATCCTGGGAAGGGTAATAATCCACTGTAAATATGATACAGCCATTGAATGCCTTATTTAATGGGAGCCCCGCGTCTTTTTCCCCTCCCCCAAGAACTCTAATTATTTTTTTATGCTGTTCATGCAGTTACTCTCTGTAAACATGTGGATTTATTGCTGTCTTGCCTCCTGCTGTTTGTTGCCCTGCAATGTCCAGCTTTAAATGCTGAAAGCTTCGGGCGGCAGCACCAGTATCCAGGCAGGAGCACGGCTTGGAGCTCTGGTGGGTTTGGTAGGTGCTGCTTGAGTGGAAGCAATAATGAGATGTGAAGTGTTTATACTTGTAGTATGAGATTTAAAAAAAAAATCAGAGAGAAAGAAAAGCTTAATGACTAGCTGTTAAAAGATCCTTGCCCACTTCTGTGAGAGTACAAAATGTCTGGAATCCAGAGCATTTCTTGCGTGCAGCATTTCTGGCTTATGTTTCATCCCCACCAAAAACTTGGCCTTGAGCTTCCCTGTTGTCCAAGACACAACCGCAGTAACCCCTGGGAACGCCCCGGTCCCGTGGCGAGGGGGCGCGTGTGGTTCTTCACAGTGTGAGGTGCCCGCCTGGGCCCCGGGCGGTGGGTGCTGCCGCTCCGCGCGCGAGGCCGTGAGGAGCAGCCCCATGCCCGGCTCACCGCTGTGCTTCGTGCGACGGAGGTGGCAGCGGGGGCACTGAAACGCCGTGCTGCCCAGGGCGCTCGCCTGCCACGTGCCAGAGGCCCCTGAACGGCTTCCTTCTGTGGGCAGGTGCCGTCAGCGAGGCAGCCCCGCGTGGGGGCCAGGCGTTTGTGTATTGATCATCTCTTCTGCGCGCTTCCAATATGCGTCTGTTCCTATGGAAATACTCATCGGTAGTGTGTGGAAGTTTCTGCAAATATTCTTCGGCTACCGCAAAGTTTATTACCATATTAATAGAGTGCTAGGACTTTTTTTAACTCTTCAGTGACAGAAAATACTTTATTCCTTTCTCAAGTCAAACTTTGAATTTCTGAACTTTCTATTTTTCTTTCTCAACAATTCTCTCAAGTATAATTTTTGCAGTGAATGGTGTTCTTATCTTCTGCTTGACTCCAGAAGATAGGAACTAGAATCAGCAGGTATCAAAAACAAAGAAGCAAACAAAAAATAGCAGTGCATCCACAAAACAACCCCGTCAAATCCTCCCCGAAGATAGACCTTCTTGTTTGCATGCAAGGTGCTTGTTTTCCTCTCTCAGGCCTGACCTAATAACCAGTGCATCCACAAAACAACCCCCTCAAATCCTCCCCGAAGACAGACCTTCTTGTTTGCATGCAAGATGCTTGTTTTTCCTCTCTCAGGCCTGACCTAATAATCTGCCTCCTGCCAAATGAAGAAGCTGTTACTTTGTTTGCTTCACTTTCTTCTGGAGAATGACTTTTGAAGGGTCTTTTTTTTTTATGTGGTTGCTCTTTCTTGAAAGTGCCTAAAGTGAATTGGTCTTTAGAGGCCATTCTCTCTTTGAAAGTTATTTTTCTTCTTTCTCAGTATTTCTTATTGATCTTGCTTCCTTTTGAGCAGATACCAGTTACATGTATCACTTGATGCAGGTTAGTAGCTTTTTTCTCCCTCCACAACTATAACTAACTTGGTAGGAACGAGCCCTGCAGTATCTTCCTTCTGCCTCTGTGGGCCTGCAGGGGGGGCAGCTCCTAATCCAGCATTTAGGCATATGTTAACATGGAACAGGAGCACAACAGGCCAGGTGTGGACTGTGCCTGGCCGAGGGGCAGTGCCTCTGCCTTGCAGCCTGCTCCGTTCAGGGAGTGACATGGGAGAAGCTGCGGGAAATGGGGCAGTTCGTTCCTTCCGCCCTGGAGTGCTTCGTGCTGCACCTTTCCCTCTGGGCGCCTGTCTGCTGCAGCGATGCGCTCCTAAGGGAACCAGCAGCATTGTCGGGATGCGAGCGGTGTCCAGGAGAGCCTCCCCAGGGAAGAGTGCATCCCAGCAAGCAGCTACCGTGAGTCACAGCCGGGCAGCCGCACTGCGGGATTAGCTAAACCTGCCCACAGCTATCCCACACAGTGGGAGCAAGAGGTCAGCCCGGGAAGTGTGTGGGAAGCACAAGTGTTGCTCAGTACGGGAAAAGCAAAGGGGTTGTTACCAAAAACTCCTTCAGAAACGGTGAGTGTCCAGCAGCTTGCTTACTGCAAGACCCACCACGGCCTGCACCAGCTAGGCTGTATCAGCACAGGAGTATGGAATAGGATTTGCTGCCGTTTCACATTACTGAGTCTCAAAAGAAAGTGTATAGAGAACATGTGTGTAGGTGTCTAGTCTGTTCTAGTGTGGCTAGTGCTCCACAGTCCTCTGAAATTAATGGCTGCCACCTGTTGGCTTCAGTGATGGAAAATTTCATCTTTGAGACTGTATACAAGTGGCTGTTTTTAAACCCAAATTGGAAACATCTCAGAGGAAGAAAGCTGTCAGGAAGACGATTCATCTGTATCCAGGAGAAGGCACAGTTAGGAACTGAGTAATAGGTGTATCATTTTATGTTGTGTCTTCCATCGATTTCTCAATGTTCATCCCATGGGAAACACTTTAAAGTGTTGCCTTGTTTATTATTTTACCTCTGACTGCTGCTTTAAATCCATTTCTTCCTATTTTATTGACATAGTATTTTCAGGAGATAGGTGTATTAGATTTTATTATATACTTTAATGCTTCTGAAATAAATTTCGAATCTTGTACATCTTTCTGAAAATATTCCAGGAGCTCCTAATGTAAATATAAAACTGCTGTTTACCCTCAAGAATGATATCTAAAATGACTGTGATGACTGAAAATCAGGAAGGAAAAGTAAATGTGTTTGCGTTGAAGGTCAGATTTGAAAGGTTAATCAAGACATTCAACTTTGCTCTCATGAAGTTCCTCGTTGTCAGTGTACAGATATATAAATTCCTCCTGATGAGTGATTCGGAGAATTCAAATTCGGCTCTGGTTCTGAACCTCTTTGTTAGGATTGCAGTGTCTTCCTGTTGATGATGAGATTTGCCTCTGAATTTAGATATTTAGTTAGCCAGCTGCGACTGAGCGGTGCAAATACCCTTTGCCGTCATGATAGGACAAACATGATTTGCAAGGCCAAGGTAGTCTGGGAGGAGATTAATTGAGAACTATTCTACCACTACAGAGGTTCTGAATTTTGGTACAGATTAAGTGTGAGGAATAGGTGTTTAAAAAAAAAAAAAAAAAAAAAAAACTTCAGGTGTCAAGTTTGATGGCTTCAAGATTTCCTTGGAATGTTTTGCCTTGACAGTTCATTAGTTTTATTGCTCTGGTTTCGGCAGGAACCCAGACACTGTGATATTATGTCTTCATGGATAATGAAGATTCCATTTATTACTGTTAAAATAAAAAGCTATCAGTGTGATTTAAATGGATCTCTGTTGGTAAGTGCAGTTCTCAATCTCTGAAACTGCTTGGTGGATCCATGTCAAGCCTCTCATAAAGTCTTTATACGAGTGTGCCTTTTATCTATCATTCAGTTTTGCCACCAGAAGGTAGCTGCTCCTCTGAATTTGTGCTATGCTGGAGATAGAGCCTCTTCAGAAAACGGTGTGAGGGACCATCCATGTTTGTTTTAGTCGCATTCACAGTTGACAAAATGGTCACTTGTCAGTATATTGCTGGGTGATCACATCGGAGAGGAATGCCACTGCTGGGGGAGGGACGGTCCCTCCCAAGGACATGCGTGGGGGAATTTCTGCAAATGAAGAGAAAAGCCTAATCCTGTGTCACCTTTTTTGTATGCTCAATGAAGAATCGAAATAAAAGTCCCTGAGAAGGATAGGTTATATAAACATCTTCCTGAAATACTAAATTTTGGTACTTTTGGTTTTCCTGTTTTTTTTTTTTTTTCCCCTGGTATGAAAAGTAAATTACATTCATTGGCTTGGTGGATTTATAATGAAAAGGAATTAATAGCTAGATAGGCCCTTGCTTAATATTCATAGTATGATGATGCCTAGGAAATGAGATTAAGCTGTTAAAGCATCCAAAAAGGCGCTATTTCTTTCTGTGCTTACATTTAATTATGTATTTTTGTCCTTATCACTGAGCATGTCAGGCATCTTCAGCCTTCAGTTGCACTGCATGGAAGATTATTTCATTGTTGATGAAATTAAGAGATGGATAATTTCAGGCTGTGGAAAGGTGGTGATGCTCCCTGGACTGTGTAGGCTGGGGAGACCTGCCTGCTGATGACCTGCGAGGCAGTAGTGATGGGCATGAAGGCTGGTATTTGCGAGCACCGTTTGCAGACCCTGCCTTTTCCCTCAGCAGCACGCACAGGCTGAGGGGGAAGGCTCTGCAAAGGCACCTTTGGGAGTGACAGCTGGAGCACAGCGCAAAGGCAGGGCCTGCATGGCCAGGACCCCCGGCATCCTCGGAATGGAGCGGGCGGTTCTTCTCCCTTGTGCAGGTAGCCCTGGTGAACGGCACAGGCTCTGGAGGATGACTTGCCTGGGACTGGGTGCTGATTTTGCACTTTATGTGGAAGAGGAGGTGCTGAGGTCGAGGACTGACAACTGTGGTTGCAATTTGTGCTTGGATTTGGAGATTCTTGGACTGTGCTACCGGTGTCCTCTATTCTCCCAGGCTTTGCCCAAGAAAATATTGCACTGGGTTGTACAGTGCAGAAATTTATCTTGTTTTGCAGATGACATGCTTGTTTTTCTTAACACATAGGAGATGTTGTATACATCTGATAAAAGAATGATCAGGGACCTGGAACTTCTGCCCTATGAGGAAAGGCTGAGAGAGCTGGGCCTGTTGAGCCTGAAAAAGAGAAGGCTGAGAAGGGATCTGATCAGTGTATATAAGTACCTCAAGGGAGGCAGTGAGGAGGATGGTGCTGGCCTCTTTTCACTGGTGGCCACTGACAGAACTAGAGGAAATGGCCAGAAACTGAAGCATCAGAAGTTCCGCAGGAACTTAAGGAAAAATTTCTTAACAGTGAGGGTGACAGAGCACTGGAACAGGCTGCCCAGAGAGGTTGTGGAGTCTCCTTCTCTGGAGATCTTCAAACCCGCTTGGACGCAGTCCTGTGCCACATGCTCTAGGTGACCCTGCATGTGCAGGGGGGTTGAACTAGATGACCTCTAGAGGTCCCTTCCAACCTCAACCATTCTGTGATTCTGTGATTATTTCAAGTTGTAGGGTTTGCAATTTTTGGAGAGCAATGCTTTTAATTTTTCTTCCTTTACATAATTGATATATGTAGTGGGTCTTGAAACAGTGTGTGCTTCTGGAGTTGAGAAGTTAATAGAGATGGGGAAAAACAGCAGTGAAAAGGAACAATTCAAAGAATCTTCTTTTTGAAGGTGTAACAAGTTCTGTGTGGTGGCTGGGAGGCAGCAGTGGATTACTGACTGGTAGGTAGGACTGAAAATAGCTGTGATTATTGCAGCTATCCAGAAGAACAGGGTGTTTGCATTTGGTCACAAGAAGGGACAGCAGCATGATATAAAGGGGACTGGATATATCGTGTAGAAATGGGGACCATGTGTACCCTGTCTACCATGTACCATGTGTAGAGAGAAGGAAAAAAAAAATAGAGTTTAGCGGGAGGCTGCAGATGAGACTTTGCAAAGTCTCTGCCCCAGCTGTGTTTATCTGCACAGGGAAGTAGATGGGTATATTTACTTATTTTTTATTTTTACCTAGTTGTCTGATTGGAGAAATCAGAAAGACGAAATGGGCAGCTGGTTTTCTTTAGCA
>NW_010582738.1:0-55832 GCF_000705375.1 Tinamus guttatus
ATGCACATTAGTCCTATCATGCATACCGTTGAAGCAGTTAGTTACTGCTTCCACTGCGACAAATGCTATGAAGGGAAGTGGATTATTATGTTTTTTCCTATTCTGGTTTATCAGCCATTCTACATAACAGTTTTTTTTTTTAATATATTCAACTGAAAAAAATAATCTAGAAACAGTTCTCTAAGAACATTAGAGTTACATGAGAAAGACAATTTTGACACTCGTTAACAGTTTGAAAATTTGCTTCTGAGTTTAGTCATGAATGCCCTAGAACTTCAGAGAAAGCGTGGACTCCTGTGCCCAGCTTCCGTGGTGCCACAGTGGGTGTTTATAATCTCCAGGAGCAAAGACTAATGCAAGAACCTCAACACTCAAGTTCTCAGCTAACTTTCCTTTTTAATGAGTGTCAAACCCTGACTGCCTTTAAAGTTTAACATGCACATTAGTCCTATCATGCATACCATTGAAGCAGTTAGTTACTACTTCCACTGCGACAAATACTATGAAGGGAAGTGGATTATTATGTTCAGTAGGTCAGTGTATTGCCATGCTATGAGTCTTCCAAGAATTTAAATACTGCCCTTATCTAGATTTTCTAATTTCAGCATTATGAGTTCAGGGGAAGGCTCCATTTTTTTCCTATTCTGGTTTATCACCCATTCTACATAACAGTTTTTTTTTTAATATATTCAACTGAAAAATAATAATCTAGAAACAGTTCTCTAAGAACATTAGAGTTACATGAGAAAGACAACTTTGACAGTCGTTAACAGTTTGAAAATTTGCTTCTGAGTTTAGTCACGAATGCCCTAGAACTTTAGAGAAAGTGCGGACTCCTGTGCTCAGCTTCCGTGATGCCACAGTGGGCTTCCCTACAGAAGCAGCTTGGTTTCAAAGCCAGAAGTCCAGCTTCTCTGCCCCGCTGCAACAGCCAGCCCTACATTCCCTCCTAAGAAGAGAGAGCAACCATGCAAAATGGAATTCAGCCCTGGGTACATCTATAAAGCTCTGTAGGCAAGGACTTCTGAACACCAGCACGTTTTATCATGTGGACAACTGTTAACCAGCAACTGGACTGGAATAACCAGAGCGTGTCTCGTGTGCTACGTTGCACAACTGAACAGACAATGGCTGAACAGTTCTCAACGCTTCTTGGGGTAATCTATTTAAAACAGATGGTTCATCAAATAAAGCCTTTCTCATCCATCCTCCTTTGGTTTTTCTTCACAAAGGAATCCATTTTAGCACTTGGCTGCAACTGCAGCTGTTGATCTTCACTTCTGCCCCATCCTATTGCTGCAGCTAAAGCTCATTTGCGCATTCATTTTCATCAAGACACTCCTCTCCCTAGCAATTCCTGCCCCTGTTTTGCATTCAATGAATCTTAAATACCACTGTATTCAGCTGAAATAACGGAAGGAATTAGACAGAAAACCTTTTCCCTCGTAAGTGTACATTTTCCTATCAAAAATAAAAGGTTTCTGCAACTGTTTGAAATCTCCCTGGAAAAAGGCCTTTAGGATGGTCACACTAACACAGACCTGCACAATTGTCTTTATACTCGTCACTAATCTAACATGTCAAATGCAAACTCTCCAACCTCAGATAACTATCTCAGATGGCTTTACATCACGATTCTATCAGTGTTGCCAGAGACCACAGGTCATATTTAGTCTGCTGGCTTTTAAATAGCAGTAACTGAAAACGAAGGCAACGGCAATTTTGTTCCTCCTACAGTTGACAGTTTTATGTGTTCTCTAGTTTTTGATGAACAGCAGAATTTCCTTTTTTTCCTCCTTTCATCTCTATTTGGGTGTCAACTCCTTGAGCTCAATGCTGAAAAATGTCACTTGTCATATCCAGACTCTAGTGATATTTTCACATCGACTTTCAGGCATTTACAGGAATGCTGTTTAAATATATATTGACTTACCTGTAACAAAGACACAGTTTTCAGTTTCTCCACATATCTGCACACTCTTATGACACCATTCACTGCTTACCATCTTAAGTAATCAGTCAAAACCTAGGTTCCACATCTGTGGCAGATCTGAAGATGGATGCTTAGTTCAAAAATCTCTTCAGATACAGTTTATAATCTTAAAATCACAAGCTTTTATATCACATATTAGATGGCAATAAGAAAATATTTTCTTAAAATGTTCAGCAGTGTTGTGTACATGCATTATAATACAGAAGAGAAAGCTACTCCACTCACTGCCTCGGGTAAATACTCTTTATATGGTCATGGCCATTTCTGACTGATAAAAGGTTATACAGAAGGGCCAGCGCTCCACCTTCCACTGTATCTGGAAGCAGGGTGTTTTCTGCAGAGCCCCGTCTAAGAAATACTATGCTAACATTTTTTCAGCTGTACTTATGCTTACAAACCAGTTTTCCGACTTCCCATATCTCACCTGGGAAAGCTGCTTTGCAACTTTATTTCTGTTTTTCTTTTTTCTTTTTACAAAATCAGCACATCTTCTCCCTTCTAGTACTTTGGGATGCCACAAAACAGCAAACAAACAAAACAAAAATAAACAAACAAAAAACAAGACAAGCAAACAAAAATAAACAAAAAATGGTTACCAAAGCTCACAGTTTAGCTGACGTTATTAGCAGCTGTATTATTATCCTAATTTAGCATGCCATTTTATCCCCATAGTTGTATCCACTAGAAAAGTCTGTGACATTAAGTCATCACTTATGAATCTCACCTAAAGTTCATCTTTGTAGGTAAGAGAATTTCGGATCGGTGGCCAAGAGCAAACAACTTTTGCAAATAAGTCTGCAAAGATAATACATATGTATGCCTTTCTACAAAGGAGCATGCATGTCTAGAGTTGACTAGACTTCTCGGCATCTTTCCTTCCCTTGCCTCTCCTTTCATATCACCCTAATACTTCTACAACAATTATTTCTAATACAACACTTAGTAAAGAAACCTTCTAATCCTACAAAACACTTAATGACAACATGTAAATAGCCATTTGTTCTCCCCTCTCCCTTCTCCTTTTCTTTTTGGATCACAGCAGGTACATATATAAAGCTCCATCCTTTATGCAATCTGATCTACCCTGCCAAGCAAAATGAAATATGAAACATCTCCACATGAAATATGTCCACACTGTAATATCACCAAGATCTGCCAGATGTTACATTCCAGTCCATCTGTCACAACGATCTTACTTTAATTACCAATCACACTAACAGTTATAGTCTTTTCACGAGTCAAAGTGTCAGTAAGTGTCAAATGTTAATTCAAGACTGCAGGCAGTCCTCCTTTATCTGAAGGAGCATTCAGTTCGTCTCTGAAGAACAAACATTGCCTCCAGCACTCAGAATTTACTTTCTAAAGAATAGAACATCACTATTCCATATTCCCTAAGTGAAAAGTAGGTGCAGCTGTATTCTCATAATGTAAGTACAGATTTCAAAACTATTATATAGGTTACTCTTTTTTTAAAAAAAAAAAAAAACATATATAAGAAAAGGAAGCTTACTTTGTGAAAATGCCCCCACACTTATTTGAGAATCATTTTTGGTATCCCTAGAAAAATGACTTGCATTAGGTCAATCCAACTATACACAGCTAAGCAAGCTTTAGACTTATACGCATACATCTATTTCAAACCTCTGCCCAGTCTTAAATTTTACAATTACACAAATAAAATATTTTGTCATAGAAATCAGTTGCTAAGATGGGCTTCTATAACTGGCTCTAAAAGCTGTTTCTGCATTTTTAAAATGCAGCAGCCAATGCTGATTATAAAGACAACCTTTGCAAAAATACAAGGTCATCTTGTGTAGACAGACAGTAAATTCCTTCTAATGTCAAATCCTTCACGTCTCACTTCTGTAAGATCCTTTGATTAACATCAATGACAATTTTTCACAGTCTGAGATTTAATTACAACAGTTGTTCATGCTAAAATAAAGCAAGGAGGAAAGAAAAAAAAAAAAAAAGAAAAAAAAAAAGGTGTATGCCTTTCCAGCTAATTCAGTAGTGTCTTGGCACCACAACCACATGCTAACAGGGCTGTCTTAACATCCGAGAATGCTCTTGAGCTTTCCAGGCAGGAACATCTTGGCATCCTGAAAACTGCTACACTTATTCTATTGTCAAAGGTTCACCAATTATTTGTCATTCTGTGGGAATGACAAGCTGCTTGTCAGTGGGTGACTGGGAAAGGGAGGGAAGGACATTATAGGTCTTTGAAGGTCTGATGATATGAATTAATATAAGGGGCATCTTTCTCGTGAAGGTATAAAGAGAAGCAGAAAGAGTTTGAAGAGAAGCTTTATTTTATTCTGTGTTAAACAACACAAGGAGAACACCTTTCCTGCCCCCCCTCCCTTCCACTCTCACATCGCAGGAAATAAAAAATATCCTATGAAAGATGGCTGTATTCTTCCCAGAACATCAAAAAATCAGAATATATATTTTTTAAATTCAGTTTAAAGAAGAATAAATGGGATATACCAGCACAATGTGATTATGGCCAGTACAGATGACAGAAGGAATTCTTTTACTTTCCCTTCTACATTGTTCACCTGCTGATCCTGCAGTAGAGAGAAGCTTTATTTTATTCGGTGTTAAACAATACAAGGAGAACACCTTTCCTGCCCCCTCCCTTCCACCCTCACATTGCAGGAAATAAAAAATACCCTATGAAAGATGACTGTATTCTTCCTAGAAAAATTAAAAAAATCAGAATATATATTTTTTAAATTCAGTTAGTGGCAAATGGGATATACCAGCACAATGTGATTATGGCCAGTAGAGATGACAGAAGGAATTCTTTTACTTTCCCTTCTACGTCGTTCACCTGCTGATCCTGCAGTAAACTTTTCCCTATCAGTGAGCTTGCCATCCTCACATCCCACTTCTAAAGAATAAATACTATTATTCCCAGAATACAGGCCTTGTAAACCTGACTTTGATATCAAAGGAACTCAGATTAAAATTCTAGAACTTAGTGAATTATTTCCTTAAACATAAGCTTCTGTTGAATTTTCAGGACATATGCAGTGGTCTTAAACCTAAATATAAAATTTTTACATGGCATTGTCACTTCAAATAAATTTCCTGGTTAAGTAATAATGCACGACTGACTGAAATAAAGACTTATTGAGGGATTTTTTATATATATGTCTTCAGAAGTCTACTTGTTGATGCTGTTTGTTTTACTCCTTTATAACTACCACATAAATAGAGTTTTCCTTTCATCTAACTTCAAACTACCTAAGCTGAAATCTTGAGTGGGGAGGGGAATCAGAATAGGTCCAACTGTAAGAGAAAGGTGAAGTTAAAGTGTGTGTGTGTGGTTTTTTTTTTTTTAAATCCCTTTTATTTTAAGGAAACAAGTAGGAAAATGCAAAGTCTGTTGTGCTGCCTGGCTTTCTTCCATTGAATTTCTAGGCAAAGGGTGAATTAGTCAGCTGCAAAGTTAAGAGTTCTGCCCAGAAACTCCAGCACATCAGCAGTCACCCAATTGTATGTACAGAAAAAGAAGTCAAGATTAGATCTTCTATGATGATTTTCAAGATCATCGATTTTGTCCAGAAGGGAATGTTTTTTCTGTTGTTGTCAGCACTGCCTAGTGAAAAGCAGTTTAGATTGCCCTTGGCTTTATTAATTCTTTTCCTTCTTACAGTTGTTCCTGCTGCTGTATCAGCCAAGGTCACGTATGCTGTTTATACATTGGCTGTAATTGAAGGCACAATGTACATGAAATAGAAAGACACTACCTGCTTTCATTTCAGCTAAGATCACTTGAAGGTCCGTGCTTTTGATGCAGCCTTTCCTTAGATTCATTTATGACTAAGTTGCTGACTGTGTTAAGATACAACTGACGCAGACAATCTGTATGGGAAAGAACACCCTTGATTCCCAGTGTCTGAGGCCTGCAATCGATTCTCGGAGTACCACCATGCTCAGCATGAACATTTAACTCCTACAGCCCCATAGGAAAAATCAACACACTTTTTTCTCCTTCCTCCTATATGATTACAGTACATGGATGTAGGATGATAAACACTACATCCAGAGGATTTGACAACTGTGGAAATGGAGCAGCTAAATACCATAAAACTATCTTCTCTTTAATGTGGCCTAATATGCTCTAGCTCTTCAATTTTATCCCATTTGTAGAGTAATCTGAGTCAGTAATTAGGCTGAAAAAGAAACTGCATGTGCTTCTATTCTATTATTTCAACAAAAGACTCAATAAGTTGAATTAACTAAAGCTTTTAAACAATTAAGAACTAAAGATATAATTAGAGTCTTTGATTTTCCAAAATAAGTTTTTCCCCCTGCTTTGTCAAAGATAATATGATTTCCACAAAACAGGAAAAAAAAAAAAAAAAAACTTGTGAAAAATACTTTCCCCCAAAGCTATTCTCTAAAAGAATCTCTTTACATTTATTTTCAACTGGAATCAACGTATTTCAGACAGAAAGTACTTCCATCTCCTATAAAAGGTGTGCTTTTAATCTGCATTTCAGTTTAGTGAAACAAACAGTTTGCAGAAAGGACTCTTCCCAGTTCCTTTCTGTAGGCAGGCTTCTCTGGCCAAACTGCAGTCCAAGTGGAAATGACTATACAGTGACTTCTGGGAACTGCATATATAGACCCAGCACAGAATTCACAGGTGCATACAGAGCTATTGCATAGGCAGGAAAGCTTTGTCAATAGAGAATAGATGTATAAAAATCCAATTACACCTTCAAAGAAGATAAAGGGGCTTAAAATAGAGAGATGTTTACTGCTGGACTGACTAGAGCTTTTTTTTTTTTTAAAAAAAAAAAAAAAAGTATTTGATTTGTTTTCCCAGTTTCTGATAAATTTGGGACTGTTTTGCAGCTCCAAAAATCTGAGTAATTCAACTAAAGAGATACTTATCTAGGGAATATTTTAGGCTATAAGAATAATATTGAGAAGTCTGGAAACTGAGATGGTTGAAGATTTGGAATCTGGTTTAAGTTTCTTATCACTGTACTCACTGTATCATTGTTGCTGCTGTCTCTCTTTGCTCAGTGAATTTAAGCATCAGCACACAGAGAAAACAGCATTTGAGAACACTAGCAGAAGGCATTGGGCTGATAAAGGCACTGTTACAAAAGAGACTATTGATTGCCTACATTTATAGCGCTAAACCAGAACAAACCAGTTCAATTTTAACGCCACTTTTAACCTGAAAGATGCTGACAAATCCTCACCTGTGCAGCAGTGGAGGTCCCAGTGTTAGCATCTGCATAATCATTGTTAATACAGGTAAGAAAAGTACATCTCTGCCTTATGCCAACAGATGCCACAGCCTTGTCAGTTGATTTGGTTACCTTAAAGCTTCAAGTTGGATATCTAACAAATCAACTATCTTAAGGCTGACTGTCTGAAATGACAGTCTGGACATCTGCTGCATTAAAGGGCTCTGCTGCTCAATATATAAAAATTGGGACTGTGTATATTTAGGTCATGGTCACCCGTGAGGCAAAATCAAAATTTTCTTTTTTCTATTTCTTTTCACTGTTTTTGGTATAATGAAGAAAATTAAAGATTTAGGCTTAGGGAGCAGTTAAACCATGTATTTCAGATTATTTAATACAAATAAATTGTAATTTGACACTGAAAACAAAGACTCGTCTTTTTCTGATCAAAAATAAAAATTGGTCCATATACCAAGACACCAAATGTCCTACTGTGGTATTTTCTTACACAGGAATGGATATAAAATTATTCTTGTTCAGCTTTAATCCCAAAGCCTTTTTGAGGAACATTAGCCAACACTCAGTGACAAGATTAAAATAAAAGAAAAAAAAATCTCATGCTCAAACATAAGAGGCATTTGAGACTGCAGACAAACTCAGCTCCCTCCTTTGTTAGACTAGATGTTTCATCAGGGCATTTAATCCATGCTTAAAGTGGAAAATTGTAAAAAGCTGGTTAACATTTCACACCATTCTTGAGCATGGAATTAGTGTCTGAGAAGGGGAAACGTAGGGAAAAAAAATACTCAGTAGAAGGGAAAAACTTCATGGAGGTGGCATGTTCTAGTCCTAGATGAGCAGTAAAGCAAGAATCCCCTCAGCCCTCTCTAGCTTTGGCGTTATGAAACCAAGTCTACGGCTCATTGATATTCTCCCAGCTACCACCTTCCGCGATGCTTTGCTTGCATGCAGGCAGGCCACTTCTCATCCAAAACCCTTTGCTTAATTTTTTTCACAGTGAAGGATTCAGATGTATGTAAAGCAGGAGGGGAAAAGCACTGTAAACAGAACGCACTTCCAGCCTTGTCCCACACAAAATAACAAAAAGAATGCACAATATATTGCAGAAAAGATTAGATACTTCCTATGCATACAGACATCTCAGGAAAACTCAGTTTCCTTGTAAAAATAACCCTGAAGTTTACCAACACTTTTTCCTAAATTGAAGTCTTTGCATTGTTTCAGCATTCCCTCAATAAAACCAGTATGCAGGGAACATTTCCAAGCAGCCCGAAGGGGTTGTTGCAGAAGAAAGAAAAAGGCAGAGTGAAGAAACCAGATATTCCACAGCTACAGAGATTCTGCCCAACTTTATGCATGCACTCAAATATTCTTTTCCCAGAGCCTGTTATATTCCATGTAGCTTTGAATCGGTTTGCCACATACCGCATCTCCGAGTTCCTGAAGAGCCCGGCTGCCTCCCTTGCGAGCGTCTCCTGTCCTACAGGCTCTTGTGTAGCACGGCCATCCTCAGCTCAGCTTTAAGCCCCTGGTCCGCCAGGCTATGGCCATCGGTACCTGCTGGCATGAAAGGCCCCAGCCGTTGGGAAAAGTGCTCGAGGTGAAGGCGAGTGCCGCTAACCCCCGCTGCGGGCCTGTGAATGCTGACAACACTTTGCATTTCTGCTCGCCAAGGCTGCTCCAACACTGCTGCATCCTCTGCTCCCCAAGACCGCACTTCTGATGATGTTGCTTTGTAGCTTTAAACTGAAAAATAACCATGGGCTTAAAATATACAGTGCCTCTGAGAATGTATATGTTCACCTGTGCGACCTGACAAATAATTCTGAGTTCCCCTGAAATTAATTATAGGTCAGCTTTTCAGTGTGGTGAACTGGAATTTGAATGCTTTGCTGTGAACTGTAAAAGCCAGCAGAGATGGACAGGCCCACTCGTAAGAGCTGCCTTATTTATAGTTTCTTCCTCAGTGTTAGTTCTGGTCTGAACTCCAGAAAGCATTGCAAAAGCATAGAATATTGAAGTCATTAAAGTAGAAAAGCAGGGATCACTTCACAGCTCAAGTGCTTTATTTTAGAACCTCTATTTATGTCAGCTGCAGAATAGGGTCACAAGTGACCTACCTGACCAGGCATCAGCAAGTCACCCAGCGTGCAGGAATCTCTGCAGATGGTGGAGCACAGCATGACCTTCGTTTGATGTGCTGGGTCCCAAATATCACCCAATACATTGCTGTAGGTTGGCTAACACCTAAATAGCAAAACCTGGCTCAATTGCTGCAAGTGTTAACTGACTCCTCTTTTTTTTAGCAGAGATTTCACTTATAGGATATCAATCTGGCTCAACTTTATTCAGGCTGGAGAGTGCTATTATCATCATCAAGGCTTTCAGGAACTGAAATGTACTTGTTTCAGGAACTTGTTGGGTAGAAGGTCTTTCGTGACACAGTCATTCTTTGGAGTGGACCACTAGTCAGATCAAATTCAGTTTGGGGACTCATCCCATTTTCCAATTAACAACTTTGTTTATAACTAGTTGTTTTAGAGATATAAATTAGCATCCCCACAGTAAATAAACACACAATTTTTCTTAGGGAAAGTTCCTTTCCAACCCCAATTTTCTAGTGTCAAACATGGAGTCTAGAGACATGAATAACTGTGTCCTTTCTTCCTTTCTTTAAACGAGCTGCAGTTATATGCACTCCTCATTCAAATCCTTTTCAGGATGCATAGGTAGCTGGTTACCTCAGTGACCCCTTTTGGCAACAAGATACCCAGTGCCAGTGTAAATCAGGTATATCAGGTTCTTCTTTATTCATTTCACTTTAATGACACCACCCAATAAAACACATTTTCTCCTTGCTTATAAATAAGGGTAAACATAAACTTCTGGCAGACCTTTTCTCTTTTATTCTTGCTGGTGTTATAAAGTTTTAATGAGTTGGGGTTCACAAACCACTTTGGGAACGTTGTATTCTACTGGCATTCATTATTTAGGGAGACATGAACTGCCTGTCCAGCATGTAGCAGGTCTTTTAACCTCTACACCTCCACTGTACTATCTGTTTGTGAGGTGAAAAAAAAAGACAAAAAAAACAAAACACAGCAAAAATGATTTTGTGTATTTTATCAGCAATGGGATTTTCTAAATTAGTCAGAAACAGTGAGGTGGGCATCGTTCTCCTCATCCCAAGCTTTACAAAACTTTTAAGGGGGGAATAAGTTTTCCCAGACTGATTTTTGCTGACAGTTAATTCCATCCTCCCACTCTTAATAAAAATACATAGAGAAAAGGCAGATTCTCTTTACTCATCAAGCAGTGTCCAAGCAACACTGCCAGAAACTATGTGCACACATTCCCAGACCCTCAGATAATTCCTTACAAACCTTAACATTCTTCTACAAGTAAACAAGTTCAAGTATCATGCTGAATTCCATTTTCTTCACAACTAACCTTTTTCTCACCTCTGTCACTACCATTACTACTTACACCAATGTCTCACACTACAACCCTAGCAAATTGTTTCACTGTATCACAAAGTGCAAATAAAACAAAGTAACCAGGCACACTCTTTCTACAGGCAAACACTGCAGCATTGAAGGAAGGCCCAATTTCCTGAAAAACTGGCTGGGTGCCTTAAAATGCATCAGTTTTCTATTATGCATAAATTGTTTTTATCTCAGTTCTTAATCACTCATAATATTTCTAATGTGCTGCTGCATTTTAAGCCCATTAAGGAATTGTTCATTCTAATTCTAAATGTCCCTCTCTCGTTGGTATAGCTAGAAGTAATCATGGCATAAGTTTTTCTATTATACAGATTTCACTCTTTGCACTGGATTTGAGACTCATCAGAACACCAATCTGGAATTCACAGCACAATTAATATTTCATTTTATTTAATGTCCTTTCTGCAAAGCAACTTGCTACCATTTGTTTTATTACTATTATTACCATAAACTTTCACTGCATGGTTTCCCCAGTCAAAACACATTACAAAGAAGATTTCTCCTCTTTCCCCAATTTAGATATGGCTTAATAATAATAAATCAAACAGTATAGTACGAGAACAGCCCTTCTTAATAAACAGAAAAAATTATTTCAGAGATCTGGAGCCAGAAACCATTTTCAACTCCCTCAGTTACTATAATGGATCAGCACTCACAAAAGGCCTCAGTTCCATGCAATAAGCTCAGAGAAGCTCAACGGGAATTAATAAGCCACTAAAGACTGCATTCTTGTGAGCACAACATTAAAATAAATAAATAAATTCTCTGTATACTACTTCCATTAGCTTGACTTGTGTATTTAGGACTGAAGGGACCCTCCAAACAAGAAGGTGTCTGCATTATCAATACAGAATTGTGGGAAACGAAAGCCCAGACTTCCAAGGAGACTTTTCAGTCTTTAACAAACCCCTTCCCCAGAAACGCTCCATTTGCATGTGAAACCTGAGTGTCATCTATTTAGAATGATCTATTGCAATGTAAACATGAGTCGAAAATGAAACTCCTACAGCTGAAAAAATCTTCCGCACTCAGAACCCAGTCCAACTTCTTGCAGTTTGATGCCCTCTTTAATCTGAAGTCACCAAGTAGGCATTCATTTATCTGCAGTATAAAAATTCCTGCTTTAAAACCCCTTCAATTTCTTCACTATCAATGACTACATTAATCACTGTTTGGCTTGAAGAACTCAGTAATACTTGGCTTACACAGCAGCAACATGATACTCAATATGAAAAGAGCAGGAGAGCAAGAGACACAGCTATCTGTAGACCAATACATGATTGTCTACAGACAAATGCATGATTTTGACAGAGGCTTGCAGTCAATTAACTAAAGAGGCATTCCAATAAACCTGTCTCCAGAAAGAGCTATGGAACTGAAAGATCACTGTGTCCTTGAGAAAGCAGCTCTGCAAAGCCACTTGGAGCATATTTGTGCATGTATTTCCATATAAATTTTAAGGAGCAGGAAGCATCATGCACCATGAGAGCTGAGCTGCTTTTTACCTTGAGAACAGACGGCATGCTGTAGCCTCCTCTCCTCAAGCAGTAAAAGGAGGCTGAGGCAAGGACCTAGCTTTCCGTTCCCACCCTACCACTCACTTCAGAGCATGAAACAGCTCCTAAAATATTCACTAAATAAGCCTACCTACTTCAGGGAAGTTTAAGATTTGTATCTGAGGCTAGTCACAGTTAGCAAACAGGAAAAATCTTTGCCCACTTTGGGCCCCAGCACAGTCAAGCTCCTAACTACTGAGAGCAGATGCCCTGCACCACACAGATGACTGGCTCTGGCCTTTCCTCTATTGCTCTGCATAACTGCTGGCCCTATTTGACATGTTCCTGCAGGTCAGACCAAAAGGATCAGAGTGGCCACCAGGAGGGCTGAGTAAGGCCCTTTCACTTCATAACTTCCTTCATAAATTTGATGTTCTATTGGACCGAATGAGCCAGAAAACAGCTGAGAGAGAAGATTTAGGGGCAGCTACAGAGCCAGCACAATTTTATATAGACACCTGACATTTTAATCCTCTTAGTTAAGCATGAATCTGAGAGCAAGAAAAACAGTATAACCCAAACATATTTCCACATACAGACATCAGGGAAGGAAAATATAAGCAAGGAAACTCTCACATCTCTTCACCACAGGTTTAACTCTACAGCACTGTTTATCCATAGGGCATGTGTCAGAGCAAGTTCAAATATCATAGTTGCTCTTTACTACCAATCCTCAGGTCTCAAACTTCACGGAACAGTCGGGCTTACTTTCTACTTGCAGAAAACATCTCTTAATTGTAGATACTTTTAAAGTGCTTTACATAGGATTTCGAGTGTAATGATAGCATTTTTCCCTTCAACTGACAAGTGTCCTTTGCACAGTGGCTTTGTTAAAGCATAATATCAATGCATCATGTTTGAGACAAATGCAAGGCTTAATAGCATGTACAAAGATTGAGAGGTTTTGTTTGATCATTTAGTAACAAGGTAAAATTCTATAAATATCTAATTCAGCTTTATCAGAATTAACATAAAAAGTAATATACTTTTTTGCTTATATCTCTCTCCTTTTTATGCCACCACCAATTATTAGCCAAGATAGTAGATTTTAGAGATTAAGAATTTTGTTCTTTCTATCCTTTCTGGACTTGATTTTCCCATGAAGCCACTATACTGGTTTCAATTCAACACAACAGACTATAGTGAGGTCAAAACTCAGCACTGCAACTTCATTATACTTTAAAGTATAAATGAAAGAACGTATGTTAAGGGAATGAAGTCTTCAGAGATCTATTTTTCTTGTTAAAAATGAATAAAAATAAATGGAAAACTACAGCAAATTGCTCTGTGTATAAAGTTGCTCTCTGAAAGTCATGATCTAATAAGTTTTTCATGAGGTCTAGATAGTGAATATAAATGGATGAATAAACAGAAATGCTGTAATACGTTAGATTAGGGGAACTAGAAGGCACTTTGGTATTCCTGGCATTTAAGAAAGTCTGCTGTGATAGATACTGTGATGACTGTGTATTTCCTGACACAGAGAGTAAGGCATTTGATAGAGGCGAAGAGACTGAGCAGCATATACACACTACTTCATTTGGGTAGCTAGATATAACATCAAAAGCCTAGATTGGAAAAGATATTAGGAAGTAGACCAAGATATAATTGGTACTGGCATGCTAACATCTGTGAAATAAGATCATCAGTAACACCCAGAATCTTCATTTCAGACCACTGCAGAGAGCAAAGGCCACCACCACGTTGAAGGGAGAAGAGGACAGTCACTACTTGTCTTAACTGCCTTTATTCCCAAAAACAAAGGTCTGCTCAGCCTTGACCAGGTACAACTGCTGTTGTTTTTTTTTCCCCAACAAGTCTGTTTTTAGCAATTTCCTGAGGATGAAAATCAGTTTTATTTCCACCCATAACAAACTACATTATTCACTCATAAAAGAATAGTGTAAAAGAAAATAAATACAAAATCTACCTCAGTAAAGATTTAAATGCCTTCCAAAAATGATATATAGGCCTAATCTTACTACGCACAACACTATGCTAATAATTGCATTTATACATGCACAAAACACATTGTTGCTAGAGCACAATTCATTTTGTCTGTTTATTGCAAACAGATGAAGCAATCCCCTTACTCACCTTTGAGAAGATTTTTAATTCCCTTTCTAGAAATAATCATCTGATTAAAATAAACACCTCTTCCCTACTACTGATGATGGGAATCCAAGACCGTGGCCTGCTTCCACCTCTGCAATTTACTTCCCAAAGGAATGAGAGGGTAATTTTAAACCCTCTTAATAATGATGGCATTTCTAGAGCTCTCTTGGAGCAATCCAAGATTAGAAATTATAATTCCAAGAGGATCTTCCCCAATCAGTACCTTGATGTGAAACACTAATAGGTATATAAAACGTGTTTAATATGCAACTGTACATAAAATGCCTGCAAGAATGACTTAGCACATAAAGTATCTTTACAGATTTTTTTTTGTTTTCCAACAAATGCAAATGCAGAACCTGTCACAGAAACATTAAAAATGAAATACCTTATTCTTCCTTATCTATATTGAAGGACTAAACTCTCATCTAGGCCCAAATAAACTAATTTAACCATCTAATTTAACCATCCCTGAATTTATTACATAGAACAAATGCCAAATTGCAAAACAGAAGCAAGCTTTGCCTTATCTGCCACATAACAAAGGTACTTCAACTGATAAGCAGTTTTTTTTTTTTTTCCATAACCTTGAATCTATACATTCTTTGCTCAGAGCAAATCATTCAAGGAACTTTGAAGAGCAATAGAGAAACAGAAAACAGTGAATTTTGTTCAAAGGTACTTAGCTTGGCAAAAGCAATGTACTTCTTTCAGGAGGTGTGAGAAAATAAAGATCTCCAGCCTAATTTCAGAATCATTAATCACTGCCCTACATGTTAAAATTTAAATTTAGTTCTAATTCTGCTGATCCTGGTTGTTACCTCACAATACACAAAGAAAAATAAATAACACCAAAGCAAAAGCTGCTTTACACCAGCACCAGTACACTGATATGCTTCAGACTTCAGGGACAAAAAGCAATCCACAATATATCTTGTAGTAGGTTTTTTCAGGGCTTAAAGTATTACCTTGATCCAATTAGTAAAAATTCCTTTCTCCTTGTCCATTGAATAAAATAAAAATAAATAAAGCAATCAAAAGTTACGTAAAGGTTACACACCTTTAACAAGTAATAGTCCCAGTTATGCATGGAAAATAATTTGGAGAATAAATGAGGGAGATAGGGAAGATCAGCAAATGCCTGAAGCATTTATGCATTTAAGATTATTTTATCTACCCTAATTTATTTATCTTTTACATGTAAACTATTCTGCTCAGCTGTATTTGCAGCTGAACTTTACTCCAATATTTGTATGTATTCAATATCATTCAAATGCCATGTAAATTTTCCTTGTATCCAATTCCTTGTGATCCAACATCTGTCAGTGTTGCCACAAGGCAACTAAATCCATCACCACTCAAAGCAAGCCTGAAGATGACAAAAATGGAGAGAGCAACGGTCTCTGTGACAGAGCTGCTCTATTCTCAGCAAATTAAGCATCAGAAAGATGTTCTCAGAACAAAAACACAGCCACATCCTTTCTGTCTATTAGAACTACTAACATATAGTGGGAGACTCCTGACTCCTGTTTGTCGAATAAGTCCAGTAAAACATGGTCTTATTCAGTCACAGCACTAAACCAAAAGGACAGGTGACAAAAGTACATGAATTGCACCTCCCCTTTTTAAGGCATCATTTTAAAGGCACCACCTCTGGACACCAAAAGTAAGTTGACAAAGTGTCTGAGGAAACGAATCTTATTACTGGCTGTATGACAGTGTTGGTTCCCTTCAGTTTAACTTCTGTAGGATTGTGTTGCATTCGTGTGTGTCTATCCTTTCTCTTCTCCTTTTGACTTGTCAGAGGAATTGAAAAGAGTTTGGTTCAGATCAAACAAGATCTAAATTCACCAAATGAGATTAAAGCTAAGCTTCAAATATTACAAGAGAGATAATATATCCAGCCGCACTAGTTAAATTTGCATGTTTTAAAATATAGATGCACCTTTAGCATTGCTAATTGCTCTCCTATCCATGTAGTCATCCTGAAAATGAAAAGGGTGCTCTCTTAGTCACTGCAGCTTTGCTCTAGGCTATGAAGACTTATTGTTTGTTTTTAAACAAGCAACAAAATATTTCCCAGTGTTGAAGACCTGATTCTCTACAGATCCCTTCCACATCCACCAACCTCCTGCCTCTTCTCTCTCTATTCTGAGTCTCATCTTCTTGCAAAATACATACTGAACTTCTAGACGGGTCTTTTTCTTCATTGACATCTCTGACTCGAATCCAAGGTAAGAAATATAAAGTTCTGCAAGACTAGATCCTAAACTCAGATTATGAAAGATTGTGAAGAACAAACAACTCTATTTGTGACAGCAAACAGCGCTATAAGGAAACAAACAGAAATGAATCTATTAGTGTTTAGAAAACTAACACAAGAAGAAAAATACAACAACCACAATAAAAGCTCTTCATCAAAATAAGGATGTAAAAAGAAAAACAAACACACAAAAATCCCCAGCCTCTTAAAAACTGCAAAAAGTGACTTAGAATACATGACAATTTTTTTAAATGTTTTGACGTATGATGGCTCAAGAATGAGTCAGAAGCACTGACCAGTTACAGAGAAGACCAGTATCGCCTGCATCACATTTTTGATACAGCAATTTGAATGCAAATTTATAAACCTGATATTTCTGACGTTCCAGATTTTGCAATGCTTGTTATATGTGACTTCTCAAAATGAGAGAATTAGTGTGGTACCTGCAAACACAGTCAGGGCATTAATGAACCATGTGGGAGTATATCCTTCCTGTGGAACGGTGTTTCAATGTTTCATACAGTATTCAGCTTCTTGGTCTGGGGCAGATACATGTGAAAAGCCACAGGTAAACTTTAATATGCTCCCAATAGAAGTACAAATAAACATACAACCATGAAGAGAACTGTCTTCAGGAACTGGTGAGAAAAGAAAGCAGAATTCATTGCAGAATTAAAACTGTTCAGAGTAACAGATAAGAAACAAAAAGCTAGATACTCACTATATTGAGCAAAAACAAGGACATGAACGAAGCCCTCGAGAACTAACCACCAACAAAATCAGTTTGTGGGGGTTCCTCTCAACTAAAACAAAGTACTACTTTTCATGGGATACAACACAACGTCTTTCGCATGGTGGCAAGCCTGGAATGTCAACACCACTGTATGTCCAGGGACCTGCCAAGCTGAAGCTCCTTAACAAGAAAAGCAGCTCAGACTTCTAACAGCAAGGGAATATCTGTCTTAAATCAGTAGGATTCCAGAAACTCCTATATAAGTCTGGATGAAGGCTCAGACTTGTGATTTTTGAACAACATAATTTCCTTTAATCCTTCTTACAAGACTTTTGTTGGCTTTGTCATGACAGGTACTATTTTTTGCCCTGCAAGGGTTATCTTTACTTAATTCTTAAGGATCTTGAGCGTGTTAAGATCATACAGGTGTACAAACAACTTGATCTTCACCCTCAAGTCAAATGAGATATTTCTGTAAACATACAGTCCTAAATAGCCCACCAGATTTGTATGCGCTTGACTCTGAACAAATTAGTAAATAGACTTTAAAAACAATAAGCTAGGGAAAAAAAATCCATTAAAACCAATTTCTCCCACCTGAATTATTCAGGCAAGAAGATCAAGCAAGAAGATAGGATCCAGAGCAATTTAAATGGTGCTAGTCAATGACAAGGTATGATCTACAAGAAAAAAGAAACCAGCTAGTTTGAAAGGCTTATATTGAATAATAAATCAATAGGTATCAAATAAAACTACAAAAATTCAAAACTAACATAAAATGATCCAGCACAAAGCTGCTTTTTTTTTTTTTTTTTTTTTTTAATCAAAACTATTTTCTGTGAGTGCAAGAAGTGTACCTAAGTCTAACTTTCTAGGCCTTGTATTTGAAGCACATTGACATCTAGCAGTTCCGTTTGGACCCAGCCCAACATGACACTAGCAAAAAAATTGTTAACAACTAGCTGGCATCAACTTGCCAATCCTCAGCTGCCTTTGGAGGAGATCCGCCAGGGATCAGTCTGGCCCCAGGACTTCAGGACGAGCCCATGAAATTACCACACACAAGGAACAGAACAAAAGCCCTAAGAGCAAGACCAGACACTGAATCATTAATGCTCTTTGAAAAACACGTTAGAAATATCTACCATGAGAGCTTTTAGCACATGTCACAAAGATAAAGAGTAAAATCACAGGATGAAACCAATCTATAAATTTTGTAATTTCAAGCGCTGAGTTTCAATAGGCAGCTGTTCAGGTTGTCCCTTTTCCTTATCCTCTGCAGAATTCCAATGGCTTAAAACCACAAAACATATACGAATAAAAATCACCAGTCACATTTAAACTAGCTGATATGATACTACCATTACTTTTCCTTATCATACGTTATTTCTCAGTACACAGTGTCGAAGCTGTCATGATGTATTTTCCTGGCTCTTGTCCTGTTAACATACTAATTCAAACACGACAGACCAGCTTCCATAACTCTACTGGACAGATTGATACTGTTTTTCTAAAGAACACATATTTGGCCAAATAAGTGTTAGCTCTAGAAATATCTGGATAAAATTCACTATAATAAAAGTATAGTTAGAAAGGAGAGAGTCTTGTGACATTCAATATGATATCTATGGATGAAAATGAGAAGCACAAGCATGTAGTTACCCTGCTTAGATGTGCTATATCTTTAAAGCCAAAGCAAAAGCCATTTGCGGACATTATTATCCCACATAACACATTTTTTTTCAGCAGTTTACATATTTATGTTTTATCCTGGTGCTCAACTCCCTACGGCACTGCTCACACACGCACAAATGTAAGCTTTTAACAACACTAAAAACAGCTTATGAGGTAACATTTCAATTTTGATCGATCTGATAAAATTCCTTCTGTCAAATGCCCAGAAAAAAATCAGCTGTACTAAAAGACATATCTGAGACAGTGTTTTGGATGCAAATGCCTCTTGTACAGACTTGTAGGCTCAAGATCCATGTCTGTTCCTTTAATGGTTTATTGAAACGACCCATTAGTCACTCCAGAGCTCCCCTACCTTTGTCCTTCTTTATGGTTTAGGCAGCCAACAGTGCCTCTCTTTTTATTCATAGTTTTGTTTCTCTTAAAGCAGTCTTAAGTGGGCAAACAAAGTGGATTCAAAATTCACAAGAAGAATCTCCCCAAGAAGTGCCTGGAATCTTCCTTGCCAATATCTGTCAATGAGCACCTGTCAGTTCCATACAATCCCCTGCATCGTGCTATTCCTCTGTTTAAAGTATCCCGTCACTGTTCGTAGCAGCTCCTTCTCTGCTATTTTCTTCTGCTAGCTCAGCTCTAGAGGACACCTCAAACAGCCTAAATGAAAGATCCTATATAAAACACTGTACTTGAAGGAGGAAAATTTCCCAGAACAAAACCTCAGTAATATAATATTCTAACATTCCTGTGTTAAGACTGTTCCTTGTTTTGGGGTGACTTATAATAGTTATATTTCTTACATATAGGTCAGAAATACCACATCACCCATCAAGAAACCACTTTGGCTTATACTGAGACTATTAGCAAATAAAATCTCTCTGAAGAGGACTTCCAGCAGTAATCATATTTACTTTATTTGCTCCAGGCTTCAGTATGTAATTTTATTTGCTCAAAAAGCAGCATCATAGTTACTGTTAGGAATCAATGACTTGCACAGCATCTCATTTTTAAATACAATTATATGTATTTCAGTTATTTCAGTTACGAGCAAACTTTACCACATCTCACTGATTTTAATTTGCTCTTGCCTTTGAACAGCAGTAGTGACATCTGAAGACCTTTCCAGGTGTTCATTAATCATACACTTTTAAAGTCAGTTTTAAATGTCAATACCTTATGCTGATGCAGATTTCCAGTATGTGCTTGGATTGACACAGACACCTGCCATCAAACCTCAGAATTTCACCAAGCCACCACAATTTTGCCAAGGGACAGCTACGCCTAAGCTGTTTCTGCAACAAATAAATTGATTTTTCACATATTTTCAGATCCCATCAGAGAAAAACAAAAGTAACCTCTGTATTCATAATTGGTTCACAGACCACATTAATTTTTTCTTCGAAAAAGGTCCATTCTTAGCAATGTAAGCAAGTGCATCTAAAGCAAGCGTATAAAAAATAGAGCTATGAAAGACAGAGAGGAAGAGAAAAGCAGGACCTCTGAGCCACCTGCCTGGTGGAGCAAGCAACTCTGAGGCTCGGTAGCTAAGGACTGGGTATGATGGGTGATTTCTGCACTGAACATACATAATGAAAACCACCAAGTTCTTGTTTACTTGTTGATTACATATTTTTTTTTAATATATAAAAGATCTAGGGAATCTGGTTCCTAAGTTTGATGTGCTGAGATTTTAGTTTGCCAAGATGCAAAATATTTCTGAAGGTTCATGTTTTCATGAAAAAAAATGCCATTTCCCTGCCTGATTAGGACTGGCCTGAAGATACATTGGCAAAGCACTTAAAAACACAAGTCACACACAACTCAGGAGGGCTTTGAAAAGCCTAGCTTAGTTCATTTTGCTCATTTTTCACTCATATTCTGTGGTACCACTACTCCTTTACCTTATTGTATACTCAGCCTCTGTCTGAGTCACTCTTCTGTGGTCTGAATTTTGTAGTGATTCATCTTGGTCAAAAACTGGGCATCTTTCAGCATTATTTCTACAGGGAGGGGAAAATGAATTTGAACTTGATTCCAACAAAAGAGAATGAGAGTTGGAGGAAATGAGTTGGTTTTGGTATTAATCATCAATGAATACAGGCATTCGGAAGTCTTTCAGAACTCCACTTAGAACAAGTTTTCTGGCGTATTTGTTAAAATGTAGTTGGATTATACTCCCTCTGCACAGTGGCTTCAGTGCTTAACAAAACTTTCTTTTGCATACTGAATCCACAAGTAATTCAATGTAGCACAGGATCTTCTTTTTGTCTGTTTCCTTTCAGCATTTACCCATGTTGAAGGTGGTATTCTATGCTTAACAAAATAATGGTTTCATAAATTATGTTAGCCGTTTCTGGTTATGTGCTCTTCAGCTGTAGTTATATTAGTTTAAGACATTTTCTGACAGCTTCTTCAAATAGACCTTAGATTAAAAACAAAATGAGAATGTTTTCCCTCTTTTTTATTTTTTTTCCCCTGCAGAACAGACTATACGAGCAGCTGTTAGAGACAAGAATACTTGTTCCATTATTAATCCCATTTGAAATTCATACATCATCTGTTCTGTTGTAGGTGTACTTACTCATTTGCATAACTGGCACATTCAGAATCTTGATTTCTATAGAATAGATAGGAACGATGCACCTTACAGCTTGGATATGAACTACTG
Organism: Tinamus guttatus; assembly: GCF_000705375.1. Next base: position 21,761 of record NW_010582738.1, read on the forward strand.
GCATATGCAAGACCACTGACATATTCTCCATAGCATCTTTTTGCTTAAAAGTCTTAATGCCAGAATATTTGAACACTGAATATTTGTGAATATATGACTAGTTCACTGATTGTACAAAAGGGTTTTCTTTATTCTAAAAGGATTCTGCACCTATAAAATACCTGAATTATACAAAGAAAAACTCCAGGACATGAATGTTGCAAAGTCATTCTCACCAACAGTCATGCCTTCTGACATTTATAGATACATTAAAGTTGCCTCTTCTTATTATTTCCCTATTGTTAAGTCAACTTTTCTACTTTCCTTACATAGCTTTATCAGAACAGCCAATGGACATGATACTAAAATAATATAAATACATTGATATATTTTGGTTTAAACAGGAAGATTAAACAGAGTGTTTAATCTCACACAGAGAAAGATTAAATACAGATAATTTTGTGATATGAGAATGTACTATATTTATTACTTGTACCTGAAGAATAACACTGTTATCAAACTTCAATGCTGTTTCCTTTGAAGAGTTCCCTTATCTCCTATACTCTGGGGAAGTGCTGGTGGAGCATCTGCCACCATGCTCCTGTTCACACAGGCATTCAGGGGATGCATCTTCTTGGGCATGCTTTTATCCTCTTGAGCTTGACATCTGCGAAGAAAAACCACAAAACCAGTTCTCTCCCAAATCTCTGTCCAAGAATGAAACCCACACACAGAGAAAATCCTCTTTTAACGTTAGAAAAATCTGCCTCTCCCCTCACCCCCAGAATAAACAGCTGACCATCCTTCTTGAGGGTCTGCTGAAGGAAACGATATTTTAAAACAAGCCCTTTGAAAACTATTAGCATCTGTCACACTGTTGCACTTAACATCACGGCAGTTACTGTGAAATTATGCTGCTGGTAAGCTATTTTCACAGGGAGGGTATAACAGTGCCAGGCCAGGGGAAAGGCACGTGAAAGCTATTCAGCAGCATTTTAGCTGCCTGCTCTTGGGAGCACACGAAAGCCACAGCTATTAGCCTAACTTACTGGAATAGAAAACAAACAGGAGACTGCCCTTGTTAGGTTTTAGCCCTGGCTGGTTTGCGTGCTCTGAGCAGCACTGGGGCTCTGCTTTCACATTCCCCAAATGCCAGAGCCGGAGCACTGACCTCCAGGGCTCCGGCTCCACACGCAGGCCACACGCACAAGGGAGCCTCAGGCTCCGGGACCTGCTGGTCCTGCCCAGGAAGAGCTGCTAAGGGGAGGCCTAATTTCATACAAAAGCAAACAGAAGACATTTAATTACAAACATGACTGCTTCTAATAAGCCTCATCCACTTCAATTTAAAATATTTGAGTTTGTGCACATGTGCAAGGATGTTGAAAAATATCCACGCTTAAATCATTTCTCAAGAACTGGGCATAAGCCTCCCCATTGATCACTTTATGCCTTCAGGCTGCCCTCAACTTTCTGTCCATTACCAGAATTACTGCTGGTAAGATGTGACATAAAAGAGGGAGGTGGGCACACCTCACTCATTGCCTAAGCTCTGTGTATGAAGAGCAGTTTCTCTGGACAGCATGGATACAAATCAGCACAAGATTTTGTTGTGGGAACAGATGGACTTAATCCTGCTTTGTTCTTCGGCACCTTTTCAGGAGAACAACTGAGGATTTAGGCAGGAAACTGCCTTAATCTTGCAGTGTTTTTGGTGTTTGCCTTCTGTGGTTTCGTTTCAAGCTTTCAGTTCTTGTTCACAGGCTACCATATCCTACCACTGCAGAAGTGCCACAGAAGTTGCTTCATTAACAGAAAAAAGAAATGGAATCATATGAATGATGAAGTCATTTTAACAAAAGCACCGAAAAGATAACATTCTGCTTTTTCTTTAAATTAGGTATTTATTCAATTACCCTACTAGCTCAATTGCATACAATCTCATAACCTTTAACTAATTCTAGTTGCATATTTGATTTTCTCAATACATTTTTAAGTTTCCTGGAAGAAATCCAACCATTTCCTTCCATTTTGATTTATTTCACTTTCATAATTCCATCATGCGAACAACAGATTTATCCAGAACGAATATTTCAGTTTTTCAAGATTTTTTCTGTAAGCAAATACTAGGAATATTCTTTCTGTAAATTTAGGTTTCCAAACAAGAATTGTCCCAATTTATTACCTTCATAATAAAATTATCACAGATGTCAAGTTTCTATTTATAAAATATATTCTGAATTACTTAGTAGCTAAACATCACATTTTTAAAGCCCCAGGCCTAAACTCCAGAATCTGACAATCAAAAGTTTGACACTTTGAGGCCAGAGGATGGTGGAAGAAGTTTGTCTCTTAACAGTAACAGTACCAGTTCAGAAAACACAGTAACAGTTTAGAAAAATAAATGTTATATGAAAACTACTCCCATTAATTTCACAGTTGTTAACTGCCTCTGCTTAGCAGACCCTAACTTTTCTAGATGCATCAACAGTTTATTTTCATGCTGCAAGCACAAATACAAAATCATGCAAAGACAGGAAGACGAAAGACTACACAAACCAAAATGTATGACGGCATGTGGGTTAGTTGAAACAATCAATACTTCAACTATGATTTTGCTTGCAATATAACTGAAAAACTTTTTAGCAGTTCCACCGCAAGAATATAGTCATGGGAAGCTTACAGCCCAACCAAATTCGCACTAAAAACAAGCAAATAGCATGAAGCATAGGGAGTTTTTCAAAGTAAAATGCATTTACACTATTGATGCAGATAAGCATCATTCTCAAAAGCCAATTATTTTCCCAATGAATGAGCACTTTCCCATAGCTGAATCCAAATGTTTCATACTTTCACATGAAATTCCATTGGTCCAACTGTTCTACAAGGTTGGCATCCTGTAGTTATGCTTTAATTAAATAATTGCACAACGCAATATGCAGCACACACAACACAGAATAATGTATGAATGAAATATGGGCTAATAATACCTACAGGAATATTTTAATGCCTTAAGTGAAGGAAAAATTCCAAGTGCTAGGACCAGAAATAGACTAAATATGAACTAGAAAGACTAGCAAAAAGAGAAAAGTATCTGAGATTCACCAGTGGTCCTATCAGTGCGGTTTTTAATAGGAAAATCTTTTCACTGAGGAAAACATGTCATAACAAACAAGTGTCTCCAAAAAAAAAAAAAAAGTCACACACAAGTTCATTCCTTCTAACAAAAAATCGTGCAATTACATCATATTGATGAGCAACAAAATTCACATATATATAGATGGACCAAAAAGCTCACTTGAAGATATGGAAGTTGAACATAACGAGCGATGTGACACACTCTCCATTTTTACCTATCCTTTTTTTGCCAATACATTTTTTTGTAACTAAAGGGTAAAGTGCTAAAAGTCAACAGTCCTTGGAGAGGCTATAAAAGACTCTTCGCACAAAATTTTAAACTTTACCACAAAAAAACCTGCATGTATTTATTCAGGTAGTTCTGACAGGTTTTCAAGATGATCTACAAGTGACAAAATTGTCTTTTCAGTACTATAAATCTACAGATATATTGGCACAAATATATGTGTTTGTGTGGATATATACAAATATAAACGTACATCCATACAAACACATACATGCATAAATCTTTGCAACCAGGGAGATAGAAATCCACAACACCAGCCCCCCTTCCAAATCTGGCCATTCCCTTACTGAAAGCACACACTACTTTGTAATGGCTGGGCATGACTTAGCTCCCAAGCAGGTGGTCAGAGCTGAACTAGCCAGAACCCCTCAATACAGCTTCTTCTTTGCTACCACTCATTAAAGTCTTGTTAACTTCATTTATAAATCTAGTAGTGTAGTCCATGACAGTAACTACCCGCTGTATAAATAAGGTCCAGAATAATTTGCACTAGTACTATGATTTTATGTGATTACAGTATAGACAAGCAGCCAGAAATATTCCTCTTCTAAACTAGGTGAAATCAGTTAGATTTTGTTTCAACAATGTAAGTACAGAGAAGCCTATTCTAACAGCAAAATGATACCTGTGTAAGTTGAAAACCACTCACAGTATAGGCCAGGAGTATGTAAACTGCCTAAACCATAATAATTTTCTCTTTAGACATCATAATTTGTGGTTCTCAAAGGAAAATGCACATATTTTGGCAGAAGGAAAACAACAACAAAATAGTTATCTGCTCAGAGGTGTTCACCTTAGACCTCCTGTGCACATACATACACAGGAAGAAACACATGCACCGAACACTCAACTAGCCAAACGCACATTTGTGCCACTGCCCATTTTCCATTCCTGACAAATTTCCTTGCTCAGTTCTGCATTTTTGTGTTCAGACCAGCACAGAGGAGCGTAGCTGGCAGGGAAGACTGGGCAGTCCTGCAGCACACCCAGCAGCAAAGACAACAGGGTAGAAAGAGTTGAGGTATTTTTAAACTTCTATTTATATGGTGAGATCTTTGGAGCAAATAATCTCTTCTCGTTGTCACCTACCAAAGGTGAATCAGGCCTGAAGATTTTATTATAGGCAGAACTAATGCTGTTTTGTATTGCACCAAGGTGATTGTCTGCCTGGGTCACCTCAGAGCTCATCTGATATTAAAGGCATCACACCTTTGTAGCATTCACATCATACTGGAAATAAAAACATGAATAATGAAAGAAACAAAATGGATTTTCCAAATCCTTAATACAGTCAGAAAATTTGGTCAGTCTGAAGATGACATTAACTCTACAGCCCTACATCAAATTATTTATTGTCATATTAGATATGAGAATTAGAACACAAGATGCTTGACATGAACATGTCAAATAATAACTTAAGCAACAATAGTCTAAATTAGGTGTATGGGAGAGACAGTTTAGTTCTAGTGATTTTAGAGTCACTGACTGGCAGCTCAGCCACCATATCTGCTCACCTGTTTATCTTCATACATAAATAACACATAGTTAATGAAATAGAACTAAGAAAAAAGCATAGGTTTTTTTATCCTTTTTTGTTTCTTCTAGTACCTTTCACTGAGACTGATAATGTATTTCAGCTCACAATTGTGCTGGGCTGTGGGAATGTGCAGTCACTCATAGCGTCAGCTGGCAGATGGTAACTTGGGAAACCATTCAAGAGTCTAAGAGTCACCACTAATTCCAACACATTAAGTCCTCCACTCATCACTGCTGGTGGCATCTTTTTCTTTGGATTGCTACAAGGAAATTTCAAATCTCTCCCCTTTAATGGTTAGATATTAGATTAAACTTTAAGATCTTATTAAAATGTAAGTTACATCTTTTCCTTTTCTATAAATCTGTGAAAGTTGCAATAAGGAAATGCTTATTGGTGTATAGACTGGTGCACCGCAAGGTACCTGAATAACTTTCATTTCAAAAATCAAATTACTCTGAAATGCAGAAATGCAAGAAAACAGTTTATTATCTGAAATATAACATACTCAAGTACCTGATTTCATATCTGAAAAACAGCAGATTTTAGTCAAAATAAAATATTTGAAAAGATGTTCATGATTCTGATCCATCACAAATCTTTTGTCTTCTAGGGAATAAAAATGGTTTCTGAAAGGACTGATTTAGCTCTCAATGATTTGGACGCAACTCCAGGAGACCAAGAGCAGCAGCTTTGCCACTGTCACTCTGTGACAAGTAAATTGCTAAGATGGGAGTGGCAACAAAACTTCATTTAAAAAACTATCTAGAGTTTAAAATAAACCATCTACAGTTGCCTCTCAACCCATTTGCCAAAACACATGACTGTCATCTTCATTTTCCATACACAGTCAGCTTGCATTACTTAAAATGGATGAAATTCAGGGAAAAAGAGAGACAACTAAATCAGCCTGAAACCAGATCTTAGAGTTTAAACCAGCTCCCAGCTAAACGTTTAACAATGTGGAAAGCTGAAATTCTCTTAAAAATAAAGTTTTGACGTATTTTTTTGGCCTCATTGTATCTTTGCAAGGGCAGCAACTGTTGCATTTCAGTCCTCAGACATTCTTGTCTCTGTTTCTATGTGGCATGAAATATTCTAAAATGGTTTAGTACTGTGCTTTCTTACCTAACTCAGTATCTCTATAAATCTGCCTCTGCTTCATTAGCTTTGGAAACACAGTAACTTCACCAAAACTCTGTTTACACTGAAAAGGCTTTGACTGCATAAGCTACAGTAATACGGACGGTGTGAAGTAGGCAAATATTAATAATAATAATAAAATAAAAATTGACTATTGGGGAGCATACACACACAAAAGGGACCGACGACACAAGTTCCCAAAGAGATATTCAAATACATCTGGTTTATTCTAAATCATGACTATATATTTGCCATTGCTGTCTTATTCCTGTAAAAAACCCAGTTCTCAGTTCACGCAGAAAGTGCTATGTACTGGCTTGGCTTACTAAGTGTTTTTAAACAGATGAACAAAGTAACATGAAAAACTGACAAGTTTCTCTTCACCTCCTACTTGTGTTACTCCATTTCACTCTTCGTTCCTTCCTCCCTCCCACTCACACACACGCATTGCCAGGCAGACAAGAGGATTACACGATCACAGGTTTGTTGTAAACCTTTTAAAGCAGGTGTGTCAGATAGATGGTGTTTTTCAACACATGAATTGTCCATACAGTGACATTCCTAGTTATTGCATGACAATTTTGAGCCCACAGCTCATTCCTTGTTTTTAAAGGAATCATCTTTACCCAGATGATTGGCAAGAAGATATTCACATTTCATACAGTTGCTTATTTATTGCTGAAGTCTACTGTTTACTCATTCAGCCTACCATCTACTCATTTAACACTGAAAAAGAAAGATGGACAAACTAAATCAACCAAATTAGAGACAGCAGAAAGGTTTTAACTGGGTACCCTGCACCTTCAAAAGCTACTGAAACACCAGCTTTCATTTGCTCTGTTCCCACAGGCTCCCTTCATATCTCGCCAACACAAAGGGAAAATCCTGGTCTCCTCTATGTTCCTGCCACCCAGCTTCATTCTGCTTAGTATCAACCCCCAGAATCAGCAAACCCTGGATAGGCAAAGAGGCTCACTAAATCACGCACAGAATCAGAGAATGGTTAAGGTTGGAAGGGACCTCTAGAGATGATTGATGACATTACAGAAACTGAGGCACATCCCTTTAGTTTCAGTCTTACATACCTCCATGCTTTCTCCCATGAACTTCACTAGGCAGCAGTGATATAATCTAGTTGCTAATAATACTACAGCACAGCATTACATTTCACTAGGAGCAGCGCTATACAAAGAGTCTGAACCATGCTGCGCTACAGGCTATTAGAGCTTCAAAAATGAGTTTGAAAAAGAAAGTTTAAGGCAAATCTAGAACTTCAATTTAAAGACTTCAGCAGCTGTTAAATTCAATGCTTTAGCAGTTCAGCTTCTGTCAGCAGCTTAGGGCAAATTTTAATAATGGATAAACAGAAGCAATACCCATTAGAAGCTATAAAATCCTCAAGCATAATAAGTTGCCATGTTAAAAACTTGTCAAAAGTCACCATTTCTACAGGTAACTCTGGGCTCACTGAAAACATGGCACTGATTAAAAAAACAAAAAAAAACCAAAACCTCTTGGCTCAGTGACATCTTGTTTCCAAGTAGATCCTAATTGCATGGAAGTAGCACAGGGTAAAGTTTTAATCTGTTTTACAAGACTTATTATCATCTCCAGAGTTCTGATCAAGAACCCAAGCTCTCCGGACACTCGTGCCAATTCAATGCATGAAATAACGTACTACCACTGTGAAAATATACTTCTAATAAATGTATAGGCTACATGGTTCAGACATGTATCAGGTATATTTAGATCAGTCACGCATAGTAAACTGGACACCAAAGCATGTTGATATTTATAGGTTACTGGGTCAACTGTATCCTGTGTCTAATCAAGCCAATCCTGCAGAGCAGACTGTATGCCAAAGCCTCCTGAAATCTGTCACTTCACTTAGTCCCAACCAAGTGAACCAGCAGACCCACAGGATCTATGGCTGTACATGAGACAGTAATTCACAGGACTGTCTTGCAAAATATTAAAGAAATATTTTAAATGAGTTTCAGAAATAAATGAAAATACCCTAAATGAATAGAAAAGCAATTTCCTATTAGATGTGTATTATCCAAATAAGACACCGGTAACCTCACAACAATTCTCTTAACAAGAAGAGAAAGTAGTCTTCTCTTCAATGCAAGGTATGAATCTTTCTTTTTGTACTTGTTTTCAGAATAGGCCAGAAGTATTTCATCTTCATCAAAAACATTTCTTTTTTTTTCATATAGCACTTAAAAGTGTTATAGACTTACTTGTTTGCCTGTTTTATTGATAATAAGTTATCTCAATAAACTCAATAAGCAACAATTAACTTTCAATAAGCACATGGAATCAAGGGGTCTTTTCTCAAAGCTAATGGTAAAAGTAGCAATAAAAAGGCATCACAATATGTCAATTCATATTAGTCTAGACTCATTTCCAGATGAACGAAATTCATAAACAAGAAATTAGGAAATCTCAAGTTCTTGTGAAAAAAATAATCACTTGTATACAATCTTATTTAATCCTTTCACTGGCCTCTTGCAAGTTACCACTCAATACCTTAAAATCCATCTGAAGAGAGTAATGCCCACTGAGCACCAATAAATGCTGCTTAACAGGCAGCAATGTTCAGAGAAAGCAAAATACCACATAACCTCTACATAGTATTCAATTTCACAAGTATATCATAGTAACCGTTGGAGATATAAGCTTGGCCTTTTTTAAGTAGTAATTTCCACCAGAAACCTGGCTATGTTTTATATTCCACTGACGATGAAGTGTATCTACAGGAGAATGTATTACCAGTATTCCTTACAGAAGAGGATAAGTACTACAATAAAACATCAGCAAGCTTACTAACATGAGGCTTGCTTCAAGATGTTCATTCATTCATTCATTGGTAATGCTGAATGTTTACAGTCTCTATTACAATCACAGAGTAAGCTAACCTTGTTATGCTCCTGAAAAAAAGTCTTTAAGCACCTATCCATGCTATGGGAAGGCTCAGCTCCCTGTAAAAATACTAAAAGCACTTCACTGAAGAACACCATTTCAGTGGATATTTCATAAGTCTATGAAGTCACTAACAATAATGCTGGAGAATAAGAACCACTGAAGCAATTTCAATCATGTCAAAATGAGCTTTCATATTTAGAAAAACCCTTAAAAAAAGATATTCTTTCTTCTCCAACAACTGGCAATTAAATTACTCAAACATTGCTGCTCATCTGTCTCAAACAGAACACATTAAGATAAGAATACCTTGCATGATGCAGGGCAGAACTGTGTCCACAAGGGAAATAATTTCAAAGTATTTTTTTTATTCTTTGAATCATTTCCTTTTTACTACCAATTCCAATCACCTTAAAGAAAGTCTTTGTGGGTGTAACGAAAATCATTTTATGTTAATGTAAAAGTGAAGGGCATCTCTGTGGAATTTTTTTTTTAAGGAACTGAAACAAAACACAATGAGTTTCAACTAATCTTTGTTATTTTTGATACATATTGCTAAATAACAACTCAATAGAAGAGGCAACCTGTCAGAACAAGTAAACTGTTTAACAAGCAAATATGTTAGAAGTAGCAAATAATTTCTTGTTCACCAATCATCAGAATTACCAAAACTGCAAATCTCTTTACTAAATGCTACTGATGGATGAATGATGCAAACAGCTCTTCATGAATATTCATTCAAAACTACAAATGAATTTGTTTCAGCTCTATCAATTTTGCATTTATATTCCTTAAATAAATGGAAAAGGATGGCAAGCATACCCAGAAAGGGGTCCATGAAAAATTTCAAGCCTTATGTGTGCAAAGTCTTAGAGAAGCTATAATTATTCTTTAAAAGGGCATACCTTTTCTCTTCTTTTCAAGAGGCACATATGGGAAAGAAATCTCACCGGGTTTTATCACAAATAGGTAAAAGGCTATGAAGCCTGTTTTTCAAAACTTCTTAAATAAACCCTTTTCAGTTGAGGAGAATGTGATCTGTCTGTATACTTTTCTGTAAACTATAATCTTTCAGGGACAACACTTGACTGTAATCTTAATCCTTGAGTGAGATCAGCATAACTGAGTTCCTCCAAGTCCCAAAAATCGGACAGTCACTTTTGTGATTTAGGACAAGACCCTAGAAATGAGAAAGCAGCATCAAACACTGAGAGGGGGACTGTGACTAAAACTCCTCAGCAGTCTTATTTTGATCTTCAGAGTTTCTTATTATTAGAATAGCCTTTGCCTTTTACCACACATACTTCTCTGAGCAGAAGTAATTTTAAGAGTTGGGTTAGACTTCAAGCTAGGATGGGGACCTGAAGTCTTTACAGTAGTGGTGACAAAAGCGGCTGTCATCAGCATGACTACAGCATACCTAGCTGCTTCACTGTCCTCACTGGCTTTTGACTTAAACCAGTTACCTGTATGGCACTGCCCCGCACTGCAGAGCCAAAGAGCATGGCTGCACCACAGACAGGGATCTCCAGCAGGATGTTGTGCTGTGCAACACAGAGCAGCCGAAGAAGAAAACTTATTCTCTATAAACTACTTAATTTCTCATGCTCAAAGCCAGAACGAAACAGCACAAACAAAAAAAGCCAGATAAGGAAGACTAATTTTAAAGTGGTTCGGAGACAAAATGAGAAACTGTTTATGGTTGAAATCTAGAAAAAGAGAAATGTAAAATTTCACAAATTCTTTCTCTGCTTCTTTCTTGACAATGTTAGGTGGAGGCTGGCTGCTGAAGACCCTTCTGCCTGGGAGAAATGCAGACATCTCTTCTGCTCATGATCTGTAGATGACCAGGAAAGCTGAAGCATTCCTTACAGTAGTAGTCACTTGAAGCAGCTCTCCCATATAAGGGACCAAACCAGAGCCCTAGTAGAGACCACATTAACACACAGCTGCACTTCCTTATTTCTGAGTGTCGTCTTTTGGCTTCTGCTTTGTTCTAAGGCAACAGAAAGGCTAGCTTAGGCCAAAACGAGGGCAAAGTCCTAGTGCACACTTCTATGCAACCGCTGTAAGCAATAATGCTATTGTAACATTTATCCATTTCCTTTAAACTTTTACAATCTCTGCATTTACCAGCTTCTTAGGCCAAGCTTTATCTACCTACATTTAATTACCAACCTCACTCTTACACCTCCTTGCAGCCAGAGACCATTTCAGAATCGACTACCCTGAAAAGCACTGATATGTTTGGAATCTTTCATAACTCTGACTTCAAACACTGATGAAACTCATGCAAGTACATTCACATTACATGCCATTGAACATGCTTAATATAGTATGTATAATGACAAGAAAGCAAGTGTGCAGCACTCCAGAGACACCCTCCCATACACCATTAATATATCACTGGAATTGAGATGATGCATATATAACTGTAGGGTGACACAGAAACTATTGCTTCATCCTCCAAAAGATTTCTACTTAACCTGGTGACTTAAAGCTGTAAGCTCTCTAGAGTCAAAAAGACTCAAATTCTGAATTGACAAAATTTAGGTTTATTTTATGACTGAAAAAAACATGCATACAGCAGAAGATGGCCTATTTACTAAATTCCCCTGCCTGCTGCTTCACATATGTCATATATACAGTAAGACTCAGTTTCAAGAGCAGCTCTGTGAGCAACAATCCACAATTTCATCTGGCTCAGCCACAGGCGACAACCCTGGGCTAACCCCCAGGTACAACTCCAGACTACTCCTTTTTTGATGTTTTTTGCATATTTGGGCCACATAATATTAGTCTCAGACTGGTGTTTAAAATGAAAGGGCAAACCTCAGTTCAAAAACATACAAGCTAAAAAAATAACAAGACTTTTAAGCCTGGTATTTTACACCCATATCTGTGTTATGAAAAACATATAAAACTAACTGCTGGTGATAGGACTAGAATTGCAATGGATGGATAACAGGTAAGTAGTTTGAAGGTGCTTTTGAACATTCCCTAGCAAGGCGGCCAGTTCCACCTTTCCTTCCTCTCGGGTATGGGTCTCTCAGCTTGTATGTGCTTGGAAACACATGAAACTTCTTAAGCTACAAAGAGAAGTTTCATGCTACAGCATGTGGTAGGAGTGACGGCTGCTGTAGATCTCTACAACCAAAGGGACCCTAGGCTACTCATTTTGTGGATGTCAACATATGGCCAACATTAAAATAAGCTTATAAGTAACCATTTAATTAGCAGATTTCATCTGTAGTTTTAAAGAGCCTTTAATTTCAAGAATGGTCACATATGCCATTAGCACTTACTCTGGGTATCTGAAATGTTCCTGGTGGGAGGGAAAAAAAAAAAAAAAAAAACACACACACACACCCTGCTTTCTACTCCAAGATTTCTAGTTGGTCTTTGCAATTCTGAAATAAGTCTCTGCAAGTAACAATACTGGAAAAAAAATCCTCAAACTGAGTAAATCAATCCATAAGTATACCACTTATCATCAAATGAGGAATTGCAGAACTACTTTTTAAGAAATCTTGCCACAGATGATACAGAAAAATTGTACCACTTTTTCCCAATTTTTGTTTCTTGTTCATTTGCACATTCATTATATCTTACTTCATCTTGTATTCCCATCTGGCTAGGAACAATCTTGCTGCACTTGGAGGGAAAACCTTGCCTGCAATAAGTGCCCAAGATGTTCACGAGCAGTATTTCCCTTCACTGTTTCTTATGCTATTAACTATTAACTGACTCAGTGAGGTGCTGCCCCTCTCCTGGATTCCCAAATTCCTGCCCACTTTGGCAGTGGTTTGAACTTCATTTGCTGACTTTAATTATTTTTTTATTTAAATGTGCTCCTGCAGTGTTACAGGCTGCCACAGCTTCTCTTAGGTGATCTGCAAGGGTCACTAACATGTAGCGGGGAAACTTGTTTATTCAGTTGTCCTTCAGCCCTGATCTGGAGATCATTAATCCGAACTTTCCGTACCCCAAACACACTAAGAGGCCTCTCAAAGCAATGGAGCAGAATTCAAAGGCTGTCTAGGATGTGCAGCTTATAGGAATGAGAAGGGAGTGTCCTCCACTGGTGCTTCAGACATCTGAAAGAAAAAGCCCAAAACAACACAGAACCAAGAAAAACAACAAAACAAAAAAAAACCAAAGCCTTTTAACTTGACTTCTTAAGAAATTAATATCTAGGCAGCCAAACTGTCTCTGTGTTTCTCTCCCAAGGCATTTCTAACCTCGTTGCTAAATTTTATTAGAACTGGCCAAAGGACTCGTAAGAGTCATAAGCTATTGCATCCCTACCTTTCATGAAATAGGTGTCTAAACATAAGAAAGTACAAGCTCAGCTCCTGCCCAGAACCAGAAACATTCCTCTAAAGTTACAGAAAAAAATCTTCAGTCAGAGAATTGCCTTCTCAGAGAACAGAATCTATCTGCAAGACACAAACACAGAGGAAGTCAAGCTACACTGCTCTCAGAATGAGGATTTAAAAGATAGTTTCTGCTCCACAGACTGACCACCAATATTTTGCAGAAGTGGAGGAAAAAAAAAATTACAACCAGCATGTGAGAGCCAGAGCAGGAATATCTAGAAAATCACAGGCAGAGGATACTTTACTTTTAAAAACCAGAGGCAAGGGATCTCTAAGATGGGGCAAAATTAATTAAAAAAAAAAAAATCTTTCAACCTCTTCTTTGCAAGCAGGATGAAGTAGTGGCACTACAAGTGTTTTTCATGGTGTTTTCTCTTGTGTCTAAGAAATAATTGTGTTGGGCATGGATTGCAGACAATATCAGTATTTTTTTTAAACACATGGAAAGTTTTTATCTTTCTTCCACTAAGATCAAGTGAAAAGAATAGAAAAAACACATCAGAAATAGGACATACAGGTAGAAACGTGAATACAAAATATATCTGAACAACTTCATGATACAGAGCTCTGCATAACTATTTGTACTATTCACACTGCAAATCTCCTTGGCTTAATGTCTGTTAGTCACTTGTATAAAACACAATTTCATTGATAAATGCTTATTATGGACTAAAATTTTACAAATTTCATAAGGCACCTTCAAGAAATTCTATAGAATTACGCCATACCTGACCAAGAGATGAGTGTTTTGTCTGTGATATGATGACATAACAGAAAAGGCTGTAAGAAGAGGTTTAGATGGATAGACAGTAACAGCCACCTCCACAGAGAATCTATACCAAATATCTAGATATAGATGTATGAATAGCTACATAGATGTACATGTATTTATAAATACACACTCATACACATATGTGCTGTCCATGTCAGAGTCCGTCTGTGAAAAACAGATAGAGAACTTGCTAAAACTTAAACGGACAACAAAAATTTATCAAAGGCAGAAGACAACCTGCTTAAGGAAGTAGTAGAAACAAACTTTCTTATAGAAATACATCTTGACTAAATTAGGTGAATTTATGTTCTAAACAGTGTGACTCACACTGTAGGAATAAAAATTGTTTATAACAGCACTATAAAGAACTACGAATGCCTTCAATTTTCCACTTATTTCTGAAAAATAATCAAAGTTCTCCAATGTAAAGCAATATTCTCTAAATAGAAAAGTGATTTTGCATATGTGTCACTCCCTTATGTAGAAGCATGTTTCCCCCCACCCTTTTTTTGAAAGAAAATATATATATATATTGAAAGAGCATGTAGCTTAGTCCAGTGCATATAAGTTTATTCCCAGATAAAGTGCGAGAGCTATCCCTGGCCTTCAGAAATTAACTTTATCAAATAGGTCCACCTTTGCCCCAGATTTCCCATTTACAAACTCACGATATTGACATTTATCTCTCTTGAAAAGTACTGAGATGAGTAGATGATATGTAAGAACTTGATATCCACCTAAGATCTAGGTAATATTACTGCTTTGGTAATCTCATGTTTTGCCTGAAGAAGAGCAGAAAAGGGAACCTGATGCTTCTGGAAAACAAAACACAAAACAAAAAAGCAGAAAAGCAGCAATTTTAAAAGCATCTTCCGGTACTCCTTTCACCTTATTGAAGCACTACAAAGAGACCCATAAAGGAGATCTTATCTGTTTTCATTCGGCTGTTTCTCATCAAATCTGTTTCCTTTATCGGCCCTGCAAACCACAGGACATTTTTCTATCTTATCTCTCACGATAAAGACTGCAGGCCCAGTATAAAATAATGCTAGCCTCAAAATCGACCAACTTTTACTTAAATAACATCATAGTCCTGTAAATCTTTTTTCCTCTAAATACCAAAGGAAAACATTTTCTATCAACATTTTATTTACAAATATTGTGTGGTTAGATATCTTCATATATATGATGTTTCCCAATAACTTTTTGTACAACAACAGGAAGAAATAAGTAACCATTTATTTAATGTAGGCCTGAATCCATTATTTATGGCTTTATGACTATTTATGACTATATTTTAAATGTTTTAATCTAACAGTCTGGTATATATATCTGTATCAATGAATGAATTTTTTCCCTCAGTCTTCCAGATAACAAATAACAAGAATCAACTCCTGATAATATATTTAAAAATATTTAAACCAGCTTTTAAATATAAAAAACTCAGAAGTCTGTCATTTTTTCCACGTCTTTTCAACAACAATAAAAAAATCAGTTACCTAAAAGAGAAGTTCAGCTACCTTAGAGGACTGAATCTCAAATCAACACAGAATCAAATATTTTTTATTCATGAAACAAAGCAATTTACCATATCAAAAAAATTAAAAAATAAAAAATAAAAAAAAAAGGGAGGGGAAATATCAAATGAATACAACCTACATTACACTACATGCAACAAAAAGCAAGCTTTTGTAATGGTTGCCAAAGCAGTGTCTGGTAAAATGGTGATAAAATAGATATGGGAAAACACAGCTATGTGGGCTTTATGTCCAACAGTGGGAAGAAGGAACAAAACAACACAAAAGCTTGATAAAGAGTAAAAATCTATCTTTAGGCTTACAGTAATCCTGTTAAATATTACCCAGTTATTTGGTATTTTTTGTAAAGCATGTTCCTGCAATACCCAAATCTACAGAGGATTAGGTATTTTATCTATTTTACCATGTACAATGTCCATGCAATGTTTACTCCAAGACATGGAGTAAAATACCAAAGTAATTGCAAATGGCTCATTGATGTCATATGCTTTTGATAATTAACCAATATCTTAGCAATGCCCCCACCTGGTGGCCAGGTGGCAAATTCTATTTGGCCAGGTAAGGGATGCAGAGGGTCTGTACACAACTCCACAGAATTGCCTTTACTTTTTTCTTTTGGAAAATTTAGTCAAAAGAGAATTTGGTGAGGAGGAGGGTTTATAGTAGATAGTGGACCTGAAGACAACTCATTTACCTCCTGAAACACTCACTCCCCAGACGGTTCAAGGTGTTAGAGAAATCATATAATGGAATAACTGTCCACTACAATCAAAGGGAGGCGACTTTCCTGAGAAACTACATTGATTTAGGCCAAAAAGATTTTCACCTCCAGAGCACTGGAAGAGAGGAATCCTAACATGGTTTGAAGGATGACCAAGAGTCCCACCAGGCAGCAAACAGCATGACCCGGCAGCCAATAGCCAGCCCATCTCACCAAAAGAGAACAAATAAGGCATAATCCAGGCAGGAGAACCTTGATTTTTGAGGTCCAGTAGACTATGTCTAAAGTCTTACCCGCAAATGGGCTAAATTTTTTTGTATCCCCCAAATAACTGGAACTGAAGGGTTCCAGTTTATGAACAGTGAGAGCTCTATACCAGCTAGTTAAAGTCTGTGCTATCTTTTCTTGCATATCTGAGTCATCACAGAAGCAAAAGTAAAAAAAAAAAAAAAAAAAAAAAAAACACAGCAGTTCCAATTTCTTTTAAAAGCAATTTTATTTTTTTTTATTTTTTTAATTTTAAAAGCAAATTTCTTTTTTTAAAAAACCTTTAAAAGTGTGGAAACTCATTTCAAGCGTATTGATTTGAAAGCTTCTCTAAAACAGTTAAGTAAATTTAGGGTCTTTTGTCAGTCAGCCCTTAAAACTTAACAAATAGTGCAACTCTATCATGCAATTGAAAAGACATCAACATTTCCAATATTGCCAATTTTGGTTATTCAACCCGAAAGACTTTAAGCTTGCCTGTTCCCTAGATCTCCCATCAGGATTCATTTCATGTGATTGCCAGCTTAAAAATCCACAAGCAGCAGCTTACGTTTAGAAACATAAAAGAGTAGTGCAGATAGCCAGCAGCACTTCCAAAAATTGAAAAAAACTGTAAACCAGAAACAATAGCAAAACCAAGACTCTCATGGTTCCATCTGAGATACAAGGCAACTGTATGAATTATATCCTTCCAGTACTGTAAATAAAAAGGGGCTCTAGGCAGTGTCTGACAGCGGATTAAATGTTTATTATACTATAGAGAAAAACCAACAACCTAGGCTTCAATGCTTTCAGCAAGATGTTTACTGATTCTAATTCTGTACTGAAGATGCTGCCCACCTGTCAGTCTGAATAAATGAATGAAAGAAAAGCTGTTATATTGTAGGAAAAAAAGCATGAAAAGAAACGCCAGTGAAAGAAGTTACAATTAGTCAGGCTACAAGTGTTTACTGGGATGGGAAATTAAATCTGCAACACAAGAAAGGGAGCTGGCAAGCAGAGAAATACAGCTGTACACAGCACTGTATCCTCTTTCAATTGCTTAAGTTAATCTCTTTATTGTTTTTAACACTAAAGGTAGGACAGGGAAATAACTGTAATAAAATATCAAGGAGGAATTAGTTATACTTAACTGCATTTGTCCTGCACAGCTTTAATTGCATTTTGAGACATTCTGGCATTAGTATCTAGCGAGTGAAGTGCACACAGTAACGAAAAAAGATTCTCTCCTGCTCCCTTACACACACAGTTCTAAGTAACACGCCAAAAAAAAAAATACAAAATGTCAGATTTCAAATACTGACCCTGTTGTTCACAATACTTTGGTTGCTGATGGTTTTTTAAGCTTCAAAGTAGCCGACAGAGGAAGAAGAAAAAAAAGGAGGGAAAAGGATTCTGTTCTTGTATGATTATCTTATAAACAACACAAAACACATGTGGAAACTCCTGGAGCCAGAACATACTAGCTCTAACACAGCTTTTGACAGCAATTTCCAGGCTTGAATATATGAAGAGGGTGTACAGAGCAGACTAGCTTTTTTGTCTAAAATAATTAGCTTTCCAAACTAAACAGCTCCAGGAGCTATTGCACAAGCTCCGTACCTGTGGAAAAGACCTATACTAACACGCTGCTTTAGATTTAGAAATGATACCTTGCATCTTCTAGAAGCAGGTAGAAAACTAACCAAAAGAAAAAACGCCTTCCCAAAAACTCAAATGCAACAAAGCTAAAGAAACACAGCAATTCCTGTGACAGTTACACTAACTCTCCCTCCAAGTAAGGTAAGTTTATATAATATAATGCCCTCAAATTTGGCAGGAGGGGAGAGAACCTTACTGAAAGACTAGATATAAGAGTAGACACTGAGATATCAGAAACCACAGTCTAAAAAATAATGTTAAAGGCGTCATGACATGTATGTAAACATGGGCCTTCCCTTGGAATAAACAACAAAATTAACATTAGTGTATTTAAATTAATACTCCAGCACAGAGCATACAGCATATAAACTGTGCATACCTCTATAGATAGTACATAGCATTGACTGTTTTACCAGGTCATTCACTTTCAAGACTCTAAAATGCTGACTTAAATCACACGGTATTGTTTCAGTTTGACCTCCAAAACCCCCCCACCAGTTTCAAATTTAATCTTCCAATTTTTAGGTTTACGAAGTCATTCAAATATGCCGATTCATACTCCTGCCAGGAAAAAACGTACCATCTGCAAATACCCTGCAGTCAATACTTCATTTTTTCATATTAGTAATCTTTTGCCCAGAGAAACAAGTAGCATGGTTTCTTGCAAGAGAATCCACAAGTGTTTACACAGCTTGAATATAGAGAAAATGAATATTTATTGTGATTTAAAACCACCTTCTGAATTTGACATTTAGGCATATATTTCCTGAAATAACCAATATTCTCCTCTAAGCACAGACCATTGTATTCTTTTTGAACGGAAAAGCTGCCTCTGACAGTGTTTTTTGCATTCATGAATAATTTGAGAACTGAAGGCCACATGATTTCGGTTATACTGAACAGTACTTTGTCTTCATTAGACAAAGTTACCCAACTCTTAGCAAGTCATTTGTTATAAATTAAAATTTCTACATTGCTGTATATTTTTCCCCAGACCATAGAATACGGTTAAAGAAAGAACTTTAAGCACTTTTTTTTTCCTTAAATTGTGAAGCACACAATAATGAATACCAATCAGCTCCCACCCAGCTGAAGCCTCAGCTGCACAGCCTCATTCCGCAGGACTAGAACTATCCCAGCAATTCTCACTGGGACACAGACATTCGGTAGCTGTATAACACGTGACCAGAAGATCAGAAATTGTGGAAATTGTGTTAGCATTTTAAAACAGCTTTTTGTTCGGTTTTGTTTTTAATTCTTACTGACTGTGTTTGTTAGTGTCAGAACTTCATCAAAACACACTGATACAGAGTGGTTTTGCTTGGGGGTCTCTGAAAGCCTTAGGCCAAGGTGTTTTCTGACCATGTACAAAATGGTTTCTAAATGCTCCATAACTAGCTGTCACTTTGAAATCAGAGCAACTTCACTGATCCTGTATAAACTTCTCATATTTGTCAAAGAAGAGGTTTCCTTACTATCCAACTTGTAATTACTTTGACAATACTTTTAAAACAGACTATACATATGAAATAAGCCCCTGCAAATCATAAAACACAGGATTCTATTGCTCATCCAATCAGCAAAAATCTGGGAAAAGACTGGGAATGTGATAGCAGGGTAGATCGGAGACCAATGCAGCAAAAGGTTATTCCCTTTGATATTCAACACCACAGCATTTCAAAAGAGATTGACAACTTGAGCTTTAAAGGTTCTCCAGAGAGAGATACCAGTGCAGATGAATGACAAAGCTGCGACTCTGAAGATGAGAACAAGACAGAAAAATTGGGCTCCCTAAAGAAAGTTATTTTTACCGTTTTCTCCGCAACGTTTACATCTCATTCTCCACCACTGTCCAAACAGAAGCATTTTATTCTTTCTTTGCATCCCTTTTGGTTAATTTTGGGCATTATGAAAACAGTAAAATTAGTGATGCCTGTCTAGTCAGCCACTTTACCCTTTCAGTATCTTTTCACGGATCTTGGGAACAAACCAAAACAGTGGAAATAACAACGCGTTTCAGGTAACTTCTGCTAACTGTGCTGGGCAAGAAATACTGGGTAAAACCACCATTACTCAGATTTCTTAAGGAGTTTTCGTAAGTATCTTCTGGGCCTCACTTTCTGTCCACACATCACTTATAACTGTATATCTAATGAAGAATCAGGTTTATATCCTTTGCCCTCAGTAGTAAAACACCACCCTTCCAAACCAATGACCCAAATGATTAAAACAAACAAAAACCATCTTATGTCTATTTTCAGAATAAAACATCAACCCATTACTGGACCAAATGTAATGCCTGCCTTTGCAAGAATGGCACCCAACACCTTTCACCACCACTTCCAGATCGTTAAAAACATATAAGAGTGAGAAAATACTATAAAGGCATCGGAAGCCTATCACCAAATTCCTGCCTTTGACTCTAAGCAGAATGTTTTGAGCTCTTGGACAGATACTGTTCTTGCTTATTTTCTACTACTAGGCCAGTGTGCAATTATTATAGGATTTATTAGCTCATTAGGGCATCACTCAGGTTTACCTATTTTCCTGAACCTTTGGAACTGTATATTTTGAAACTTAAGATAGCTGCGATCACAACTTGAAAGATTTGGATTTCTTTTCAGACACTTGCTCTTACCCAGACAAAAAGTTTTTGTACCCTGGATGGTACAGAATTTTTTCTTAGTTGCCGTATGTATTTCATACAGAAAGTCAACGGAACAACTTATGTATTTCATACAGAAAGTCAACAGAACAACAACTTATGTATTTCATACATAAATTTCATACTCTTAATTCATACATAAGTAAATAGGAAAAAAAAAAGTGATCGTAGCAAAGTAAACAATCTCGTGATCATATTCAGTTCTAATGTATTCTAACCTATATGCCATGTCTATCTTGCCCAGAAAGGCAGAGAAAACTACTTATTTGGTTAGGGTCTTTCGCACAGTCACAATGAAAGTGGACAAACAATAGTGATTTGAAGTAGACAGCTGCTTTCTCTGCTACTTCTGCACAGTTACTTGATCTCCTGAGTTTTGACTAGTCCAACTGCCCCTGCTTGAGAAAGCTTCAAATGATACCAGACGACCCTAAGCATGGAAGCCATAGGTCAAAAGTCATAATTATCAATCAGGAGATACCTGGAATGTTTACCCATTTCGCAGTGCAATTATCTGAATGCAGATAAAACATCTCTTTAGAAAGTTAATGTGCAGCATTTTTAAATAATACAGCTGCCAATCACCTGAAAGTCTGAAAACTCTTCATGGAAAGTTGAAAAAAAACACAGATTGCAAAACAGAGTTTCACACACAATTCCAAAAATTAAAGGGCAAAAGAAAAAAGTGCAAATAAGAAAGCTGGTTTCAAATTTGATGGAAGCAGCCACAGCCACAGCAGCAGAAAAAAACCCTGAAGTTCAAATTACAACTTCTTTTTTTCGCAATTCAATTATATTTAAAATTATTTTTTACAATTCAATTATATTTAGCTTTTTATTAATGCCCTATAACTAAAAGGCAAGCACTTCACATTTTTAATATATGATTTTAATCTGATTTTTATTTTGTGTCTCCAGAGAATTAATAGTCCATGCAAGACTTAAGACTTATGCAACTCCTTTATCATATATGTGTTGCATTAATTTTACAGTATGTTTATGCACTTGAAAACACTTCTCAAGAAGAAAATCATTAAGTAGCATACAAAACTATATTCAAATACTCCAAGCTCTTGAATACCTGGTGACAGAAAAGTCAATACTGAAAAATAAGCAAACAAAAGAAATCCAGAATTGTTTAGTTATTGAAATAATGAAATGATGCACTGGTTTTAATGAAGTGAAAGAAACAAATCAAATCAAAAAAAGAAAAAAAAAGGATCAAAATCCAGGATGGATAACCAAAAATAAGTTCAAAACCAAAATCCATCTTGTTCTCTGCTGGGAATAGGTCAAGATGATAATCTCAAGTAACATTTTTCTCTGATTCTATAGTACAGATAGGCTATGAAAAGGCATCATCTGTTTGAGGGGCATTAAGGGGCTAGGTGGGGGAGTTCCAGTTTCCTTCAACAATTAACATGTGGCCACCACATGAGACTGAATTTAACACAGTTGGTCTTTGCACTTCGCCAGTTTATCTTAAAACACCATGTCTCTGGTCAGTAGCAATTCTGAGCATTACTCCTCTGCTTCCTACAAACACCAGATTTGTAAAAGCTGTTTTGATTACCCAGGAGAAATTCAGAAAACTCATGCCAAACTTCTTAGCACAACTTGAACACATGTTGTCCATTGCACGATACATCATTTGTGTTAAGAAAGTAAAGATACAGCCATTCTCATGAAATAAAGGCAGTGGATATATTAGCTACTGAAGACCAGTTGTCCTCTACCATATTGGTTCAGGCAAAAAACATTTCCTAAGAGGAAAGAAAGGTATTTCATTGACATCATACAACAGCTTAACTGACACTGGAATCATGATATGCTCCATCAGGGAACAAGTCATGCTCTCATCATTTTCCCTCAATTATATTCATTTTAAATGAGAAATCTTTTGTGAAAAAATAGCTATTAGATTAATGTTTAAACAAGAACTGAAAGGAAAAGAGCATGACATCAAGCGTAGTCAGAAAATCCATGATACCAAGCAGGAAACTGAATTGCCAACTCAACATTTTTTCCTTTATTTTATTTTATTTTTATTATTTACCCTCCTGAAGCCTTTTTAGCACAGAGGTCTACCATGACTTTAAAGGTAAGAAAACTTAGAATTTCAAATCCTTAGTATTTTTGGTTGCTACTCCTAATTTCCCCTTTAGGTTCTTTAGGGCGGTCCAACCGATTCACAGCCTGTCTCATTTTATAAACTAAGCTCTTTTTACTGGTGGGACAGAAGCAGGTTCCTAACTTGACTTATCTAACTTGAACTAACCTGGACCAAAGCCCTAATGAAGACAGTATAATTTGTCATTATCCTTTTTAACATGGCAAGTCAAATCTTACATAAGGTAACAGCCATTCTCAGCCTCTTCAGTCATGTATCAGCTACTCTCCACTATTTCTTCATTAAGATTTTACCTTCCATTAAGCTGAATTAAACAATTCCAGCTATAACTTCCCCTTTTAAGTCACAAGAAAGCTGAGATCCAATTCTGGAAGAGAAGATTTTTAAAGGCCAGCTACCTTGTTTGCATGAGCGATGCAAATCTTGTTTAAATAACATCTTTAAATGTAACTGAGTTTTGTCAATCAGCCCTTATAAGATTCACTTGTTAAGATTGTTAAGTTTTAACAAGCCAACTAATTTAATTTCACAATCCTACAGCCTTTCCTAAATAACACTAGATAAAGCCTTAGCATGCCGGGACCCAAAATTCATGTCCTTTTTTCCCTTCTACGCTTAGTTCCTACAAACTCTAATGGGTTCTACGATCACCAGCTAAGCTTCTTGAAATTAGTTATTAAATATGTATGTGTTCATGTGTGCACCTAGCTAAACATTGACATGTCATGGCTGACTCCAGTTAAAGGCTCCAATTTCAAGAAAGATTTAATAAACACTCAAAATACCATCATCTCCCTAAAACTCTCAAGAGTGTGATTGCTGTTTGAAATACACATTAAAATATTGACTATTGACAAAATACTGACTACTTTGCTTCTTCGTAACCCTACAAGTTGTACTTCATAACTCATTTTCCCACAAGGTTTTATAAGCTTAATCATGTACAACATACTGATAAGAGTCAGGAGTTTTCATATGTTCCCCCTCTCTTTTCCCTATGTATCTCAGTATTCTAAGTACAAAAGGTCTTTAAATCTCTCCTAAGATTTCCTCAGTTGCTATCAGTAAGTATACTTGTTTAAGATGTATTTATTGGATTGGGTAGTTGACTGGAAGTTACAAAAGAGCAAAAAGTAAATGAAATACTTGGTAATAAGCCAGATGTTAAACAAAGGAAAAAAGAAAAAATATCCCCATCTTCGTGGAATGAAAATTAGAGATATTTCTCTCTCAACCAGTATAGAATATTAAGCATGCTATCTTCACAAGCACATTTGAGAGCATCGGATATTCTTATTTAGTAGAAGGTATCACTTTTCAAAAGCTTCTACCTTTTCTGAGCCTCCAATGTCCACTAAAAATAAAATGTAACCATAAATAAAAGTTCAACTGACAATCTGGCAATTAAAGTTACGGAACAGAAGATGATCAAAATCTATTGCATCCTCTGACTTCTCTGTCAGCCTCCAGCAATACTCCAGCTCTCCAGCAAGAACGGAGACTCTCAGAATATTAATCTATTTGTGTATTTTACGGTTTAATCTAGCCTTCATCCAGAGTTCCACAAGTTAATCAAGCGATCAAAACTGAACTGGAAGAGAAAATGAGAGAATCAGATAAATAACCTCTTAGAATAGCAAAGACCTTTATAGCAAAGGACCCACTGATCTTTTTTAGCAAAGCTCATTGGTTAATGAAGCAAGAAACCTAGACATGACCAGAGGAATGTCACGTGGATTTTGGCTACTGTCAATCTTGACAAAATGGATGGCCAGGTCAATTTGGGACATAGGACAAACTGGCAAGAGATTGAATGCAGGCACTTCTACCAGCAGATTTCATACATTTTGGCAGGGAATTCACATGTTGAAGACGGCAGAAAGGATTAGGTTGTTGTGCTGTCTTGGAAGGAAGAAACAATGAGTAAGTGGAGAGGAAAAAATAGATATTATAAAAGCATATATATAAAAAGAAGAATAACATGGACTAGACCACACTGCCACAAAATGTGGCAAATAAAGCACAGTTCCTGGCAAAGAAAATAACAGTTTGAGCTAAATTACTCTTCTGAAACTTGTGGCACAGAGAGGGAGGGGAAGAACAAAAAAAAGGCAGATAAAATACAGACACTTCAGGAAGTTGGCAATAGCAATCTAACAGGGTAGAAAAAAAATAAAGCTGTTGGGATTGAGATCTTAGTGGTGAGAAAATACCAATTTATCCCAGGCTATGCAGCATGCATCAGTCTATTCAATGAAATACAAACCTACCTATCTACCAAGTAAGCCAAATGTATTAAAGGCTAACTGTTGTTTAAAAACAAATCATAAAAAGATATTCTGCTGAATCATAAATGATTTCATCTGAAATCCCTCATATTCAATCAACTCATATGGAACTAGAGGTAGAATACCTGGAAATCTCCCTTGAATTTCTCAAGGGCTCCTGCAAAACATTTCAGCACTAACTTCTGAAAACCTCTAAGGGATTCGAGTATCAGATCTGCTCTAGATACTCAACCTCATGTCCTGGCAGGTATTTCCTGAAAATAATTTAGGTAGAACTCAGCTCATGGATGAAGACACACAGATTTATTTCATGCCCTAAACTCCCACTAGAGACAACACAGTCGAAGTCTGGTGAGCTACTCTGTTCTCCCCAAAATATACACCTACCTTCAGTCTGATGAACAGCTCTCTGGAATCCCTGTACTGTATCACACTAAGGGAGTGTAGATACCTACCTTTCATGTGGGCATATGTAGGAGTCTTCAGCTGCAGCTTCATAAAGACTTGTTGCAATACTAAACAGGATGACACTTGTACAGAGCACTTACTGCATGTCTCGGAGACTTAATATTAGTAAAGGACTACGTGTGGCTTGCAAAGGCACTATTTTCTCTCAATTTCTGTTTCTTCATGAAGAATCCAACTGCAGGTGACAGTGCTGCCTGGGACTGGAATCAAGTCAACATTTCTTATGAGCAAGCATTTTGGTTTGCTCAAAATAGGTCCATGTTTATCTGGATTTCTAGAGTTGTAAGTAGCTCTAAGTAAAGCACCTCACTTTGGCATATTCACAATGATAATTTTGCTCACAGCACCATTCAGGTACTTCTGACTTGTTTTTGATGTTCAGAAAGGTCATTATTCCATGCCTTTAAATAGTGTTAAGCTGTATTCCTTCAGGCCTTACAGCTGATCATCCAATCTGGCATTTTAAATATCCAGCAATGGAGACACTCCAGCCAAGATGGTCTATCCAAATTTTCTGTTTTGAGTTTTTCTTATTGCCTGATCTGCACAAGTCCCGTACAGTATAAATTCATCATTCCTTCTCATAATTATTCTCTTTGCAAAAGTCTTTTATGCATTTCATAAGTTATGATCCTCTCTTAGGCTTCATTTCCCTAAGCTAAACAATTTGTTCTGCTATGCTTTTTCAGCAATCTGATAGCTTTTTTTGTTGCTTCACAACTTCCCTGATGCCCCATGACAAAAATTCACAGTACTCCAGATAAATCCAAAGATATATAAAGCAGATGGACTATTCCTTGATTCTCAAAGACACTACACTTGTTTGTAGAGCAGTAGCTGTATAATAAATCCTCCTCTATTACAGTGCTGACTCATGCTTTGCTTTGACTCATGGCAGTTTCTTCCCCATCTGATATCTGCTTAACTAGTTATTACTTACTCTCTCTATATATATAGTTAATTACTTTTGTCTACCGTCCAATTGACAAAAACTCTTTTCAGATTCTTCATTCAGTTGGTCAAAGGATCACTACGAATCTGTCTGCTCTCCTCAGACACACTAACATTCCCTCCTTGAATAGCAGCAGCTGAACAGTAAATAAACATGTCTCCAGTCGCTCAGATCATTAATGAAACATGAAATATAGATACAGGTGAGGTTCTGAATGGAGAACTGCTTGAAAAGTTGTACCCTGCTTGATTACTTATCTCCCGAGATTGTTATTAAAACACCATGTGGACCATCTAAAGCTTTGCTGTACTCAGTATACAACACGTACTGCTGCTTCTTTACTCACAAAGCTCTTAACCAGTCCTATGAACAGATGTGTCTTGTTCATAATATTTTTATGACAAGTACATAACAGCTCCTCTTCATGTTTAAATGCTTGCAAGTGTCTTGCTTTTTATTTGCTGTAGGAATCAAAATATATTTATATGCCTGGTTAATGATTTTACATTGTCTCATTTTCTTCTTTAAAAGATCACTCCTGCATTTCCAATTTTGTCTGGCTTCTCATGCTTTATGTATGGTTGCAAGGAACTAAAGTTAGCAGTGGCATTTTATCAGCTAGATAATGCTACTTATAACTAAAGTGTTTTATGTTTAAATTCAATGCATTTAAAATGCATAAAATTACCTAAGTCAACTGCTGGCTAAAACAGCTTAAAAGAAAAGTAAAATTAGTATCGGAACAAATATCTAATTAGATGGTGTCTACAGGCAAACAGAGTTTTACAGGTTACTTCACACTAAAGAATAGAAATAAAAATACGTATTTGAAATTGTAGTTTAACTTAAAAAAATACATATATTACATATATTTGGCTTGTACGGTGTTTGACAATAACTTATGAAAGCTCTTGTCAATAACTTACCATTTGTCTGACAAATTAACTTCCCAGAGCCACACAGGCACTACACTTTCAAGAGCAGGATAGCATTCCGCAAAATGTGAGCAAAATGCAACAATCAGTACGTGGACAACCTAGGTGGTATGAAACTCCTTAGCAAAAATACCCCAAGTTATCCAAAGAATCATTTGCTGGATATAGAAGCTATTTCTTCTTTTCAAAGGAAAAAAAGAATCGCATCAGATTTTATAGTTATCTTGACTATAGACAGATTATCCCTGCTGTCAGTTTCATGACTAACCTCACCTCCCAAGGACTCTATCTCCTTTCAGTATACAAAATTCTGTAAACCAAATTGTTGTAGAATTCTGCACACCAGGAAGCTGCAATTCTTCACAGATAGAGATAAACTTGCAAAGTCTAGTTGGGAAGTGTCCCCCTTCTCTTTTGCTATGCATTTGCAGCAAGTGCTTGCACCACTTTCTTTTAGGACATAAACACTCAAAAGAGGAAAATACACCTGTCTGCAAACATTTTCTATGAATTGGTAAGAGAAGTGAAATATTAAGATTTGGTAAATTACACAGGAAAACATTACTGGGAAAAAAAATCTGCTCTCCAGGAAAGCAAAACTATTTCCACTAGACCTGAAATCAAATGAATACTAGGATAACAACTTCAGTACAGAGTGCCTTCAGTTCATATATTTTTTATGGACAAGACAACATTTTTCTTATTCAAAGAAAAGCCAACTTGTCACCCTACAGGAGCTATAGTGTATGAGTCAGGTTGATCCTACATATACTGTTAAGCAGTAAAAGAGAGGACAGTCCCTGGCCAGAATATCTTCATTTCCCATTCTAAGTGCTCGCGATATTGAGACTATTTTTTTCTCAAACATTTTGAGAGATAAGAGCAACTATAATTTTCACTAGTCCACAAGGTGCCACAGTTTACCTGTGAGCAGCTCACCTCCTTTTGGCGGATTGTTCTAGCCACTGCGGTCCTCTGTTGCAGATAAACCCTTTCACACTAACACATACAATTACATATTTCTCCAGAGGGAAAACAGCATTAAACGATATATAAATAAGTATTACAAGGCCAGAAGGACCCTTTGCTTACTAGACGCTGGAGGGTGACTATTAAATAGGCAGTTCTGCATTACTCCTGTTCGACATTATGAAATATTCCACAGGGTGACAACATACCTACACATAAAAGAGAGTGCTGTGCTGTCTTGGTTGACTTACGTGGGAGAATCTTTATCATACAAACCTCCGAGACAGGGAAAAAATGCTAACCTTCATAAAACCATCACTTTCACATAAATTACAGTTTTATTTTTTCCTCTATTGTTTTTCCATCTTGCAAGCACTGTGACAAAGGTTCACTTTCACAGGTATTTAATTTTCTGTTGCTGAAAGGATTTATGAGCTATAATAATCTTTACAAGACAATATGAATGCAGTAAGATAGAGGGAAAGAAAGTTACAAAACAAATTGAGATGTATGGAATATAGAGGTTTGTAAGGGGGCTTATCTTTATACTTTGGCACAAGAAATCAAAGATGAGTTACTTCTGCACAATCTATCAATCTGATTGATGTTGATAAGACCGCACAGAGAAGAACAAATCTACAGGAAATTAAGCATTGGTCTATCAGCGTAGAGTGTATTACAAGCAATTCTAACAACTACAAAAGTGGTTACCTAGTGAATGATTTCACAGGCTGGGAGTGTCTTTAAAATTAACGCTGAGGTTATATTTGCAGAGCCTTTCTCTGGAGAACTGGTTCAGCATATCTGGAAAGGAGTCAAGATACAGCTGTGAAGAAAAAAATGCTGTTACAATTTAATATATATATGACTGCATCCAAAATATTTTTCTAATATGCTTTTGTTTTTCTGCCAATCCTCTTCCACCCATCTTTCTTTTCAGTGTGGTTCCACACCATGCATAACTTGGGCATCGATCTCAACCACATATGCTAAGAATACACATCTCCTCTCCACACTGTCCATATTTTCAGACAGCTTTGATTCATCCCTACCTCATTCCCATTTGAAGGAAGGACAAAAGATATGACTCTAGCTGTCAGTCTAGGGCTTTGGGCTAAATATAGTGGTTGTTCATTGGTTGATTTGTGGAGCCCTAAACAATTCTGATTGTTTAATTCTCTCTACAGAATTTCACATTTGTAGAGCAGTGTACTACATATGAGTTTGCTTTTATCACATTTCATGTAATTCAAGCATCCCTGAGTGGCCAATCATCCCTCTTATGTGGCATATAGACAGAAACTTGTGCATCTAGCACATTTGCTGCAGTGTATACTTAAAAAGCAGTTCACAGTGGGTTGGGGTTTTAAAAACTTGACACTGCTGCATTGAACCGTATTAGGACATCCATGCATCACTTCTTCCCTGTCTGAAACATGAATGGAATTGCCAAGTGCAGGCGTTGTGGAACTGTGAGGATGTCAAAGAAAAATCCAAGCTCAAAGATTCTAATACAAACATCTTGCCAAAAGTCCACTAACATGTGGAATTAATTGCATAGACTACTGAGAGTTCTCCGTATCTGTGAGATAATGTATTTGACTTAAGCAGACAACTGTCACTTCTCTATCTGTGTATCAGCAGACAGATGCCCTACTAATTATTTTTATCATGTCTTTTGTTGTCTGATCTGCCTGAGTGTGCTAGTTTATGTCCTTTATAGGCACTTCAAAAATAACATCTTCAAGAAAAAGCAATGTGAGAACCCAAAAAAGTTACCTGCATCTTTAGAAAACCAGAACAAAGAGTTTTTACCAATGGTGTTATTAAAAAAAAAAAAAAAGTTTTTAAGCTCTGAATGGGACAAAAAGACATTGAAACCAATATCAAGAGATCCACCAGCAATATCAATCATTAACCACTAATTACTGAAAAGGGCTGCTATCCATTATATAATACAGAAGTGAATTTAGGTATAGCGAATCTATCAATTTCTTTCTGATTTTTAAAAACAGCCTGTTATACTTTTCTTCCTCAGATCTATATCATTCATTTTCCAGGTCACTAAGAAAAGTTTTTGCTACACAAACAATGGAGCATGAGCATAATTTTAAGATTAATACTAGACTCTGCAAAGAAATATTAAATTAAATTTACTCAAGACATTTAAGCTTTGCAAAAGAACTAAGCATCTGCCTGCTATAAGTTTACATGGCTCACTTGCTAGATAATGAGCAGTTTATACTAACTTCAAATGTACAGTAATAGAAGGCTATGCTAACTTGATAAAAATACATAACAACATTAATATACAAGATTATTACTTGAACATGGTACATGATTACATACCCTCCAACAACTCTAAAACATGCTGGGGAAATCATTTCTCCTCATTTTTATAAAGTCCTTAGAGAACTTCAGAAGATTTCCTAACAGAAGAGAAGGCATACTGCATTTTGTAGAAGAGGGTAAGGAGAACACGAGGACATAAAAACCCAATAGCATTCTGAGAGGCTTCATCTATTTTATCTGTAGACTGTTTAATCAGTGCCATATACAGCCTAGCACAGTGCTTGCAACCCATCCATCAAAATGGGCTTGTTCTTTATTTTTATACTAAATTTGCTATGTAGGTACTCTCAGTATCAACTGCAATTTCTTCAATGAAAGAGCAATTACTATTGCTTAGGCTTTATTATAGAATTTGTGATAACAAATATATTTTGAATATAAATCAACTCCTGCTCTAGACTACCACCTCACCATTTTTAGATTCTTTCATAATGTCACTGAATCACATGAAAAAGCTAAGGTGGAAAGGAACCTCTGGAGATTGTCTAGTCCAAGTCAGCTTGAGCAGGTTGATTAGGATTATGTCCAGGTGAAATTCAAAATTCCCTAATGATGGAGACTCCACAACTTCTTTGGGAAACTTTCCAGTGTTCAATTAGCCTAACAGTAAACAGCTCCTTTTCTTATGACCAGACAATTTCCTATTTTTCAGTTGCATCCATTACTTGTCATCCTGCCACAAGGCATCACAAAGAAGAGTCCGGCACAGGCCTCTTTATAGGCTGCTTTCATGCATTTATAGAATAGAAGAAGATCCCCCTGAACCTTTTCTTCTCCAGGATAAACTTCCCCAGTTCTCTCAGCCTCTCCTTGCAAGAGATGCTCTAGCCTTCATTATCTTTGTGACCTTTTGCTGGACTTGCTCCAGTAGGTTCATGTCTTTCCTGCACTGTGGAAGCCAGAACAGCACCCAACACTCCAGATATGGAGTGCTCACCAGTGCTCAGTAGAGGAGAATAATCTCCTCACCTGAGCTGCTGGCCATATGATATTGTTGGCTGCCTTCTCCAGCATTCAGGCTCAAACTCAATTTGCCCACCAGAACCTCCCAGGTCCTTCTCTGCCTCCAGATCCTTCCCTCAGCCAGTCAGTCCCATGTGTGCTGGGGCCATTTCACATGCATGGAAATGGTTTCCAGGTTCCACTGCTTTCCTAGGGATCAAAGCAACACTGTCCATCTTGTAGCTCCTCAGTCCTCCTTCCGTATCTTCTTGAAGACTGAGTCAATGTATGCTTTCTTCTAGTCCTCAGGAACTTCCCTTGATTACCATGACCTTCCAAAGGTAATCAAGAACTGCCTGGCAATGACAGGAAGTGGTTCCCTCAGCACTTGTCAGTGCATGCCACCATAATCCATAGCTTTGTGTATGTCTAGCTTGGTTAAACATTCCCTAATATTGTCCTCCCAACACTGAGGTTAAATTTTCCTTGATCAAGACTTCCCCTCTGGTCTTAGAAGCCTAGGATTCCTTAAGGCTGGTCTTCCCAGTTAAAGATTGAAGTAAAGAAGGTACTGAGTACCTTTCCTGTACTCTTTATCACCAGGGCTATTTCCTCATTCAACATCAGGGCCAAATTTTCCCCAATCTTCCCTTTGCTACTGTTGTACTTGTAGGAAACTTCCCTGTTGACCTTCACGTCCCTCACCAGATTCAGCTCTGTGTGGCTTTTCTAACCATATCACTGCAAGCTTATGCAGACTTTCTATATTCGTCCTGAGCTTCTGCATTTTGTTATGTTTCCCTTTTAGGTTTGAGTTTTGTCAGGCGCTTCTTGTTCATCCATGCAGGCCCCCTGTTGCCTTTACTTCACTTCCTGCTCATTGGAATGGGCAAGTGAGAGATTGAAGGAGGTGATCCTGAATATAAACTAGCTCTCTTGTAACTCTCTTCCCTCCAGCACTGTATCCCATGGGATTCTTCCAAGCAAGTCCCTAAACAGGCCTAAGTCTGAAGTCCCCTCTCCTGGAGTTCCAGGCTGTGGTCCTCTTTTCTGCCCTGCCCCCTCCCCTCAGGATCCTGAACTCTACTATCACAGGGTCACTTCAGCCAAGGCTGCCCCCAGCTTATGTATCCTGACCAGATCTTCCCTGTTTGTAAGGATGAGGCCCAGCAGAACACTTCTCTTGTCAGCTCCTCAATCACCTGTGTTCAGAAGCAGTCATCACTGCACTTCAGAAGCCTCCTGAATTGCTTTTGCCCTTGTGTTATGCCTCAAGCAGGGTGACTAAAGTCCTCCATGAGGAACAGGGCCTCAATCACATCAATTAAGGAAAAACCTAAATATATTTGTATTTTTATACATATAAAATATATAAAATATAAAAGCATATAAAAATAAATATATTCCCATAAGAGTCAACACTGACTTTTATCATAACCAGTCATTATCGTACCTATTTATCATCAGGACTCAGTCCTGCCTTTTGCTTGCATAAATTTATACCAAAACACAAGGTGGCCATCATACTAATGATATAAGCATACCTTCACTGAGTTCAACAAACATATCTTTTAGTGGAGCTGGAGGCAATTTATATAGCTATACCCCTGTCACTTATAGAATTAGAAGACTGTGGATCCAATCTATGTTTTTAGTAGGTTAATATTTGAGAAAGTCAAACTATAAATTGTTACATCAGTCATACTGACTTTGTAGATAAAATCAGTTAATATCTAGCTTTTGATCCATACAGACACATTAAAACATTCTGGACTTAAAAAAAAAAAAAAAAAAAAAAAATCTAATCTCAGATGCCTGGAATATATGAACATTGTAGCAATATCCACTCAAAACATATACAGTGGAAAAACAAAACAAAAACAAACAAAAAACCAACATCACAATTTATTATCAGCACAGTTAAAGGACAGTTGATAGCACAGGCAGAATAGGACTGGATCCATTTTGTTTAACCCCAAAGACAAGAGTTAAACTCCTCAGAACAAGCTATTGAACAAGTACGTGAGTTCCTGTGAAAATTCAAGAT
>NW_010582739.1:15954-32120 GCF_000705375.1 Tinamus guttatus
CTCCGCGCGGGTGGCAGCTCCGCGGGGACACGGGTGGGCGGCCGGCGCCCAGCTGGCCCTGGTGGCCACCACCGCTGCGGCCTTGTTGGGCATGTGCCCGGCCGCAGCTGGATGGTGCTGGATGAAGCTGGATGAAGGATGTGTTGGGCAGAGACCTCCTCTCAAAGACTCTCTCTGCTTTGGAGACCATGAGGCATTTTCCCTTCTCCATCACTATCTTCCCATCTGCTTTATTTGCTCTGTGATATTGCTTTGCCCTTTCTTCAGCTCAGCGTTGCAACTTTCTGTTTTTCCTTCTCCTTTCCTAAGTTTCTCCCCTTTTCCTCCTCCATTTCCAGTTCAACTCTCCCATTCCTCCCCTCTCTGCTGGTTGTCCAGCCCTTCCCGAGCTTCCCGAGGGCCTTTCTGCCCTCTGCCTGCACTCTGCCCAACAGACAGTGAGGGACTGTGTGACATTGGGTTCCCACCACCTCCTGCACATCTTGCTCCCCATTTGGGCTCACATGGGTTTCCCTCCACCCAACGCTGTCCCTTGGCAATGAGGAACACGAGTGTCACTCCAAAAGCACTCGTCTATCCCGCGCTGGTCCCGGCCGCTCCATCGGGATCGCGGGATGCGGGATCAGCGCGTGGGAAAGGCCTGATGCCCCGTGGAGGGGGCACCATCGCAGGCCCCTCTGGGGGCTGGGGCTCATTCCCAGCCATCCGGAGGCCAAGGACACCGGGCACCAAGAGGTGACCTC
Source organism: Tinamus guttatus (assembly GCF_000705375.1). The sequence goes on from NW_010582739.1 coordinate 16,698, forward strand.
AGCCTGTGTTTTGGGGTTTGTTCTCTTTAGGCCTCCCTGGCTGGAAACTTGCATCACCGATGACGAGACGTGGAACTTTGACACATTTTAATGGGGAAGTGCAGACACGTTTGCCCACCCAGCCTGCACTTGAGCACTTTTCTTTCCGGTTTGTGGCAAATATAGAAACTGCAGATTTGAAATGACACGAACAAAATAAGCACTAATTGCAACTGAAGCTTTCTGTGGGCATCTATTTTGGGGTCAATGGGTAAAGCTCAAGGAACATCTCCATTACCACAAGTGTCCTGGGTTACAACTCAGCCCATCAGTTCATTTTCATGGTAACTCATTTTCACGGAGCTGCACCAAGGATTTCTTTGCAATTTGATGTTAAAATAACAGTGCCACTGATGTCCTGGCTAAATGTAGCCTAGAGGCTGGAGTGGAAATAGCGTTTGTTTCTACCACTTTGCAAGGAACTCTTATATCGGAGCCCTTATATCAAGTCGAGGCGCGCTGGTGCCAGATCTTGTAGGTACATTTGGGGATAACATCTAGTTGTCGTCTGTGCCCTTCTGTGCTGTGTCTGCTTCTAGCTCAACATAATCAATGGTCCTTTCACTGTGTCTGCTGATGGGCTAATGAAGAAGTGGTTTTGGTTGTTTTTTTTTTGCCGTTTTTGTTGTGCTAAGCTGGGCATTTATGAAATGCAGCTGTCACGTGGATGGATCAGCAGAGGCTGACCTGTCTGGCCAAGACCTGTCCTCCAGGGTGCAACTGGAGTGTGTTGGGGAGCACCAGGAACCCGAAGCTCCAGTTTTGCAAGGATCTGTCCTACTGGAATGGGTCCCAGCTGCTTCAGGTCTGTTTTTTTCCCCAGAATTTGTGGGTATAATGCGCAGTTTGACCCCAGTCCTGGCTCGACTCAGCAGAGAGGCCCAGGAGAGCAGGGCGCATGTGCAAGAAAAACCCAGGATTTGGTTAATGTCATCAGCAGAGGGCAGTGCGGGACACTTTATTGCAGGGTTATTTGTTCCTCCCCAAGAAACTTTCTTTTCCTCTTGTCTGCGTAATATTGTGTGATCTTGGGTATTATTTATTTATTTATTAAGTAGTAATTCTGCAGCAATCAGTCTGATGACTCTAACTCAAGAACTGTTTAAGAAAAAAAATGGCAACTCAGTAAATTCAAAATGGAAAAGGCTCAAGGTTTTTTGATTCAATTTGCATAGGTTATTTTGAAAATTTACTTTTCCTTTTTTATTAATTTATGCAGCAATTCTACTTAAATTACAGCATTGTTACCTGCATTCATTCATTTCCTTGGAGAAGAAAGCCTCTCTTTCCTGCAATGCCCAAGAAAACGTCTGGCCTGGGAGACATCTCTGGTATTTCTTTATTTATCTTCTTCACTGCTGCCTGATTTCATTTTGTTACACATACATACATACATACATATTTATAAATATATCCCAAAATTGAGTTGCAGACCCGAAGGCTGCTGGCTGTGCACAGAGTGGGGCATCCGGCTGCTCCGCAGGCTGGAGGCTGGGCATGGAGTTGGGCTTATTCACCCCAATTTCCCATCTTCAGGAATCAAAACCTCACTTCCCACAGGGCATGTCCACGAGAGAGGGTGATCGCAACATAAAGAAATCCTAAACATCTCTGAATTCATCCCTCCCTGCCCTCCCTTTCCCACCCAGCTTTCCAGGGCTTCCTAGTTTTCTCTCTTCAAACAGCCAGTGCATTTCTGCCTTTCCCCTCCTTCCCTGCACAGGTCCCAAGCAAGGAGGGAAAACACCTCCCTTGGTCTTTCGGAGTTTTTTTTTCCCCCTTTCTTTTCTGGGGGAGATTTCTGCTGGCTGGGACAGGGCAAGGGGAGTGCGTTGGGTTAGGGTCAGCCTGTCCCATTTGTTCACAAAGTGCCTTGCTGGCAGCAGCCCTAGGGACTCGCTCCCAGTCCGCTGTCTGCATGTGCTTGTGTTGTTATTTAAGGGTTTTTTGCACTGCAGCCCTTGAGCCTTGGTCTATGTCGCTGGTCCGAGGGCTTCCTGAGCTGTTCCAGGCTCCATCAGGACATGAATTTGGGGTCCCTGTGGGGAGATGCTGCAGGGTGAGCCTAAAAGTTAAATACTGCTGCTCACGAAATGCACTGTAGAAATAGGGGGATTTGGTGCAAATCGGTGCTGGGCTCACGCGGCCTGTCCCGGGAGCAGTGGCCACGCTCGGCCCAAGCAGGGGTGACTTTGGCACCAGCAGGTGCTTCCTGGGATGACACAGGTTATTGCTGAGCCACCGTGCTCAAGATAATGCCTGCAATGCCAAAACACATATCAGAGTCATTTTATTTCCTCCCAAATCTGAAGCCTTAAGGGTGTGCGCAGCTCCGGCGGCCTGGAAGCGCTTTTGCTCCTTAGCACAACGCGGAGGCTGGAGGAGCATCGGGATCTGCGCACGGAGGCTGTAGCAGGACACCAGGGAGCACCCAATTTGCAAGGACAACACAGCGTGGAAGGACATCCTGCTGCCACCTCGTCCTCCCTGTGTCCCATTAAAGTCCTTGCACGTGTCCCTGGGGCAGCGCCACCTGCTCACAAAGTGTCCCTGGGCTGAGAAGGGTTTTCAAGAACAACAAACAGAGACACCCACTTTTTTTCCTGCTTCAAAAATATTCCCCTTTCCTGCAGGAGTCCATTAATTCTAGGGAACACAAGGGGGAATCCAAGTCGTGCTCAGGGACCTAATGCATCGTCATTCAATCACCTGCATGGGGGGTGACATTGGTATCTCAAGAGATGGACTCTAGCAACAGCTCGTCTGGGGGCATTGGAGGCATCTCCCTGCTGTTTATTCGACGTAAGAACTTTGGGAGGGACCAGAATCCGAAGCGTGGAAATCTCCACGTTTTTCTGCGGATCCGGCCGCCGGGGCTGCCCAGGCGGGAGCGCAGGGCAGCGCAGCGGAGCCGCAGCAGCTCGTCCTGGAACTCGGACGTGGAGAAGTAGTAGAGGACGGGGTCGAGGCAGCAGTTGAGGCTGGCGAGGCAGAGGGAGACGGGGTGGAAGCGGAGCGCGCTGCGGTGCACGGCGCAGTCCTTGATGATGTTCTCGATGACCATCATAAAGAAGGGGAAGTTGATGTGGTAGGGGGTGAAGCACACGAAGAAGACGGCGGCGCACATGAGCAGCATCCGCCAGGCCCGCTGCTTCTCGCCGCCGCTCTGCAGCGGGGTGCACCCGTCCTGCAAGGAGCGCCGCATCCTCCACGTGCAGCACGCGATGATGGCCAAGGGCAGCACGAAGCCGAAGAGCTCCGCCACCGTCACCAGCGCGATGGAGGCGCCCGGCGCCAGCTGCTTCACGCCCAGGTCCGAGAAGCAGGTGTTGGTGGCGTTGGACAGGGCCGGTGTCCGCACGATGGGCAGCGGCAAGCACGCGGCGCCGACGAAGAGCCAAACGGCGGCGCTGATGGCCACGTCGTAGCGGCGCTTCCAGCCCTTGGCCCTGAACGGGTGGAGGAGGAAGAGGTACCGCTGGATGCTGATGCAGGTGAGGAAGCAGATGCTGGCGTACATGTTGAGGTACTTCAGGTAGAAGCACAGCTGGCAGAGGAACCTCCCAAAAGGCCACGTGTGGTTGATATAATAGTATATTCGCAGTGGCAGGGAGAGCACGTGGGCCAGGTCGGCCATGGCCAGGTTGATCATGAAGATCACGGCTTTGCTCTTCTTGCTGATGAAGCGGCACAGGACCCAGAGGGCAGCGCTGTTTGCCAGCAGCCCAGGCACAAAGATGATGGTGTACGTGGTGGCGTACAGCGTGGACTGGAAGGACATCTGCGGGTGGCTGCAGTTCCCTGTGGACACATTGCTCTCCATCTCGACTCACTCTCTTTGCTCAGGAGACAACCAAGATGAATGGAGGGTGTCTGTAGGGAGAAAAAACAGATACTGTAACACCAAAAATGTTTTTTTCCCACATAGAATAAATGAATACAAGTCTTAGGCAAGAGGGCTCATAGCATCCATGCGTTAGGTTCCAGTGTTCTCCTGGAAGGGTCTGGCTGCCCCAGGGGATGTTTCTGTGCAGCAGATGGTCCAGGTGGCCACACTTGGACCTCAGCATCTGACACCACTGGAATGGAGGAGCCAGTGCCTGGCTGCACTGCCCCGTTCCCTGGTATCTCTTAGACTCATGCATGGTCCATGGGAGCTAGGCAGTATTTATATTTTTTCCTGTGCCACGTGCTCTAGGTGTCCCTGCGTATGCAGGGGGGTTGGACTAGATGACCTCTAGAGGTCCCTTCCAACCCTAAGCATTCTATGATTCTATGATTCTATATGCACATAAACATATACAGCAGAAAAGAGATAGTTGGGAACAGCTCAGACTGTCAGGTTTGGGGCGCTGTGAACCGGAGCACATCCCGGCCAAGTCTAACGGAGCCAGAAGCACAGCGGGTGCTCGGTGCACGCAGTAGGGACGGTGATGGAGAGGTGCAGACAGGTCTATGAGCGCTCTGGCTCCAGCCCAAAGAGCGGATTTAAGACTAATATCTCCCGCCCGCACGCAGCCGCTCAGTCCGTGCCGCTAACTCGATTGCTGGGCTCGTGGTGCATTGCGCGGGCAGCCTGTTGTGGCAACAGGAATGTCCTCCAGCCGCAGCCCAGGACGCAGAGGAAGATAAATACACGTGCCTGTTAGTTAAAGCAGAAATTCATTTTCATCCATTTACCCATTTCACCTCCTGTCATTGGCGCTGAAGGTACCCATGAGTCATGCAGAGTTCAGAGGTGCTTGCTCAGGTCTGCAAAACGTAGCGAAGTTCATGAATTTCCCATTGAATTTCTATGAATTTCCACATACGCATATATATATGTATACATATATAAAAACATATATATATGCAGAACCACCATCCAGGAGCCAGAGAGGGCCTCAGAAAAGTGGTGCTGAAACCCATCTTGTTCCCAGCCTGTCCTACTGGTCCAAGCTCTTCCCTTTTTGGCTTTACTGAGCTGCCAGCATTGAGGGCAGCTCCAGCATGAGCGGTGCAAGACGGGGAAGTGCTTCGCATTCGTGTTTGCATTTTTTTTTGAGTCAAATCCTTGCCAAAATGGGTTTTCTTACTTATATCTCCACTTTCAGGATGCAAAAATGGAAGAGTGAAGTGAAACCCTGTGCTGCCCGGCTGCTGCACAGACCTGCCCTTGAGTCAGTGACTGCTGGCCATAGGATTTTGCCTTCCCTGCCTAAGCAGAGCTGCCAGGCTGGCAGGGCTGGGATGCCTGACTCGAGGGCACAAGAAACCTCATTTCCCAGGAAATAAGCCCTGGCCTGGTCCATGCTCTTGGCACTGAGGTTTTTTTGTGCCTGGCAGCAAGTTGTGCAGCTTCACCTTCGATTTTCTGCAGGAAAAGGGGAGACTGTCATTGGGGAGCTCTTCATATGGGGAGATCTTCATCCCTCCCTGCATCCCTCCCGAGGCTGCTGGACCTCAGCGTGGCCCGGGCAATCACTGCGCCCATTTCCCCTGTGTTTGCTCTTTGTGCCAAGTGACACTTTCAGTTTGGGCCAGCTCAGCAGGGTGACACTTCCCGCAAGAGCAGGCTCGTATTTAGCACCACGCGCCTTGGACTCCCCCTGCCCCTGCTCTCCCCATCCCCTGAGCCCCGTCCCTGCTCGTCCTCCATGTGTGGCCACCGGCGATGCTGGGGCTGAGGGGGGCCCTTCCCCATCCCAACGCACTTTCACTTCAGTGACTTTCTGAAACTGGAAGAAAACACTCCTTTCGGTTCCTTGCTCCTTGTGCCATTGCTTTTTTTTCTCTTTTACTTTTCTTTTTTTTTTTTTTTTGTCGCTGCTCAAGCAGATGAATCTGATTTCGAGAAAGATGCCCCTGCAAGGAGGGAGGGCAGCGAGGTTTGGCCATGGGGAGAATCGAGCCCCACTTGCACATGTGGCCCCGCAGGTTTCAGTCGCCGGCTGCCTTGGGCAGGGTTTTCTTTTCCTGCAGTTTCTGTGTGTGCCAGCGTGCGCTGGGAATCGCCTGGGTTTTCTGAATCACTGCGTGCTCCACCCAGCCCCGCTGCGCAGCCGGGTTGCGTTTGCTGCGCCCGGGTTTAGGCGCACCCCAGCCCTCATCTTTTCCATGGGGTCCTCCCCGTGGCACCACGGATGAGCCTCGGCTTTGGGGCGCCCCATGGCAGCACCCGCTGCCTCCCATCTGCTCCCGGCCAAGCATGGGGAAAGGAAGAGCCATCTAGTAAAAATAATAATAAAAAACCCCTGCTTTTGGCTGGAAATAAGTTTTTCTAAAGCTTCTCATTTCCAGCAGTGGAGGTTTTCCTTTTGCTTTAAGCTGTAATTTCATTTGCTTTTTTAGTCCAGCCGGCAGTAATGGAAAACATATAAGTTGAATAGATCAGCTTCCGTTGATCAAAACGGTTTGGGAATATTTTCCATAAATCAGGCTTTTGAGCACATTTTCCCACCTCTCGCTGCATGCACAAGCTCCCCATCCCTCCAGAATGAAAAGAAATGGGAACAGATTGTCGTTCTCCAGCGCTGCTGAGGATGTTGCAGCAGTGTCCGGCCGGTAAATCCTCTTGGAAAAACACGCGTGAACACATTGCTTGGACCTGAGAGAGCTCCTGGAGAAAAGGGGAGAGAAAGGCAGCTTACCTCCCTGCGCGTGCCGCTCGCCGGGGGGATGATGTCCATACTAGTGCGCGGCAGGAGCAGCCGGGCTGCTTTTATTTGCCCCAGCTTTGCTCCAAAACCTCAGCCCCGCGGATCCCTCTCCAAACTCCAGCATGTTGAGGGGAATCTCGGAGTGCCGAAATCCAGCCGGCATCTGCAGCCCGATGCAGCAGCGTCTGCAGAACAGGAAATCCTGTATTTTGCTTCTCTTTGCCACACGAATGTGTACAGCTAATGACGTTAAACAACTGGAAAGACGCTGACATCATTTGAGTAACTGCAGTGTGATTTAGGACTTGGACACTGATTTCTTTCTCTCTTTGAATAGAAACATGTGCGATTTCTGCCCAGTTCCCTCGGTCAGGCTGGTTTTGCTTTTATGTGCAATCACTTGTCTGCTAAAATAACTACAAAGTCAAAAAAAAAAATCGGGAAATACTCACTAAAGCAAAGCTACAAGGTTGAACGGTAGAAGCTCACTGGAAGGCAGAAATTTTCCTCCCTTTCCTCCCTTTGTTGGGGTTTTTTTTAGCCTTGAGACTATAAAGGCTATAGGCTACAGATTTTAAGGGTTTGGGCTTGATTCCTGAAATAACATGGTGGGTTAAGGTGGAGAGTTTCCCAAAACACTTTCTGAAAAAGCTTCCATCACCTCCAGCTTCATCCATATCTGTCTTCTTTCTGCCTCCATTAACTCCTTCCCTTTGGAGATTTATAAAAATGTATTTTATATATATATATATACACATATGTGGTGTATTTGTATATCTATGTTTGTGTGTGTGTGTTTTTAATATTTATATGCATGTGTGAGGGATTTTTAATTCTTCTAGTGCCTGAGAAGACCTGGAAAAGAAGACTCCTCTTCCAGCCTGTTGTGATCAGTAGGTGCATAGAGTGTCTCACTGTTTGCAACATGGCTGCTGCCACCCTTCCCTTTCTTACTGCATTTAGTATATAAAGAAAACTACTCTTTCTAGATTTTTTTAAAAAAATAGTTATTTGGCCCCTGAAAAGGCGCACAAACATGGTGAAGAGCAGAAACAGAGAGGAAGCTCTTGGAGCACCTGTTGGAGGGTCTGGGTGGGAGCCTGTTTTCTAGATTTTTTTTTTAAAATTAGTTATTTGGCCCCTGAAAAGGCGCATAAACATGGTGAGGAGCAGAAACAGAGAAGAAGCTCTTGGAGCGCCTGTTGGAGGGTCTGGGTGGGAGCCTGACCCTGCTCGTGGTTCCCCTGCGCCGTCGAGCTCCGCTCCGCGACTCGGTGTCCCTGTGCAGGCAGAGCAGGAGGGTGGCAGATCCCTGGCACTGCGCGTGTTTTCTGCCAGTTCCGCACGGAAAATGCACTCAGGGAGGGCCAAGCAGGTCAAGTAGCAGCACTTAGAGCTGTATCTTGGGTTTTGCACGGCTGCACGCTGCGCTTCGAAAGAAGCTTGCAAAGAGGAGCCTGCAGAGCTCTGTCCTTGTCCTGCCCGAGAGGAGCCCTGGCCTGGCCTGTTCGTTTGCTGCCTCCGGAGCTCTCCTCCCTGCGCAGCGTTTTCGGGAGCCGATGCGGATCCCTGGCAGCAGGAGCGATGCTGGGGGCTCCTGGACCTGTACAATAGGGTCCATCCCTCTCTCCACACTCCAGTGTCTTCTCCCAAGTGAAGTGGCATCTTATCAGGATATCCGGGCTGGCCTTCCTCCTCCTGTCCTCCTCCTGCGCCCCAGGAACGCGTCCAGCATCCTCTGCAGCCTGCGCTGCTCCTATTTATAGACAGCAACATGCCCAGCTGGAGGGCTGGATCACTGCCTGGGCTCACGGTCGTTCCGGGCTCTTCCTCTGCTCATCTTCCTCACCACTGCGCAGTGCAGGAGGTGGTGGCACTACTAGACCTGAGCACTAAGCCTGTCCCTTCACGATAGACTAAACAACTTCTTGGTGCTTCTTAAAAATTCAGCTATGTTTTTACTTAGCTCTTCTGGCTCCTTACTAATGCCAAACCTGCAAATTTCATACTATTTTACACTTTTAACTTTTCAATTTTACATTTTTAAAGGCAGAAGATAAAAAGGGTTTTTAAAATAACCATGGAGCTTTATCTAAGGCCTTTGATTCTTTGCCTTGATACTGGTATCCTGTGGGCAGGAGGCCAAGCGCGTGTTAAGTGTAAGGGCATCTCTTTAACCCCGCTGCATCTGGTCCTATCGGACAGGATGCACCTGAAGGATGTAAGAAAAAACAAGCCTGGGCTTTTGAGAAGGAAGAGGTCTTATCCGCAAAGAGCAGCTCACCCTCGTGCAGAGAGCTGGGGCGCTCCAAGCTGAGCATCCAGCATTTCCTCCAGCATCGCTCCATGATTCCCTGCACAGAGAACTGGAAATTTCGTATAGGGATAGAAAATAGAGCTGAGGTGCTCACAAATTCCTGCCTCTGAGGCCTAGGGAGAGGCTATACATCCTGGGAGCTGTGCCCTGGTTCGGCTTTTTTCCGAATGCTTTTGGGCCTGTTTCCATAGGCTTGGGCTGGGAGAGGAATTACCTGGGGCGTAATATGGGTTAAGATGGGGTGACGTGTTCTTTAGCAGGCAGAGACGTTGCTCCTGGACACAACGGAGACTCTTCTTGCCAGCACAATTGCCAGGGAAGGGAATACACCATGCACTGTTTTGTTTTACCCCCATTTCCTACCGTAATCTGGTTTCATGCAGGCCTAAGGGAGCTCAAAGGGCAAAAGAGGCAGGAAGACCAGGGCTCCTCCAGGAGGGGGGGAGGCTGGGGGGACCTGGGAATGCTCTTGTGGGGACAGGGATGTCACCCTTATGGAGCTACCGGATGTGTTTGTATGGATGTTGACTCATTTTTCCCAGGAATCGGGGTAAATAAGTACAAAATGTCTTTAGAGCAAGTGGGAAAGAGAGAGTGTGTTGCTCGCTATCTGACTGCTTGGGACTTAAGCCTGGGGGCCTTAGGTCCAAAAACATGACTAAATCCAGTTTAAGTGTTGTACTTAAAAAAAAAAAAAAACAGAAAAAGAACATCTTATTCAACTAGGGTGAAAACTTTCCTGTACCTGGTAAGCAATCTGCTGAAGGGCAACAAAAACTGGTGGTGGTCAATGCACTGGATCATCTGAAGGCAACTCTGTGCTCTGCGTGATGGAGAAACAGCTCTCACTCAGCTCTGTGGGTGCAAGTGATAACTATGAAATTGGGCTTACATTTGCCAAAACGCGTTTATTTTTTAAGCATCATTTTTTGGAAAGAACAACAACAGAACAAGCTACACAGGTACCACAGAAGTGTCTTCAACTTGTTTTCACTGTATAAACGCAGGATTGTTGAGAAGGAAATTACAGTAAGGAGTTCTCAGGTATGTGCTAGCTGATCAAGGTCTATAAAAATCCTCAAAACAACCACTGAAACTGGAGTCTCCTTGACAGATGATGTTGTAAAGGGTCTAACTAACTCGTGAGGAAGTTGCCAAGTTGGCAGGAATCACATTACACATGCTTAGCTATCCCTGAGCATCATCCTCTGCTCCCATTTTAAAGGGATTATCTGCAAAGTGTGAACATGTGAATGTACAACATTGGCATAATAAACTACCCAGTTAAACCAGTGGAAATATCTCCATTGGCTTCAGTGGAGATGGACTGTTCACTCGGCAGCTTTCTCTTTAGAAAATTAGAGCAACTTGCAAAATGCACTGTTTTTAAACGCTGTTTTCTTCAGATAAGCACATTTCAGTCCTGCAATATAAGATTAAATTCATCGTGCCATAGACCTTAATCATCCTTTTACAAATGGGAGAACTACGGTAGCTTATTCTATTGGAAGGGGATGTATGTCCTCAGCATCTTTCAGAGGAGCTTGGGCATCGTGGTCCTTCAAACCTGCCTGTTTGCCTTTCCCCACTGCACCGTGTGTAAAACTAACACACAGAAAATCTCTGGTTGAGAGGGAAACAGAGGGAAATTAGGTAGGCAGATTGTAATTCTACTAAGCAAGTGTTTCTGAAATTTCTCATATTTTATAGCAATGTATGAAATGCTGCCACTGATGCGGCCTGAGAGTTGCTCCGAATGCTTTGGAAAAGCTCCCGGTTTTCCAGAGGGAGTAAATCACTGCCACAACTATCAGAAACCACTGAAGTGACCCAAAGTGGGGAAATGTGGCCTAAAAACTGACTTATATAAAGCACGGCAGGGGAAAATGGAGTTGCACCTTGTGCCTGCTTTTCATGTGCCCATAGTTAATGGAGTCATAAAAATGTAAACATGAAGATCATGAGAGTGGCCATGGGAGCAAGCTCAGGAGGAGATGAGAAGAGGGAAACACCATGCATGGGAATGCAGAACAGTCACTGAACATTTCAGGCTGTTCTCGTGGGCATTGTGTGTTTTCAGCAGAGAAGCCCCTTTGGTGGGTGTCAGTGCACGATGTCAGTGTGTGACTGCCCTGGCTTGGTCACGGAATCACTGAAGTTGGGGAAATAGAAGAAAAGCTGCTGGGTCGCTGCCACCGCCTCATTGTGGACACCTCGTTGCTTCCTCCATCACTTCCCTGGTCCGGTGACGTCCCGTGTGGGCTCCACACCAGCCGGGTCCCGCGTCAGCCACAAACACGCACTGCTCCTAAATGTGTTTCCATTCCGTAAATCAAAAGATTTCCACTGCCACAAAATCCCCTGATAAAACAAACGTGCAGGATCTTCCATAGCGGTTGGTAGATGAACATCACAGACAGTCTTGGATGGCAGGTGAAATGCTTTGCTGCTCTTTAGGCCTTCTTTTCATTCCTTAATTGAGGAGGCACTTTCTTTGCTCATGAGCCGGCTCCTGATGACCATGCTGCTGTGTCTGGATATCTGATCCTGAAACTCTGAATTCATAAAGAAATACAGGATTGGATCCAGACAGCAGTCCAGGCTTGCGAGACACAAGCAAAAGGGCTGAGTGTAAAGAGTGATGCTACGTAAGAAACAGTCCGAAATAACATTTTCTTTCACCATCATGTAGAAAAAGAAGTTGATGTGGTACGGTGCAAAGCACACGAAGAACACAGTGGCGCACATGGAAACCATCCGTAGGGCTTTCTGCCTCTCACCGCTGCTTTCGGATGGTATCTGGAAGCCCCGAAGGGAGACTTTGGTCTTCCAAGTGCAGAATAAGATGATGACGACAGGGCCAACAAAGCCAAAGAGCTCCGCCGTCACCGTCATCAGCACCGTGGCCACCTTGCTGTCGATCTGCCGGACTTCGAGGTCTGCAAAGCAGGTGTTGGTGCTGTTGGCCAGGCCGTAGTTGCGCATGATGGGGAAGGGAGAGCACGCGGCGCCGACGAGGAGCCAAACGGCGGCGCTGATGGCCGCGTCGTAGCGGCGCTTCCAGTCCTTGGCCTTGAAGGGCTGATAGAGGAAGAGGAACCGCTGGATGCTGATGCAGGTGAGGAAGCAGATGCTGGCGTACATGTTGAGATACTTCAGGTAGAAGCACAGCAAGCAGAGGAACCTCCCAAAAGGCCACGTGTGGTTGATATAATAGTATATTCGCAGTGGCAGGGAGAGCACGTGGGCCAGGTCGGCCATGGCCAGGTTGATCATGAAGATCACGGCTTTGCTCTTCTTGCTGATGAAGCGGCACAGGACCCAGAGGGCAGCGCTGTTTGAAAGCAGCCCAGGGATGAAGATGATGGTGTACGTGGTGGCGTACAGGCTGTACTTAAACGTTATCACGGGATCAGGACAAGTCCGGTTGCTCTGCATCATGACAGGGCCGCTGGACACGTTCGGCGCGGGGTAGAGCGGGTAGCTCATTTCTGCAGGGAATAAAATCAAAGGTTGTAAAGGAAAAGGCACTACGGGAATTAAATTTGCATTTGCATTTCTTATTTGATTATTTGGTAGGAAGTAGAAGTTTGGAGATGCCTCCCCTGTGAAGCACCTCGCTTTATTCTGCAAAGTGATCCTCTTTAAGGTATCCCACCACTGTGGGGGATTTTTCAGGCTACCTTAAATATATTTTAAAAAGATCCAGTTTCAGTTGCTGAAATAGAGACTGCCTCAAAGACATAAGCATGGGTGAAGCAGTCCCAAGCTGCTACACGAAGGCTGGTAGAAGCTGCTCATCCTTTGGCTGCTCAGGACCACCTACGGTTGGGTGCTTGGGTAAGAGGAGCCGGGATAGATGTTTCATGGTGTTTCAGGAATAAGCTAAAAGCAGGTGTGTTTGGCCCAGTTTCTGGGCATGAACAACCACGTGGGTGCCAGCCACCAAATCAGACCTGCCATGAAGTTGCCAGTTGGGTTCTGCATCGGTGTTTCAGGTCAACATTGAGTCAAGTGTTGGTGAACCTGACCAACCCCATACCCCTCGTGCGATGGGGATAGGACAGCAGGGAGCTGGCTCGAAGGCTGTAAATGCCCTGACTGATCCCAAAGAGCATTGAGCTGTGTTTAAATAACAGCCAGAGACCTAATCTGATCCCAAGCTTCCATTTCTCATCTCCCCAGCACCCTCCACCCTAACACTTATATTCATCGGATAATTTTATTGCGGGATATTTCCAGCTTCTGGTTCTCCATGGCTTCAGATGAGTAGAGATGGCCAAATGTCACAGATGGGGCTGGTGGGCCCTCTTTCTGCTCTTAGCAGTTTTAAGTGGAGCTTCTTTCCGAAGGGTAACCTAGGCAGGAAGACTTTGGCTTCACGGGGTACTTCCCCATAGGGCAGTTATTCTTGGTACAGTGATTCCCTCCTCCATCGAATTTAACAGTTAAAAAGGAAGAAAAAGAATGTCAGCGTCCTATTTCATGTTGCTCTGCAGACACTGATTCACTGCTTGTGACTCATTTTCTGCAAGTATCATTTACAAGGGGCATTTGCCAGAAAAAGTGTCTATGTAGGTAGGTATTAGTAATTTGTATCCTGTTACTAATGCTTTTTTTCACATTATAAAGGGAAAAAGGAAGAAGTTGAGAGTTCGCAAGTCGCAGAGAACTTTTTTAGCTGTTTTCTTCAGCTCGGTGATCGCGGCGGTGCTGGGAGCTGGCAGCTGGTGCAGGCTCTGCTCGGGCTGTCTGGGAGGGTTGTAGTTCAGGCCTCGGAAACACTTGTGTGTGGCGAGGCCCTGGCCCAGGACGGGGCCAAGCTCGGGCTGTCGCCCTGGCTGCCTCGCACACCCGGAGGAACCGCGCAGCGCGGGGCCCCTGCAAAAAAGAACCCTGCTGCCAGCTGGAGCGGTTTTCTGCTTAAACTTCTGTTTCCTTGAGTCTCATTTTTCTCCCAGCCTTCCAAAAACAAGCACTCTGATTTATCTCCTGCAGCACGGTTGTCTTTAGCAGATGGGCTGCATCAAGGAGTCAATGAAATGCCATGATCAAGAAAGCTCCAGTTTCGCACCCAGGCATTCCTCCTTTTCGGGAGGAATACGCCTCTTTGGCCCATCTGAAATGGCATCTTTCTTACTGCATCCCAGTTCTTGAGACCGCTTTGCATTTCTGCAATCCAAGAGCTTTGTGCTCCCTTTCCGTCCGTGTCTGCAGTTCTAGGTGAACACGTGGCCTATGTCCCCATCCTCAGTGACAGCTTTGATCACTGCAGCCTTCATGTGACATCCCTGCTTGGCAAGAAGCCATTGAGCCGTCGCTTTAGAAGTTATTTGCTGTTTGCATTTCCTTGGGTGTCAACATTATGACCCATGTTTCTCCAAAAGACATGAGTGCCAGGCAGACACTTAAATCGTGGAGGGTTGGGTGCATTTGTAAAATGTTCCATTTTGAGGAACAGCCTTACTGAAGAAGCAGCCAGTGGATCCGTGTTCCTAAGGAGACTGTGCCCAATGAGTCACCACAGTCCATTTGCTCAGGGGTGCCACGATAGACACGCTCAGCCTGCACTTACGTGTCCCATGCCAGCCATGGCGTGAGCAGGGGGTGTTCAGGGCAAAGTCACCTGCCCTGTAGGGCACATCTGCATGGACAGGTGGACGACAGCGCATGCACACGCACGGTGTGTCCCTTTGGGGACACAAAGTCGTGCTGCAGCAGGGACAGGTCCCCCCAGCTCCTCTCCCTCTGCTAATTGTCCACAAGGTGTCAGAGCTCATCAAGATTTTGGTTCTTGCCCCGCTTGAGACAGTCCCGCAGCAGGAGCAGCCTGAGGTGGCACCACCGCCTGCCCCCAACTTGGTCTTGCTGCTCCGGGCACCTGCAGCAAGGAGCATCCTGGGCACCTTCCTGACCTTCATCCTGCTCTTCTTGCTCAGGTTGGAGCCACATCCCTGCCTGGTGGCCCTCGCTGCCCACACGGACATGCAGACAGACACAGGGGCACGCGTTGAAGGTGACCCGAAATGAGCCCTTCTGCTTGCAGAGCTGTTCAGGGAGCCAAGGCGGCTGCTGTGCGACACACAGGGAAGGTCAAGGGCTGAAATGCTCCCTCTGACCCATCCAAGCTCTTGTGTTGCAGGGAGACAGCGAAAGGGTCTTCCGACCCAGCCTCCTAAAAAAATTCAGAATATGCCATTTCAAAAATACCTATTTTAAAAAAATCATAATAAAGAACACCAGTGGTATATAACTAGGGGTTTTATACATTTTAAAAAGAGTCTGTATTCCTGGCGTTGTTGCAATAAGGAAAGAATTAAGCATGCAAGCTATTACTTGTAGCTGGATGTTTGGAAACTATTATTTCGTGGCATTTCCAGGAAAAGGATGTTCACCGCGATGGGGCTGAGAAGCCTGGGAACGGCATTC
>NW_010582739.1:43271-54965 GCF_000705375.1 Tinamus guttatus
CTCTTAGGTATGAGGGGAAGCACAAACACATGACTGCAGTTACATAACCCCTCTGAGGTACTAGCTGAGCACCTTGCAGCTTCTAACGTGTTCTGCATATTAAAATCTGTTCCAATGCAGTGGCATTAGCTTCTGTAGGGAACCAAGGAACTGCAAAGACTAACACTGATGATTTCTTGTGCAGGTCTTGGTCGCCTCACCCACACAGCCTTTCATGTCAGTGTTTACGCAGCTCTGCAGTTGCAGCGGGCTCCCCGAGCACCAACGTGATGTGCAGGGGCTGATTCCGCATGAACTTAAGGAAAAAATTTTTAACAGTGAGGGTGACAGAGCACTGGAACAGGCTGCCCAGAGAGGTTGTGCAGTCTCCTTCTCTGGAGACCTTCAAAACCCGCTTGGACGCAGTCCTGTGCCACGTGCTCTAGGTGACCCTGCGTGTGCAGGGGGCTTGGACTACATGACCTCTAGGGGGTCCCTTCCAACCTTAAGCATTCTATGATTCATTCTATGATTCATTCACATTGGGTTTTGCTGGTGGGTATAACCATGCCAAACCTGCTGGCCAGCCCACAGTCCTCCAGAAAGATCCTCACAGGTCTCAGGGCTTTTTAGCCTTCTTAAAGACTGTATTCAGTGTAGCACAGCAGCTCCCAGACCATTCCTTCCCAAACAGCAGCTGGTCTCACTCCATTCACTGTGTCATCTAGAAGGAGATCGGGCAGAGGTGCCCTATCAGCACATGTGTCTTGCAGGACAGATCTGCTCTCTTCATGGTCTGTTTGCACTTGCTAACCTGAACACTTCAGTCGCCACGGCTGCTTTCCAGGTGGTGCCATCTTTCCTCCTTATATATTCATGTACAACTCTGGGTAGAGTTTTTGTTTGTCCATTCCGTTTGGTTTTCTAAGCAGCCCTTGAAAAAGGACTCAAAGGCATGAGACCGGTAAAGGCAAGTAGATAGAGGATTGCAACAGGAATTTTGGGTGCAGTTGCAGGAAGGTAGGCCGGTCTGGTGTTCATTGCTCTATGTGCCCTCGGGCCCTAGAAGTGAGAGTTTTGGTGGTTTTCTGTTTTCACAGAAAACAAGGCTGCTTGCGTCACCTCAGAGCTGACTCTTGGAGCAGTCCGTATGAGAAAGGACAACCCTGAGCAGCAAGGTGGAGAACCAGCATCAGATCTGTTTTGTTTGAGATTTTACATAACTTCCTGAGGTTGCCTGAATAGCTGCTTCCCCTCAAATAAAAAGGTTAGAGTGAATGAAAGACTTGCCAGCTTCAAAGTTAGGTGCTACAGTGGTTAATTCTTGGCTTTTGGAATGGATGCAGAACTGAGATGTCTGTGCTTCCCATGAATTCCCCAGGGAGCTCTCTTAAATTGCAATCTGGAGTACATGGCTGAGTCAATCACTCCTCTGACTCCAGGCACACACAGGACTTTGAGCTATTTGTGCTGGACTCCTCATTTGGTTACCAAAGAGAAATGGGCATGTTTAGGGTGTGATTGTTTTACGTGTCTATTTTAGAAGATAAATATAGCCATTGTAAGTGTCTGCTTTTCACCGGTGACTAAAAGGAAGTCTAGATGACTAGATGCCATCTGAAGATAGGCAAGTTGCATCCCATGCCCAGTGTCTGGAGCTGCTCTAAGGCTAAGGTGGGAATTCATAGAATCCTAGAATTGTTAAAGTTGGAAGGGACCTTTAGAGATCATCTAGTCCAAGCCCCCTGTAGAGTTCTGGATTTAAGCTGCTAAATTTCTGTTAGCTCCCCAAATTCATTTTTGCTATAGCCTGACATTTCCAATATAAATGTCAGCAGTAGGAGCTAGGCCCAGATCTCTCAAACTACTGGCTTTCCAACTACTGAACGGTATTTTATCCTTTGAAATACGAAATCACAACTAAAGGGATCACCTTGTGCTTCCTACCTATATGGCCCATCTCTTACTCTCTGGCAAACACGGCTGGGGAGTTCATTTTAATGCATACAGTTGTGATCACGGAGTAAATTACGACTACGACTTACTCACTTCTTGCCTTTCCCTGCTATTTTAAGTTGGGTTTTTTAGGTTTTTTTTTCAGCTTTAAACTCTGGCTAAATGGACTTTCCCTTGCAGAAAATTTGCCTTCAGAACAGGAAGGATCTCAACTTTATCAAGATTTATATCCCTTTTAACCTAATTATATGACTATTTGTAACAATAAGCTTCAGTACCGCTTCAGATAGTAAAATTTCTTCTGTAAGCAGTTCCTTGCCTCGGGCTATGAGGTATCTGCTACTGAAACTCAGTGAGATGAATGTATACATGTAAGAAACCTGAAAATGTGCTAAAATCTGGGCCCTGTCCTGAAATGTGCAAATTAAAAAGATTATAAGGAGTGAGAAATATGATATAGCTGAAGCAGTAGAAAAATGTTAAACTTAAAAGTGATTTTTTTTTAGTTAAAATTATTTTGAGAGTTGTCTTGCTGAAATAAAAAAAACAAGAGTGGAAAAAAACTCTATGTATTTGCAGATGCAAGGAGAGCAAGGGATTCTTTCACTGGTACTAAGACTAGATCAGACAAGGATAAAAGGTGTCTTTGAAACAAGAACCTTAACTTTGGCAAAAATCTTCTTTTTTTTTTATAGTAACCACTTGACTCTTATCTCCGAGCCCAGCAGACATCACTTCCATCTAAGCGGACGTCTTCCTCTCCGCAGCACACGTGTGCCCGCCGGAGCAACACTGTCATCACGGCCTCTCCCCATTTTCTCCGTTCCGCTCTCAGTTTTCTGTCAGTAGCTGTTTTTTGGTGGTTTTGCTTTTTTTTTTTCCCTCCTCTAACTAAAAATGTAATTGGACAGGCAGCAATCCGCAGGCCGGCTCCCTCCTCCCCGGAGGACGCCCGCCCGCAGGAAGCATGGCGGCTGCCGAGGCCAACGGCCGGCGCGGAGCCGCAGGCGCGCAGGAAGCGGGTGTCTGGCAGGGAGCCGCTTGCGGCTGCCCCTGAGTCATCACTCGCTGCACCCGCGTGCCCAGGGGCAGAAACGGTTGCCCCGATGGGGACGATCTGCCTCATTGGGCTCCCATAGGGAGCTGTGAGGTGGTCGAAGGTGCCGGAAGGGCCATGGCAGCCATCTTGTCTGCAAGGGCCAGTGGCCATTTCATGTCTCTCTTGTTCCTCCGGCCCTGCCACCCACACTTGGCACAGGCTGTGGAAGCTGATGTTTTCTGCATCTTGGAAAGTGCCCTGTTTCTGTTAACTACATCCAGCAGCACTTTTGGTCTTCATCTCTCTGCACAAGCTTTGCTGCTCTCCTTGCAGTGCTCATGTCCTCCATTTTCCCTTCTGCACCTCTCCGTACAATAAAGACCTGCTTTTTTTCCTGCTTTTCTTCTCATTTTCCATTAGTTTCCCCCACTGCTTCTTTGCACCTTACACCTCAGCCCTTTTTAAGTCCTGCCTGCAGTTTTCTGTTTTGGTGGTTGTCTTCCACACCGGTGCTTTCCTGTCATCTCATCCTCCTCACTTCTGGGGACTCTTACTATGCAGCAGGGCACCATTATCTCTACATCTCCTGTGTTTGCTTTCACTACTGTTTCTGCCAATTTGGCACTCATGTCACACCTATTTCCTGCTTCATCAGCTTTCTTTGCCTATCTCCTATCCTCTGCTGTCTCTGAAACCCCCACTGGGTCTCCAGAAAGGTCTTCATTACTCTCAGCTTCTGGAGGTCTCTATCCTCCAGGCACTCCTCCTGCCTCTGATCAGGTCCAATTTTACCTCCTTCATTTGTGGGTCTTCTCATCCCATCTTCATGCACCACACCACATCCCACCCCCTTTCTCCTCTTCTTCCCCCTGTTCTGGTTGTTGACAGCAGTCTTCACTCAGCTCTTCCTCCTCAGCCACCTTCTCCAATGTCAGCTCTTGTTTCTTCCTCTTCTCCTTGCAGGCTCCTCCTCTCATCCTCCACAACCTCAGTGATTCAACTTGTGTTTTTTCTGCTTCCTCATGCAGCGTGGTCCAGTCTGACAACTCCAGACTTGACCTTTTATCCCACACCCTTTCTTTAGTCCCATGTATATCTGGCAAGAATCCCATCATTTTTCTCCAGTGCACGTGTGATTTCTTCTTTCTTGCTAATGTTGTGTTGTTGAACTTAACAGTTTTCTTTCTCCAGATTAACCAAATCCCCTAACCAAATCCCCATAATTCTAACTGCTTCCTGTTACCTTGTTTTTCTGCGTAAGACCTTATGTTTCCTGCTTCTGAATCTCTTTTCTCACAGAATGTCTCTTTTTTTCCCACAGATAGAAATGAAAAAACATAAAACGATTACCTGAAATCACCTTGTCCATCCTGTCCAGCCTTATTACTTTCTTTGTCCAACCCTATTTTACCCTTGACAGTCTATTCAAACTGCTCTTGTCAAAGTGTCAAATTATCTTCTTCATATTCTCACCACTTTTTCCATTTTGATCACAGAAGATAGCACACGTTTTCCGTCCTCTGGCTACATGTATCATATCAGCTAGCAAATTTATTGACAAGTCATAATAACTCAATATGTTCATTTACAGCGAATAGCTGCCATGTTTTCATAAGTAGTGTAACATGGTAGAGTAAAAAGTACAGATTTTTTTTTCTATCGGGTTGTTTGATTGCCTTAAGGAATAGAGATTTATTAAAAGAATCATGAACAATTGGTTGCTGTTAAGCAATAAGAGACTGTTCCCCAAACATCACCAACACAAGTAATGCCCCCAACTATCGCCTTCCTCTGCTTTAGATGGTATCTTCTGCAACACCCTTCTGTGTTACCATAAAAGGCTTTAGCTTCTATCATTTATCTCCTGTCGTCCTGAAAATTGCCATGCTGGGTTATCTTGTCTTGATGTTGGGGGTGAACTGCAAAAGCCCTTGGATGTGTTCATGAATGGAGCAACAAGATGGAAACAGAGCGGGTCACTGCTCTGAGCTGCCCAGGACTGTGCCTGTGCTTCATTAGAAAAGGAAAAGAAAGCCTGTCAGCGACACAGGGATGTTATAGTGGGTCCAAGCAAACCGCTAATGCTTTCAAGCTGGGATACATTAATTGCTTTCTTAGAGGTGTGAAAGTGGGGGCAATAAGAATTATGCTGTTGTAAACCTCAAAAGAAAAATAATTGACTTAGGTTTGACAGGCTTTGGGGTTTTGAGGGTTTTTCTTTTTTGCCTTTTTTTTTTGTTTTGGTTTTAACCCCTTTGACTGTGTCTTCTTTGATGTACAGAGAGTTTTACCTCAGTGTTTTGAGAAAACTGAGGGTCTTTCAGATTGCCTTTCCTCTTACTATTCCCAATCCACTATGTTCATTGATGAAGGAATAATGAAGGCATCAACACTTCAGCCTTCTTGGCGACGGGTCACTCTTTAGCCTGTCTTTTTACAATGTGCCTTTTTTTTTCCTGAATGCTGGTCACATATCATTGGCACTTTTAATGTGTAGGTAACTTTATGAACGAAGGACTGGGGAGTCTAAAAATTGTTTTAAAAAATCTCTTATAATGAGCACTTTCCCTTTGAGGGTAACAACACTTTGGATGAGAGAATTTCTAAGCAAAATCACCACAAAGCACACTTGGTGCCCCAGTTTTTCAAGTGTCTTGTATCACTAATTCCCATCATTTATATTATGTTGTCTTCTTTACCTACTCTGCCGTGATCATACTTGCCGGGGGTGACGCTGGGTGCCATTTTAAGATCATTTTGATAACCCACAACTCAATTTTCAAGGCAAGGATGGAAGGAGGCCTAGAAAACAGGCACACCTGGAGTTTGTTCCCCCTTCTCATGTCTAAAGCAGGGTGGAGAAGCCAGGAGAGGGCAGGCCCATGGCAGGAGCAGACTGAACTGCGCCGTTTAGGATGGCTCTGGCTTTCCTGCTGCTTGTACAACTAGTTTTATTTATTTGAGTATCTATTTGAAGGGAGAGGATTGCTGCATGCCCATAAGCACATAACAAGTAAGTGGAGTGTTGTTGGTAAGAAACCTGATTTCTACACATCAGAGCGTATTTGGGAAAACAGGCTGGGCTGCTTGGAGTTGCAAGCATAACCCCAGACTCAGTGCCTAGGAGCAGCTGATGCTACGCAGGGCTGGGAGGCCTTTCCAAACAGCTCTGCTCCCATCTGCCGGCTGTGCTTCCTAGGGCAACACTTCTCCTCGTCCTCTATTTTTCTTTCCAAACACATGAGGGCGGTACGTGCCTTAGGCACCAGCTCTGGTTTTTAATATTAAAGTAGCTGCCCATAAATTTATAATCCTTTTCTTTACAGTCACTTCTAAGAAGTATTTATGCCCCTATACCCGAAATAGCCCATTCCTTATACAAGTGCAGTCCTTTCCAAATCCCTCCCCTTTAAATCAGTTCCCCCCGTATTCGCAGTGTGTCGGAGTTCCCTCCAGGCACCGTTTGCACCGCGGTGTTTTGTCTGCAAGGTGCTGCTCGTGCCGATAACATGCTTGGGAGTTCCAGTGATGGCACAGTCTGTGTAACGGGAAAGAACTATGTGACATCGCGGCTGCAAACCCTTCCCGAAGGAATTTGCCAGTGGTGGATTAAAGAAGGTTGTGAGCCTAGAAGAGGAGGATCTTCCGCAGTAGTTACGGGGGAGAAATCTGGATATGAACGTATGGCGTGAGGATTTGGAGTGTCTCTGTGCTGCTTGGAAAAGCAGCTTGCAGATGATCTGAGGTGTTTGAAGGACCTTTGTGATTTTGTTCTTCCTTTTACTTATAGGGTTCTGTCCGTATTCTCACCGTGATGTATTTCATTGATTTCTCTCAGTCTCTGGTTCCTGCTGGCTTTCATGTCCCGCGCCTGCCCTCTGGTGTTGCCTAGTGGAGAGCAGGCAAAAAGGAGAAGCAAGAGCAATTTTGAGAAACTTGCTATTTCTTTAGGCCCTTGCTGTCTTTAGGGGCTTCGTTAGTCTCTTAGTTAACTTGAGCAAGCCGTGAATTAAGCCTTGAGGAAGCTGTCCTTGGCTTTGATTGAAGGGTTGTGCTGCTCTCCAGGAAGCAAAAAGAGCCTGTTAAATAAGGTACTGACACGTAAAAGCAAAAAGAACACGTGAAATAAAAGCAAAATATATATATATATATGTTAATTGAAGTACCAACACCTAGCCCAGATGTGGAGCCAGATGTCACTGCTATTCGGTGATGCTGGCACGTGCTGGTCCTTCCCTGGAACTAACCGCCGCTCCCAACCTCCTTCCTTCCAGGGTCTCGCTCCAGAGTGGAGCTGGGAGTGCATGGGATGACCCCGGTCTCCGGCCTCATCTCCTGAATCCTGCCACGGTGTGAGGGGGCTCCGGCCCACGGCTCCATCTCGCTCCAGAGTGTAGCTGGGAGAGCGTGGGATGACCCCGGTCCCCAGTCTCATCTCCTGAGTCCTGCCACAGTGTGAGGGGGCTCCGGCCCACGGCTCCCGGCAGCACCCGGCCGAGGCCCCGCCCCTCGATCGGTCGGGGGGTAGGAGGCTGCTGACTGCGCGTTTGGCTCTGCCGGAGACGCTGTGTTTTTATTGCTCACAAAAGCTGGAAGGCAGAGGTGATTCACATTCGAGGGGTCACTTTGGAGAAGGGATGCTGTGCGGTCACGGTGTCCCGGAGCAGTCCCAGAGGCGGTGAAGAGAAGCAGGGAAGGCAGCTGGGATGCAGATAGCCACGGCCAGCACAGTGTCCTCGATCTGCCTCACTGGAGCTGCAAAGACCAAGGAGAAACACTGATACTGACTGTAAGCAAAATTACATTATTTTGAGATAAAGGCACAGCTCTGTTAGAGCTCCAATGTGAAAACGAGTGCGTCCGCTGTATTTCAGCATCACGAGGAAATGCACATCAGGGATTGTGGCAGTGTCCGAAGTGACATCCAGCACGTGTGGGATGTTCACACAGCAGCAGCTGCACATCCTCCTCTTCCAGCTTTGAGCTACGTGCCGGCCGTGCCGAGGGCAAGGGCAGGAGGTGGCTGGCGTGGGCCCGGCGAGGCCAGCGGGGTTTAGTGGTTTGCTGCTTCAGGTGGCCGAGCAGCCCCCGGCTCTGGGCTCGGGACAAGGTGGTTTTTGCTTGGTTGGTTTGATTGAGTAAGCAAATACAGAACAGAAATGTCATTACTTCAACTCATGGAGAGGCTCTTCAGAGGACGCTTAGCTTCCATGTCAATCATTTGTTCCTCTGTACATCAGCATGACTGTAAAAGGGAATCGCTTCCACGCATAGGGACGATAGCAGCAAAGGCCAACAGCGTGTTTCAGTGTGGATCTCCAATGTCTGCACCATGGAAAATGGAGCCAGTTCTGCTCTCTTGCCCTACGCCTTGGCTGTAGAGCTTTTTCCAAGAGGGAGCACAGTTTTAAGTGAAGTACGGGGTGTAGAAGAGCAACCAACAGCCTGCAGATCTTAAAATTAAGGATTTTCACACTAGAGGAATTTGTACTTTTAAATAAATTAAACTTAAGAAATAGAGATGTCAGTGTGTTTGTCCCCACATTTCTTGTAGTGGTAACACAGCACTTAGATAATGACCTTTCTGCTTCTCTGCTCTCCTGAGGCCAGCTTAACTAGAGCTGTTGCGGAAGCTCAACGTTGTGATTGAGCCAGTGTGAGCAAGGCTGTAAATTGACTATGAATCAGGCACCAGGAGGAACTAGATAAAAAGTCTCTTTTATCCAAATACACATCTTCAGTGGCGATCACCTGTAACCAAAACTGCTGCCCCGATTTCCTGCTAGAGGCACCTGCAGACTGCAGCAGTGCGGTAGGAATTAATGTGGACCCATGGCTAGGAATAAATAGATTTTTTTTTTTTTTTTTTTTAAGGATGGTCTCTAAAGTATCACTGGAACTTTATATAGCCAAAGCACACTCATGCAGCCTCGGTATTATCTGCATCCCTTCCTCTTCCAATTTATCCCGTGTTTCCTCAGCTACAGCATTGTTTTCCAGACGGCTCGGAGCTTCCTTCCTTACTCGCTTTCAGTGTTCCCAGTTCGGAGCAGCATGAGTCAGAAACCAAACACCGACCGGCAGCTTTTTCCCCAAGAAACTTGGCAACCTCTGCGACCTTCTGGAGAGCAAGGCTTTTTGAAAGGCCGAGCTTCATCGCTACAACACTGGCTGCAGAGAGGGGCTTTTCGGAGCATTTCTTCCCTTAGCCCTGGGAAATGACAGCAAGGCGAGGGCTTTGCTCCACGGTGTGAAGCTCCCTCCAACTGTGCTGCTTCCTGTGGACTAAGCTGTGACCTTGAGCTGCAAAACCTGCCTTTATTTGATAAACACCTCCCAGCTCTGGCTTAGAGAGTGTTATAAAACTGTGAGACATCAGCTCCGCAAGGTGCCTATGGGCCCCTCACGGGGTCCTGGCTCTGCGCTGGGGGTGAGCACGTGCAGAACTGCCTGGGTAAATCCTTCCTGCAAAGGCAGCTTTAATCTAGCTCTGCAACCAAGTGATTCTGCTCAGCACGGGCAGTGCGAGGTTGGTGCTGCAGACAGATCCCAGGCCCCGGCCCTGCTTGGCATCTAGTGCATTCATGCATAGGCTAGTATTAAAAATATATATTTAAAAAAGCTCTAAAGTATCACTGGAACTTTATATAGCCAAAGCACACTCATGCAGCCTCGGTATTATCTGCATCCCTTCCTCTTCCAATTTATCCCGTGTTTCCTCAGCTACAGCATTGTTTTCCAGACGGCTCGGAGCTTCCTTCCTTACTCGCTTTCAGTGTTCCCAGTTCGGAGCAGCATGAGTCAGAAACCAAACACCGACCGGCAGCTTTTTCCCCAAGAAACTTGGCAACCTCTGCGGCCTTCTGGAGAGCAAGGCTTTTTGAAAGGCCGAGCTTCATCGCTACAACACTGGCTGCAGAGAGGGGCTTTTCGGAGCATTTCTTCCCTTAGCCCTGGGAAATGACAGCAAGGCGAGGGCTTTGCTCCACGGTGTGAAGCTCCCTCCAACTGTGCTGCTTCCTGTGGACTAAGCTGTGACCTTGAGCTGCAAAACCTGCCTTTATTTGATAAACACCTCCCAGCTCTGGCTTAGAGAGTGTTATAAAACTGTGAGACATCAGCTCCGCAAGGTGCCTATGGGCCCCTCACGGGGTCCTGGCTCTGCGCTGGGGGTGAGCACGTGCAGAACTGCCTGGGTAAATCCTTCCTGCAAAGGCAGCTTTAATCTAGCTCTGCATCCGAGTGATTCTGCTCAGCACGGGCAGTGCGAGCTTGGTGCTGCAGACAGATCCCAGGCCCCGGCCCTGCTTGGCATCTAGTGCATTCATGCATAGGCTAGTATTAAAAAAATATATTTTAAAAAGTGGTAAAAATATACTTGATATGTTTTTATGTGAGAGTGGGGTGGAATATGCTCTTTCACTTTAAACTCTGCAAGAAAGGGAGGTGAATTGGATCCCTCATCCTTTCCGAGAGCCCCTCAGTTTCTTTCCATTGCAGCTGAGTGAGACGAAGCCAGTAAAAATATATCCTACCCACGGCACCCCTGGCTCCGGCTGCGGGCTCGGCCAGGTGAAGCTTCACGGCTGGCGTGAGGGCTGCGAAGCGGGGCAGGTTTTATGAGCAACTGCTCGAAATCTCCTGTGTGACCCGTGTGCCCCAGGGGATGTTTCAGCAGAGCAGGAGGAGAAACCGCAGCCTGGGGAGGAGCGAACGCGGCGCGCCGGCTCACGAGGCCCGGCCTGGATTTCCTGTTCTGAGCGCGGACACCTGGGGTGACCATCAGGGCTGGTGGATAAAAATCATCATTTCTAACCGTGCTTGTGTGCTTAGGAGGTGCTTCATGACTCAGGGCAGTTATATTATTTGCTTTTACATTGCTTATTTAATTTGCACGTCCGTCCGGAGCAGATGCTGTGTCCCTTCCTGGTGCAGAGCATCCTGAGGCCACCTTGGCCGGAGACTCGGGGGACCCTCAATGATTCATTTCTCCTGAAAATCTCTGGCCAGAACCAGGACTTCCCTGCCCTGGATTCTGCCAAAGGCAGGAAGATGGAGCCTGTTTTGAGTGCACAGAATGCCATGCTGGAAGCAGAGGGTAATCCCAGCTCAGACTGTGAACTCAGAATGTCACGGAGCTTCTTGCACCATCACCCTCTTCTTCTCTGTGTCTGCTACCTGGATCTGCCCATAATACATCCTATTTACCAAGATATGTATACGCACTCATATATTCCCTTTCATGCCACGATACTTCAACATACATTTCCCTCAAAGTGCTTCTCGTGGCTCTATCTTTGGCTCCCTGGAATCCTGCCAGCTCCAATCTGCAGGTCAAGTGACTTGGCATCCATTTCTCCCCAGGAGCCCTGGCATCCTGCACCCCTATATGCACCTTGGGAACTCCTGTTTATCTTGGCCTCATTAGGGCTCATCTGCTGTGGAGTCTCCCGGCTGTTTCTTTATTTAAACTGCTCTCCATGGAGGGAAGGAAGGTGGGACGTGAGTGCAGAGGAAGGAGGGGTGCTTCATAACACCACATTTAGAAGTGACTGCGGTCCCAGAACAAATGTGCACATCATCCAGAGTGTGTTTGTCTCATATGTTCTTCCCACCTCAAAAAAAAAAAAAAAAAACAGGAATTCCTTACTTCCTTGTTTACTAATTAAATCTCTTCACCTACAAGAAACCGAGAAGGTTATCAATGTAGCAGTGTGCGG
>NW_010582739.1:83383-94272 GCF_000705375.1 Tinamus guttatus
TCCCTTGGACTCTCAGCTAACAAACTGTTTTGCTTAAACAAAATACTGGGCTTTGGGGGTCATTTCTTTTGTAGGGCTCTGGGACAAGCTCTCAGTGACAGCCCTGAGCTCTCACTCTTCACCTGCTGTCCAGCACAATCACCAGAGTTGCTAGGAGCCAAGAGGAGAATGCATTTATTATATATTTATATATATTATATATAGTATGTGTTTATATATTACATTACAGGTTTGACAAAATGCAGCATCCTTGCAGGACGCAGACCTTTTGTAGGGCTCTGGGACAAGCTCTCAGTGACAGCCCTGAGCTCTCACTCTTCACCTGCTGTCCAGCACAATCACCAGAGTTGCTAGGAGCCAAGAGGAGAATGCATTTATTATATATTTATATATATTATATATAGTATGTGTTTATATATTACATTACAGGTTTGACAAAATGCAGCATCCTTGCAGGACGCAGACCACACAGGAGCAAAGCCGGGGCCTCGGCGACCTCATTCGCTGCCTTTCCAGCAGAGGGCAATGAATGCAAAGGAGAAAGGATGTTGAAGCTGAAAAGAAACCGTTCCGGAGATGCTCCGGAAAAGGAGCCGGCAGAAGGGAACAGGCTCCTTCAGCCCCGAGAGACCTGGGGCAGCACCTGCTTGAGGGGCGCTGATTGCTCCTCATTTTCCAGGATTTCTCAGGCGCCAATGTCAAGACAGCAGCATCTCTCCAGGAGAAGCCAGCGTGTTTTAACAGTAATTCCCTGCAAGGAGTAAGAAAACCTCTTCAGTTAGATCTGCTCCGTGTGGCTTGTGTGAGGTCCAGATTCAAGACTCTTTTTTGGGTCGGTAACGCTCAAGAAAACAGGTCTCTGGAAGATGACCTAGTTGCGGGAGATACTTTCCTGTCTGACTCTTGCCTTCTCGGAAGTGGCCCCCTCGGAAATGGATTTTTATCAAACTTACTTTGAAAAAGGTTCTTCAGCAAAGGCAAGCAAGAGGAACGGCTGTTTTTCGCCTTGAATAGTAACTGAGCAAAAGGTGTTTTTCTAAGTATGTTTTAGCAGCAGATTCCTGCTCACTCATGTGCCCCGGGAGGCTCCTCTTCATGGAACATCGCACATCGGTCCAAAAGTACTTTGGGGACCGATGTGTGATGTTCCATGAAGAGGAGCCTCCCGGGGCACATGAGTGAGTACCTTTGGGATGTGTCCCTTGTGGAATTATTTCCTGAGAAAGTGTCAGTTCATCAAATAAGGGTTCTCCACTCAAAGAGAGGAAGGAAGTGTATCATCCACCACGAAAAAGTCAGCAGGTCTGGGGTGAGAGCATTCATCCAGACGGAGGAGATGCAGGTGAGCAACCTCATTTCCCATGCACTGGGCAAATTCTCCAGCTACCAAGCTCTTCGTCACTGCAGGAGTCTGTCCTGTTGGGGCCAGTTCTTTTACATATGAAGGGCTTGTGGAATGTCTTGTCCCTCCGATTTAGTGTTTACGTATTCAAATAAAATGAAACCCTTTGAAGAGGAGAGGTTGAGCCCATAGGGAAGAGGTTACAACAGAGCTGCCATACTCAACCTCAACATTTCCCACATCGCAACCAGGCTCTTCTGCAACATCTCTCACACCCACTGTTTTGGGTTTTATTTGTGGGGTTGGCGAAGCACGGAAGTGAGAAGAAATGTTTTATTTTCTACTAAAGGCTTTGAAAGGTCTCTGTCTTGTCCTGGTGTGGAATAAGGAGGTAACAGAGGACATAGTACACTATAGATAACAGAAGAATAGTTTCCTTACCAGCCCTAAAGACAGATAATCTAGTCTTAGCAGTATTTTTGATAGATCTCCATCGCTGACCTCTCAGAAACTAAAAGTTGCTCTGAAGATAGTTCTCAAGACAATATTTTGGGATTCACAGCATGCTTAGCCAGGCTGGAATAAGCTAATAACCACCATAATTTCTGTAGCTTTTGATGGTAAGAGCTGCTGTGTTGACATTGGCTATACTCATGTTATTTGCTAGTTGAAGATTAGCAAAATGCTCGTTTACCCTATGGAAACAGACTGAGTCAGCGAGGACTTCCTGGGCACTGTCAGAACTGAGCCGCACAGGGGCCACATTTGTGGAGCATTAAGGAACAGAGTTTCATGCAATTCTCCAAAGTTAAAACTTGCAAGTGTGGGGCAGGGGCAGATTGCAAAACCCTTGACATCTACAGAGGGTTGTGCAAGCAGCAGAGACGGCGGCTGCAGCAAATGTGGCGCAAAGCAGCAGCGTCGTTTTATCACGCCCAGGGGAGAGGCTCAGGAGATGACCCTGCCACACTGTTTTATTAATCTTTATCGCAATATCTACATAGAAGCAGCAGGATGTGAGCCCTTAGAAATGCAGGAACCCATGAGAGCGAGCAGCAAAGGGCCTCCCCTTGCAGCTGGCATTGGCAGGCACACCCAGACTGAGAGCCCCTTTTTCTAGCAGGGCAAATTGAAGCTCTGGAAACAGGACAAAGAAAGGTTGCAAACAACAGTCTGGTAACGAATGCAAGAGTTTGGGTTTTTTGTTTTTGTTTTTTGGCTCATTTCATTTTTATTTTCACCTTTCAAATGCTGCTATCACGAAAGTCCAGCCTTTCACACCGCTTTGAGGAGGATGCACTTATCGGCATCTCACCAGGTGTACAAGGAGGCCAAGAGCAGATCTCAAAGGTTCTGTCCCTTGCATGGTCTCCAAAGCGTAGTACCTGTGTCCTCAGCCTTGCTTCCAGCTTTGAACACTGCTACCCACCAGCAGCTCCTCTCCACAAGCTCCAAGCTGAGACCTGGCGGCTGGAGCACACTCGAGACATGCTCTCTTCTCTCCCCCTCCCCAGGAGGCCAGGAAGACCCTTGCTCACTCTCCTGCACATCTCTCCATGTGTCAGGAGCACGGTCACCCAAATTATACCTCCTGCTGGACATAGGACTTCAGTTCAGAGGTCTTCTTGACCTCCCGTTTTAGAGCTGCAGCAAGCAGCTCAATTCTGGCCTTCCACATCCTGTTTATCTCTGGCAGGGGCTATTGAAGGAGATATTTCCTGACGTGTTGTAGAAACTGTTCAAGAACAGCTCCAGGCAGGGCACTGGGCCCACAGCATGGGAGTCTCTCCCACTGCGGCATGGGAGCCTCTCACAGCTCTGCTGATGCCAGCAGCAGGACAAGTCTAGGTAGTCTAGACAGCGTGGAGGCCACCCTGTTCCTTGGTCTTACCTGTTGAGCGTCCTGATTAACCGGAGGTATAGACATTTTAGGACATAGATCATTTTTTTTTCAATATATGATGATACAGCTCTTGGCTCAATGAATCCCTGAGTCAGCCTCTAAGCACCCCTTTTATGTAAATCTGTCTGGATTGCTTCACTTTTTTACAACCATTCATGAAGTACCATCTGTTTAATGTGTGAAATGAATAAACTCCAGATTGAGAATGACCAAAACAAGTCTGCCTTACTCTGAGGCTGTTAACAACACTCACAGCCTCCCTTGATCTTGTTTCAGTGCCAAGGGGCACGTCAACCTCTTGAGCTCCTCACAGCAAGCAATGCCAAATAACATCAGAAAACAGGAAGGTTTTATCTCAGTAGAGTCCCAAAATGTGAGACGTGGTCCCAGCTTCCCAGTTATAGAATATTTTTCAACCAGAACCTTCCAACTGCATTAAAGTCTATTCTGCTTGGTGGCCCTAAGCTGCTTTTTGGGGAGCATGCACTACTTTGTTTTTAGTGTAGCTCTGTTAGACATACTAAAAAATATTTTATAGTAAAAATATACATTGACGATTCTTAAAAAAATCCCCAGGAAGTAGCTGAGGGACCTGAGAAGATATGCAACTGTGCCTGAGAAATGAAAGAGCCAAGCGTAGTGGCTACCGATGAAAGTGGACATGCTGCTGGCTTTCAGGAAGTCTTCCATCAGGAATATGACACACTCCGTGATTACTAAGATCCAGATGATCCTGGCTGTCCATTTGGCATTCCTCACTGTCCTTACATGTCGAGACTCCACAGGAAAGAAGGTTATCAAATAAGCCTCGAAGGCAATGCAGCTTAGCAGCAAACAGCTGGTGTGCGTGTTTGCAGTAAGGAGATTTTGCAGCAGCGCTGACGTGAACGCTGTAGATGAGATGTTAACATCAAAGGCCAATATGATCATGTCAGAAACAAAGCAAACAGCAGCCAGAATGTCTGCTTTGGCTATGCTGGAAATGAGCACTGTGGTAGACTTGGATGAAACCCTGGCAGACTGCAGGAGCAGAAGGGAATATGTGCTGCCCAGCAGGCCCAGGAATGTGCTGACAGCGCTTGGAGAAGACAAGACAAGGTATTGGATGTACTTGAGTACCAAGTATCTCCTGAGATCTTTCATGTGGTCTCTCTCCGTAGAAATGCCAATTAGGGCAGAATACCTGGAATACATATAGAAAACATTGGTTACATGTGAAACAAATGAGATAGAGTCCAGACTAATTATTTTGCCCTTGCTAACATCCTGTCTAATAGCATAATCAGGACATTAGTTGGTTACTCAGCTTCAGAGGCATTCAGTACGTGAAATTCTGAGAGTGGATCAGTTAGGAAATAAACTGAGAATAAGCCCTGTGCTCTGATATAATTGGGATGACCCTGGATCATGATGCTGGAATAATTTAGGTCAGAATATGACTGTTTTCATTGTGCAAGTTTTTCCTGATTGTTTTCCCTCATGGCATGATAATTCAAGAATGAAGAATTCATTCTTTACACGTTACAGTAGGAAAAAGGTTGCCTGTTACACTGTGCAGGGGAGCAGCTGAGATATTTGCTATTCATTCTGATAAAACAAAGTAATTAATGGCAATGTTATCCAAGAAATGTCCCAGTTTATTTAGTAATTGAGAATTACAATGCAAATACTCTTAATTCCTGTAAATCTGTATTTCACTCCTGACAGAGGCACAGTGCAAGATTCTCAGAAAAGATGCTTGACTTGCTTGGATTAGTGCCAAGGAAACTTGTTAAATAAAGATGTAGGGAGCTCTTGCATGGATATTTCCCATGCATTTTGGCATGTCCTTGAAGTGCCACCACACTTCAATCAATAAAGAGAATTTTGATGGATGAGAGAGAAGAAACAGAGGGAAATAGCATGTTCTGATGGAGAAGAAAACCTTTTTCTTTCACATGGTCTCTCCTCTCAGTTAGTGATGTCTCCTGGCTTCAGCCCCAAGTCATGGCCGTGTTCTCATGCAGCTCAGCCTCTGCAAAGTCCAGCCTGTTGGGTCTGTATTAGGCTCCTTTTTTGCTCTGTTTTTCCTGCCATCATGTGAACTCTCATTCACTCGGAGGCCTTCGGTGTCCGTAAGCCTCCGTCTCCGTGCATGGGACAGGAGTTGTGCCGGCAAGCTGCAGCGCTGGGAGCAGGTCCAGCTGGCACCCAGCCTCCGAGCTGCCACCATTTGTCTGTCTAGAGCTCTGGTTTTGTTTCTACATTTCTGCGGGAGGAAACTAAAAGCCAAGAGCCATTTTAAGAACAATTTCTGAAACCTATTGTTAGAGTTTCTTTTTCTAAAATTGCATTAACAAAGCCCAAACCCAACTTGCTTTTTCCCTGGAAGGGTGGTATGAAGTACTTGGCAGCCACCAGACTTTTGTTCCCTGGACTAAATTTGGAGTAACTCTAACTTCCCTCCAGGACAGCTCTATAGCTGTGTTTCCACTCTGTTTCGTGGCCAGATGTCCTAATGCAACTTGCTGGTTGGTTCTCAGTCTATGGCAACACCGTAACTGGAAGCTGAGGGGAAGTTGAACAGAAATGGGCAAGTTGCACAAGTGATTTGGGAGGAGGACCATGGTCCCACCACTGGTGTCTGACTGAGGAAGGCCCTGAGGTTGCAAATGAACCCTTTCCTTCTAGATCCATGGTCAGTGGTACCTGACTTCTGCCCCATGGGGTCCTTCAGAGCGCGTGTAAAGTATTTGGGGTCAGTGAGGTTAAGGCTTTAAGACATCAGGAAGCAGTTGAATATGACAAACAGCTCATGATTTGACCTTGTATTTGTACAGTCAAATCTCTAGCAGATATGAGGTTTCTAAAGTGCCCAGATATCTTTAAGGATTAGCATAATTTGTGTATATTTTTAAGGATTAGCATGATTTGAGTAATAGTGTGTCATGATGGCATAGGTATGAACTAGCCTGGTGTGGAATGAGACCATGAAGACCAGGAAAGACTAACTTTGTTAAATCACTCATTTTCTGATAATCTCAGAATCAAGAATGAATAATGCCAAAATTAGAAGATATTAATTTTTTTTGAATATCTATAAACAATTATGAGCATTTTCAGAGATGCTGTAGTTATCTTTGAGAAGTCTTAAAAGACCGGTGGAATAAGTTCCAAAACTGGAACAAAGAAAAGTAAAGGGCGTCTTTAGAAGGGAGGAGAAGAGGTTGCAGTAGGGAGGAGGCCAGAATCAGTAAACTGTGGCCTCTCCAGTATGGGGAGTCTTTAGGAGCGCTGCAGAGTGGTGGCTGTAAGGAAGACGTGGGTATCGGTAGGGTCCTCTAGTACTTTAGGGTCTTTCACCCTGTGCCTGTGGAGAACATTTAGGTTAACAAATGATAACAGTGCCTACCTATAAGTGAGATAGTGCCTATTTTGTCAAGAAGAAGCTACTTGCATAACACTAAATCTGTGGTCCACGTCACACTGAACATTATTTCGTGACTTCTACAGGCAACCTGGGACACAGCAATATGTTCTCTGTCCAGGAAAAAAATCCTCCGCATTGAAATAACACATGAAATTTTCTAGTTACCTTAGCAATTTTGCATGCACCGTCCAAGGAGGCATTTGCATCGTGACTCAGCTCTGCCCAAGCCACTTGCCAAGTGCTCACAGGGTTGCACCCTTACTAAAACCTCAACAGTATTGATTTGCCTTTATTCTCTTTATTTCCCTTTAGTGGATCTAAAATTGTATCAGTGGTGACTGATACCTAACCAGGGGTTTCGCAAACTTGAAGGATTTTTCTTTCACATTTGAGCACTTATCTCCTTATGCAAATTCTTGTTCTTGATCAGAGCACTGCCAAGTTTCTCAGTCCAGCTCCCAGCAGGTCTGAAGGGTTTGTTTAGTTGTAACGTTGTAATGAGACGATGGGAAGGTGATAATTCTGAGTGATTCTTATGGCAGTTACTACACTGAGCTATTTTTTTAAGTAAATGAAGGATTTCAATTACTTGCTGAGACTTGAATTGTGCCAGGTTGACTCATTTGAGATCCACATGCATGTTCATTTTTTTCTTTTTTTCTTTTTTTTTTTTTTTGAAGTATTTGAGCCAAACTGTTTGTGGAATCCTTTTTGAAATAAGTGGGAAAAACAGCCTTGAGCTGTATCTGCAATGTGATACAATTCACGTTACCCTGATTTTCCACAGTGATTAATGAGAAAAAGGACCCTGCATTCTCAGTAAAAAGTAAAATCTTTCTGAAATTACAATTGTCTGGGTTGTTCCCGTTAGATCAAAGGGGCTTGCCAGCAGTCAGGTCCAGCCCCTTTAGGGTGCACTAACTTACCCAAAAATGGTTCTGCTCCAGTGCTGGAGATAAAAGCAGAGGTGAAAAAGAGGGTTAATCTCTGGGTGTTGGTTTGACCTTTAGCGGGGATGCAAAGCATTGACGAAAAGAAGATTTGTGATTGCAACAAAGTCCTCCAAATCCAGCAAAGGGAGCTCAGGCCTGTCGCTAGTTAGCAGCAGGGGAAGCCAAGCTCTGCTGTGCATGGCTGAGCTCTGATTTTACATCTCCAGAGAATGTGAAAACAAGACTTCATTGGCAAACTAACCGCGAATTGAGCAGAAGTTTGCCATGAGGATGAAAACAAATATCTCCAGCAAGCCCGTCTTGTTCAGGCATTTCCTCTGTTCTTTCTCTCTTTCTTTCTCTCTCTCTTTCTTTCTCTCTCTCTGTCTCCCTTTCTTTCTTTTCTTTCTTTCTTTCTTTCTTTCTTTCTTTCTTTCTTTCTTTCTTTCTTTCTTTCTTTCTTTCTTTCTTTCTTTCTTCCTTTCTTCCTTTCTTCCTTTCTTCCTTTCTTCCTTTCTTCCTTTCTTCCTTTCTTCCTTTCTTCCTTTCTTCCTTTCTTCCTTTCTTCCTTTCTTTCTTTCTTTCTTTCTCCTTATTTGCTTTTTCCTTATTTCTTTTTCTTTTCTTTTTTCTTTTTCCTTTTTTTTCCCCACTTAAGAAGCTTGGAAGAACTCAATGCTGCAGGGGACAAGCCCTTGGGCTGTTCTGACAGGGCAAAGGAGGAAAGGATCCAGCACGACCAGTCACACAAGAAATAGTGCCCAGAAAGACTTCCTGCTGCCCGCAGATCTTCAGTGCTTTGCACAACGCAGTCAGTACTTTAGGCAACACTGCTGCCAGCGCAGGGAGAGGAATCCAGCACCTCTTCCCTGTTCTGCTGGAAACATGTCCAGGGTCGCTCCCTTTCACAGTGCTGGGATCAGTGCAGGGATCTTTCCTGTGCGTGATTTAATGGTTAAACTGGGATGCAGAACTGGGCTCAGTATCCTTCTGTGCCTTGGAAAATACAGGTGCTTCTCTCTCAAGAGCATCATGAGGTGTCCTGCGATGAGAAGGGCCTTGGCACCTCCTCCTGAATCTAGGATTTGGGATAGGGTTAGGGATAGAGTTAAGGTTAGGGTTCGGGGGATGCCAAGCTCCAGCAGACAGAGGATTGGGAAAAGGCTCCTGGTTTTCTGCACGGATAGTCGGGGATCAGCTGGAGAAAACAGCGTGCTGGATTCCATGTCCTGCTTCTGCTTCATCTGCTCCAGCAGAGCCAGGCGATGGTCCTGGACCCAGAACTCAACTCCTTGTGCTGTTCAGTCACAGCAGGGCCCAGGGAACCTTCCCTGATAAGATAGAGCCTTTAGATAGTTAAGATTAAAGAGCTATCAGATAAAAGAGTGTAAATGTGAACAGCCTGAGAAGCTTGGGCTGAAGCCACAGGCTCCTCCTTTGGAGGAGGTGATTGCCCACATTGCTCTCCGGAGCCTCCCTGTTAAATTCAAAAAAAAAGCCCTGCCGCCATTCCGGCAGCCAGGAAACCTTTCCGGCCTGACAAGGTCCCTGAGGGACAGGAACAACCAGGTCTACCAACCGGGTGCAGATGGGATGGGGCAGAATGGGACAGGATGGAATGGGATGGGATGGGTTCACAACTGGGTCCCACTGTGGGATGGGGCTGTCTAGGGTTTGAAGTGGCTTCTCTCTCCAGCACAGTCACTCCCATCCTGTCTCATTGTGGGAGCTGGTGGAGAAGACAACCTGGGCCAGCTTGTGGATTTATCTACAGTTTTAAAAATAACCTCTTTCAGCGTCAATTTCAGGTGATTTATCATCAGATTGCTGCTGACAGACAGTGACACCAAAGCTCTTCTCTAGGCTCAGTTAATTCCTATTCTGATGAACCCGCAGTTCGAGCTCGTAGGAGGGTTTTGCGTGTTCACCTACATTGTCCTTAGCCTCTCCAGAAATCCTTTTCCCAAAACGCTTCACAATTCCAGTTAAAAACAACTTCTCAGTTGGTGCTTTTTGTCATTGTCATCTGAGGGAAGCACAAAAATATCTCCTACTCTTAAACAAACACTTTCTTCGCGATTCCTCTTGGAATTGTTTCAAAGAAAACAGAGAAGAGGACAAAGCTTAACCCAAATCCCCATTAGCCTGAAGGAACTGCTATTAGCCTTTAGCTTAAAAGCAAAAAAAAATACTTACATTTGCTGGAATAAACAGCCAGAACTGGCTTTCCCCATCACTGCATCCTGTGTATGGTCTGTGGCAGAGCTGAAAAGTGCCGTTCCCCTTGGATTGCTTCCTGGTTTTTATATATAGCTTCATGCATTATGCACCACGTCAGCCCATTGGACTATGTTGTCAGAATTTGTTTTGCTAGGCAACATCCCCAAAGCTGGTTTCGCAAGAACTATGTGCTTGAATCACGACAGTTATTAACTTTCAGCTGTCTGGAAAAACTGATGCCCTGTGTGGAAAGGAAGTCCCAGACACTTCCGCAAATATGTATTTCAAGTGGACACAGATGACAGGGAAAGTTTTGCCTCGTGAGCCAATGCACATAGTAGCCGGGAATTAAAAAAAAAAAAACAAAAAAACTTTCCCTGAGTAACACAAAGGTTCCTTTTGGCCTCAAAAAAGCCCTACACACAGGTGGGTCTGGGCTGCCCCAGATGAGTGTTTGTGTGGAGGTTGCCAGGGCTCCATGGGCTCTGCTGGGATGACATTCCCGCTCTGCTGGGATGATGTTCCTGCTCCTGCAGTCTACTGTATTCCAAAGGACATCATCTAATGTCCTCCGAGGGGAGTCACCGATGCAGGCAGGGGGATGTCACCAGCGCAGGCAGTGTCCCAGCTTGCAGCAGAGCAGCAGAGCCACTGGGAATAGCAGGGTCCTGTATATCCCCTGTGTGTTTCGGAATGCTTACCTGGAAAAGCGAGTTGCAGCAGCATTAGCGGCTCTTGGGGCTCCTCTCCGGAGCCACCTCTGCGCGGGCAGCTCCGCTGGAACAGCCTCAGATGACCATTAGTGGCTCTGTGAAGGGGCTTTGCACTGGGTTGCTCCGTGACGTGCGATTTTTCCCGGTCCTATTCCCTATGTTTATTTTGTGCTGCGCCTTTGTTTGACCACATTGACCACAAGGGTTCCTTACAGCCCGGGGCTCTCCATTTTTTTCACTTAATTCTTAGTAATTAGTAAGTGAAGTCAGCTGTCAGCACTCAGTAAGAACATAGCATTTTTTTTCTGGTCTTGTATTTGACACCTGAGCATTTCCAGTGCTGTTTTCCCACCTCCTTCTCTAGCCATCT
>NW_010582739.1:94294-111533 GCF_000705375.1 Tinamus guttatus
CCTTCAAGCAGCCCGCGCAATCCCGCACCATTGCAAAATGCTGCCGTCGGTCCTGCCACCTCTCTTTTGTGTATATTGAGAAAAGCAATGGGAATTTGCATCTCTTTCCCATGTATTTTCATCTGTAACATGCTGAGAAGAATCCCACCAAGAAAATCCAGGTAAATGGTACCTCCAATTTTCTCATTTTGGGTGTCTTTTTTTTTTTTTTAATATGCTTGAAGGTGTCTAGGCAACAGTGGGAAGAGGGTTTTCTTTCTCATAACTCTGCAGTTGGGTCCTTAAGCAGGTCCTAATTTTTATTCACTTATGTTTCAGTCCCTTGATCTGATCCATGCTGCCAACTGCTGCAGTCCTTTGGGCCAGCCAGGTTGAGATATATGCCCGTCTTGTGTCGCTATTCCCTAGGCTTATGATTTGCAATTAAAAAATGCATTTATGTGTTAGATTTTCTTGTTTTTTTCTCCTTAGGTTGCTTAAGAAACCCTAATGATTGCTATCTGGCCGTCAGCCAAAGCTTCCTGCTTCTTCATTTATTAAACTGATGGAGCGTATCCTGCCTGGATGCCTCACTTTGCCATTTCCCATCTTACTGCCCACAGGGAATATGCGATTCTCCCACATCTTCCTCCCTTACATCACCTGGAAAGAAACCCTAAACAACTATAGAAAAGGAAACCCACTCTTAATGAGGGTAAATACAGGGAAAAAGCAGTGCTGGGGTAAACTCTGCGGGCCGTGGACAGTAAGTGCAGGGATTAGGCATCCTTGCAGGTGGCTTGAGAAATTTCAGTGGCCTTTTTTTGTGTTCGCATGAGACAGCAAAAATTTCTCTGCTGAGAACTGGGGGAAACTGTTTATCGCGTAATTTCTGCTGTTGAATGTCCTGAACACAACAAAACTACAGGAAAAATGAGAAGAGAAACTATGGTGATTCAGAAGAATGAGGGGCGAGCTAGATGCAAAAACGTTGACGGAAATCGCACTTGCTTTTGGCTTCCTCCTTCACGGACTAGCATCACTAATCCTGAAGCAAGGTTAGTAGAAATGTCCCCACCCCAGAAGGAGAAGCTTGCATGAGTTTGCAGGTTCTCAGTTGGCAACTTTAGGAAACCAGAAGTGGTTAAATTCATATTTTCTGAAAGAAAAATGCAGGATTAGCCTGACGTGTTAGGCTGAGCTCTTTGGCTACCTGCACTTACCCCTGTCCTGAGCAGGTCCTTGCTTCTCTCTGCTGAAACCTCTCTGGGCCCTTGGAGAGCCACTAGATACAACTTTGATATCTCCTCCTTATGTGGTGCTCCCATGCACCCCTTGTTATCACAGTGAAATCGAGCTAAATTCCCCTGCATTATTCCATTTCCAAGGCATAATATTGTTTTCTCTTTGCTACAGTTAAATATACTTTGGCTCAAAAGGATTTATTGCATCTCAGCAGAGGCCTCCTTCACTACAATTACTTGCCCAGAGCTTTTTCTTGATTACATTTTAGTCTCCATCTAATGAGCTCTCCTCCCTGCTTTCATGTGTAGAGCGGAAGCAAGGAGCCGGTGGCTGCAGATGGTGGTTTCACTTCCTAAATGTCCCCTTAGTTGCTTGCATCCATCTATTCAAATTATCCTTCATTCATATCCTTTGACCTCCCTTCTTCTGCCTTTTACTTTCTTCAGGCTTTCTTGTACCTACCATATAGATAAAGATTATTCATAGCTCCGGTCCTAGAGTCTAATGTCATATTTTGTGATTATAGTTGACTATTTTGACTATTAGCCAGCACAGGATGCACAGGACAAGCACTAGGACTAGATGGGAAGTTTTTACCAGCTTATCCAGGAAGCAAGAGCCAAAACCATCATCATCTGTAAGCTGCTCTCGTGGATGTTCTGCGTGGGAAAAGAGTCTATTTTTCAATCTCAGGTCAAGATACGGATATACAAAGTTTTACTTTTCAGATATTTCCCGTGTTTCACATCCGACCAAAGGATTTCTGAGGCTCTTGCCTGGTTTCCTTCCAGATTGTTTCTGATGCTTTTATTTCTTCAGGCAGAGATCAAATCAGAGCCTGACTCTCCCTAAGACCATCCCGGCCCTGTTCTCCTGTTTGTTTTTCAGGCTGTACTGGTTTATGTGCTGCAGAAAATGAGATGTTGGCCAGATGGTGCAAAATCATCATCTGAGGATGAGCCAGGGCAGAGCAAGTGAACAAATTCAAAATAGGTGGGAACACAGAGCCCTTTCCCGGGCACTGAAGCGATGCTGTCTGCATTCCCATGGATT
This sequence comes from Tinamus guttatus, assembly GCF_000705375.1. Next base: position 96,572 of record NW_010582739.1, read on the forward strand.
TCTCCTCCACAGGGAAAACAGCATTTGCCACATGAAGGGAGAGAACTACATTTGAACCAGGCTTGGATGGCTTGTCCTGCGTCCGGCCGCGGTTCTCGGAGCCGGCAGGATGCCCTTGCTGGGGCGCGCTCTGCTTTGGAGCAGCTCCAGCACCGTTTTCCCAGAAAAGTGTCTTTGCAGCCCCCAGAGGACATGGGCCCGTGGCCCCACCTCAATTTCTGTGGAAATCGGTTCCTCCAGAAACACTTGAGATGCTTCCCTGGATCGCAGTCCAGTTTCTATTTTTCCTAGAGGCTAAATTGCAGAAATTGTTTCCAGTGGCTGGCACTGCAGTAGAAAACATGTGCAAATATGCTTCTAGTTTGACATTACTTATTTTTTCAAGGTTAGGTTGGTTTAGAGCTGGCATGTTATTTTTTTATGATATTTGGGAGTTGTTTTGTTTTAAGAAAACTGGGTTTTGGTCAGGTTTGTAAACTGAGATAGGGAATTATCGCTGGGTGAGGAATAAGCAACCACTGAAACTGCAAATTCAGCCACTAACTGAGAGCAGCTCTTGATGCCTGGAGACACCAAACCACAGATAGCGGCAGGGAATGCCAGAAGGAGCATCGTGGTCTGTCCCCGTTGGGATCATTGTAGCTACACCCAGCAGGTCCTCCAAAACTGCCATCCCTCTGGAGCACAGAGCCGGAAGGGCAACGATGGATTACCAGCATTACCTTCATGGTTTGTCCCAAAAGTGCTTTCTCTGGATTGAAAAGTTGCTTTCTTCAGCTTACACAGGGGGAAGTTAGTTGACAGGGAGAATAATTTATTAGGTCTTTAACAGAAGATGTTGGGACCTGTTCCCAGTACTCCTGCTGCCAAAGAGAATAAAAGGAGGAAACAAATTCTGTGCTATCTCATGCAATTCCCTCTTTAGGAGATTTTGTTTGGACAGATGACAGGCCTTAGTAAACTGGTTCTCAGTGAAACCACACAGAAGGACAAGAATAACTTAGATTAAAAATACTTAGATTACAAAAAAAAAAAAAAAACTCAGTTAATTAAACAATCTAATTGCACCATTGCAAAGCTTCAGGCACTCACAACAGCCTCGTTGGCAAACCTAGAAATGCATGTCTGTCCTAAAGGAGTCATTTTGACCAGCTTAATGCACAGGTTGTTTAAACGTTAAAGAATCAGCCGTCTCCCTCCCTGTCGAGACTTTTTGTGCTCCCTTTTTTTGTGAGTCCAGGGTTTAACTCAGCACAGGCAGATACTAGGAGCCTCCCATAAGAAGTTACTGAGTGTCACAGGGAGAAAAATATTCCTAAAGTTCATCTGCATTTTGCCTGTCCTGACCTGGTGCTCTCGCCCACCAGTGACCCTGGTGCGGGCAGGTGGTTAGATTTTATTTCCCATCTGGAAAAGAAAAATCTCATAATTTAATGAGATCAAACCTTTGCACAGACCTGCATTTTATTTGTGGAATTGAAATACACAGGAATTGGGGAAAGGAGCTTCTAGGTCAATGCTTCAGAAAAATCCCAATTATTGGCTCAGTGTGGCAAGAACCAGAGGGATTTTCATGTGCACAGTTGTAAGATGCTCTAAATTTAGAAAACAGGGAGTCAAGCATGACCCGGGAGGCTCTAGGCTATCCCGGAAATAATTTTGCCTGGAATGGGAACAAGGGTGTCCATATGTGTCCCCACAACAGAGAGGGAGAACAGGAGCAAACCCTGCGCATGAGACAGCATTCCAGTGTCACCGGAGCCTTGTTCCTAGGGAGACCCACATTCCCTTGGGCTCCCATCCTTCTGGCAGGTCCCAACTGGAGTGGTGGCTCAGCTGCCCAGCAGGTCCATCTAGTGGTGGCTTGTGCATGTCCTCACAGGTCTCCATGCATGGAACCTGGGAAAGGGCTAAAGTCCCCATCCTGCTGGGCAGCTCCCCATCTTCGCCATGGAGGGAAAGGCCAAATGCTTTGGTGCTTATGGAAACTATGGATTCACTGCAAAAGCTTGTCCCAGCAGAGGCAGGTTGTGGTCAGCACCAGGGTGCTGGGCTCTGAGTCCACCTACGTTCTTAGTTCTTGCTATGGATTCTTCTCTGCTCACACTGACCTCGGTTCACCGGTTTAAGTCTCTCTTTGGGGTTCTCCCATCTACTGGGTCCTCAACTGCTCTGTGAGGCTTCCTGAAGGCCTGTGAAGGTACCAGCAATGTCAATAAATCCACAAAGTGCCAGGCTGGGGCTTGAGGATGAGCTTTCCATGAGCCACCGCATTGCCAAGTGTGCAACGAGGAAGAAAATATTGTTTGCTGCCCAGGGACAAGTGCAGATCTTAAGATCAGATGCGGTCAGTATCAAGCCAACCCGGGTTTGTCGCTTGGCACATTGTGAGTCTGGTGAGACTGATAAGATAAAAGATCTCAAGGGAGCCCAGGGCAGATCACAGTAACGTAACGTCGCTGCTCGGTTGCGAATCGCTGGGGCTTGGCCTCGTTGCCGGAGGACACACAAGTGGTTTTCAGCAGAAAATGACTTTCACTACCAAGTGAAACCGCGTCGTGGTCCAACTTCCTCAGGCAAGGGGCACAGGTGTGCTCACAGGACACTGTGGCGGTGAAGGCATCCCGCCGGGATTTGCTTTTCCTCTTTCCTGAGGGAGCACCAGCACGTTCAACACGCTTCCTACAGGCAAAAACACACCAGGAAGGCAGTTCTGGAGCTCTGGAGCCCTCTCACTGACAGTTTGGACCAAGAAACTTTGGGAAAAAAAAATCCAGCAATAGCTCTGTGTGCAACTAAATGTGCCATCCGTGACATGCAGACACACTTCTTGCAGGAAGCAAGCCCATGGGTATGGATTTTCAGCTCCCTGTTTTCTCCTAAACCCTGGGATGTCCCAGGAGAGCGGTCAGTAGCACAGCTGAGCTGCTGTGGGAGTCCAGAGGGTCCCAGGGTGCTGAGGACCCATCTGCTGATAGACTCAGCAATAGCTGGCAATAAAGGAGTGAGGAGCTGGTCCTTGGCCAGGATCTGGGGTAGGCATCCGTGCTTTCTGTAACGACATATCCCCATGCAATCGTGAGGGCAGCTCTTCCTTCTAAAATCCTGATGTTTGTAAAACAAAATAAAAGATAAATAATGATAATCCTGTTCTATGAAGTCCTGTCGTTCTCTAAAAAGAAACATTCTGGGAAAGTTTAGAAATGAAAAAATGCAAACCATTAAACTAACAATGCATAAAAATACAACTACGTAAATAACGGAGCACGCCAAGATTTCAGCTGAACCAAGTGCTCAGCGTTCCTGCAACGAAAGTCTGGAAAGTAGTACCTTGGTAATTATTTTTATCTCTTTACCTCTTTTGCATCGTGGCCTCATGAGAACAAACCTGGGGCCTTCCTCGCTAGGAAGGAAGCGAGAACAGGAACCCCTTGACCACGCTGGAGCTGCTGAAGGAACCAGCCATGCAAGCACACGGAGCTCATAAAATACAGCCAAGGTGAGCTCCAAAAGGGAGGTGCTGTTAAAAGCAAAGTCTTTCCAAGTTCTTTAAATTAATGCAAATTCTTTAAATTAATGATGTCTGTGTTCACTTTCTGAAAGGCAAAAAGCCTTTGTTGTGCATGACAGCAGCATGAGAGGGGGTGAGTTTGTTGTCTCTCATAAGCAGTCTGCATGGACCACACCAGGCTAAAATACATCCATGGGGATCAGGAAAACCCTGAAGGAACCACTCGGAAAGCTGCCAGATGAAGGGGATCCATTCATCCCAAAATAACACAGCCTACACACAAGTGTTGGAGCCTTTACCATGAATGTCTTGTCAGCCTCAGCACATAAATTAAAGAGATGCACAGCTGTTTACCACACTGTGATCAATTTGCCCAAAAAAAGGCCCATTTTCATGGTACGGATTCCTCTCTGGAGATAAACTGTCAGGCTGAAGTTTCTCAGAAATGGTCACAGCTTGCGTGAGGGCCAAGATCTCCCAGAAAGCGCTTGCACTTGGCCATGGTTTTCTTTAAGTGTCAGTCCAAGGTCAGAAGTAATTCCTGAGCCTTATGAACCAAAAAAAAACCATGGTTTTGAAGCCAAAAAAGCATAGAGGTAAACATAGGCCACACTAGCACCATGGTATCCACCTCCACATGCTCCGAGTATTGCAAATTCAAAATGAAGGGAACGAAGATGACCTTTCAGCCAAGAGATGTGGGGAACCAATGGCAAGGTAGGAGTGTGGGGGCAGGTTGTGGCTTCTTAAAAAAAGGCTTCTGTGGGAAGTCAAGGAATGACCTGTCTCTGGTGGCACATCTGGATACCAAGACCTGGTGACCATCGTCCATGCAAGCCACCAGGCTGGGATTAGGAGTGGCACCTCAGGAGTGGAGAAGGGAGCAAGATGATGCCTTCCAGGATAGAAGCATCCCTGGGATGCGGGAGTGGCAGTGGGCAAATACCCCCATCGCAAATGTATTTGCTTTACATTGGCCTAACTGCTCTATCTACTATCTAAAAGAGGAGAAACAGCAAAGGGAACAGGAAATCCCAGAAAAGTGGGGTTATAATGAGCCTCCCAAAAGAGACAGAAAGGCCACATATATATGAAAGCATAAGATACATGCGTATATATAAGAGGTGTGAAAAAACAAGATGCTGGCTCTGCACTTAGAGCATGCTCCAGGGCTTTATGTGTCTGCCTGCAAAGAGGCTTTTCAGTATTATTATTATAAAAGCTATGAGAGGAAGCAAGTGCTCTCAGAAATGAATATCGAGTTTTTGTTTTCCAAAAAATCACTTGTGGGGATTCTAGACCAATATCTACCATATTCCTTCAGCTCTCTGCTTCTCAGCCCTTAAAAGCTGCCTTAAAAATTCAGAAGTGGCATTAACTGATTAACTGTAACATGAGCATATCTTGCTCTGCAAAGGCAAAAGCAAAGCATCCATTGATCTCTGCTGGACAGAGACCTTTTAGCACAGACAGGGTATGCGGTTTGTCACCCTTGATGAGAGTGTGTTTTCTTCTGCCAGCAATATTTTTCCATATTTGAGAAAACTCGGGACATATGAAAGCTCAGATATGCCTTTGAATTTAGCTTGCTGTTGCCAAAACTTGAAGTCAATGTGATTATAAAGTTATAATCTTAATAGCAGCTCTATTGAGTTTGAGATCCACACTAATGAATCATTCTACATCATGGTCATTCCAGCATGCTCATTCCTCAGGCTGAGCCCAAAAATGAGGCTTTCCATAGAGTGGCTATAGACGGCAGAGTGGTCGCCAGCCTCTGCACTGTGTTTTAATTATCAATGATCAGAAAGGGAATGATTTACTGGGTAGCTATTTTTTAAGAAAGCTTTTGTCCCGCCTACGTTAGTTGCTCCTCTTTCCTTCCCCAGCACAGGTTGTCCCACACTTTGCCTCTCATCAGCAAACTGTTCTTCCCCGAGGAACAGCCGACATCCAAGCAGGTCAACGTGCTCCAGCATCTTCCTGGGAAAAGGCACAACGGCATCGGATTGGAGCAAGCGCAGCTGGGGCCGCACGTCATCCCAGGCTCCTGTTGCGTGGGTGCCTCCCCGCGCATCCCCTTGGTGTGTTTATATGAATGGGAACTTTCTGCAAGTTTTTTTGCTCTTTCAGCTCGTTGGGTGGACAAGGGCTGCTGAGCGGTGTGTGGGACGCAAAGGCTGGGAGACAATCACAAGATTCACAAAATTAGTGTGGGACGTGCTTGTAGAGCATCTGATGCATAAAAAGCAAGATGAAAGCAAGCATCTTGGTATGTTAAATCCAGAAAACACAAAACAAATATCTGTTGTGGATTCAAAATGGGAACTGTTAGGTCAGTACCACAATAGGGAACTACTTAGCTTAACCAAGACCTGGGGACGGTTTGTTCTTCATAGGCCTCTGGCTCTGATATTGAGTTTTTTTTTTTTTTCACAAGGCAGGCCAGTTTCCAATATTGTCTCTCATGGGACTAACAAAACATGTTTGTAAATGATGGCCCATAGGCCTCTGGATCTGATATTGAGTTTTTTGTTTTGTTTTGTTTTGTTTTGTTTTGCAAGGCAGGCAAGTTTCCAATATTGTCTCTCACGGGACTAACAAAACATGTTTGTAAATGATGGCCCTTTGGGATTAGGAAAGAGCAGTCAACTTCAGCGTACCTTAGGTTATTAACCCCCACTGAATGACTTCTGAATGCAGACACGCAGATAGATTAAAGGAATATGGGAAATAACATATATCTGCTTGGCCTTCTTCCCTCAGTAGGGCAGCACAGCTTAACTACTCTGCGTTCCTGAATACCTTCACAGCTTCTCAGATATCCTTCCATCTCCATACCCTCCTCCTCTTCTCCTGCTCTTTTCTACCCGGTTTCCCAGCTCAGAATGAAGGATGCTCCATGGTCCATCAGTAGAGCAGCACAAATTATCTTATCAAGTGTTAGAAATTCAGCTCTCATTCATTATAAGATACTTTTCTATTAACGCTAAAATTAATAACTCTGGCAATAATCACCCTTCTGTTGCTAAGGCGGAGCACAGAATCCACAGTATTAAGCAGGATTAGGAACAACTCCTCTGAAAAAGGCTGATTATTTGGCGCGGTTGCTATAACATGCTTTATTTTACAGCTGGGACCTTCTTACATTCTCATTCCTATAATTTTGTTTAATTTGAAGTTGATCTGATTTGATTTTCATGTTGATTGAATCCTTCTGCGTGCAAAAGTCTGATAGAAGTACAAACATTGGTCTTCATACCTTCATTAATGTTCTCAAGATGGGGTCTGGGAATGGATGCAACCATGAGCGAGGGCAGTAAAATTAAGAAAAAAAGTCCTAAATAGGACCTTAAAAGAGAAGCAAAGAACTTGAGGGTTAAAACAACTAAACAGGATTGACTTAGTGATGGTGTTAGCTGGCACGCTGGGAAGAAATAATCCTGCTTAGGACCAGGAGCTGATCGGATGCTACCATTGCGTTGGCATGTAAGAATATTGGGTAAAGAAATCAGTCTAAGAGATGACTGTGGGCATGAGTGTGACACAGCCTACAAAGAAAAACAACTAGCAAACAGGAAGGTACCCGTCCCTTGCAGTAAATGTGTTTGGCAACCGCACATTGTGGGTGTCGGGTTATGGGTAAATGAGTAGGTTGGAAGCATCCAAAGTAAAGAGCATAAAAATAGAACAATCCAGAGGCAAAGTGTTTAAAAGGAGAGATAACGGGATAAAATCTTGAGAACTATTAAGCAGGTTAAGATGGTTGATATCAAACCAGAGGCTGAAATACTCAAGTGAATCTACGAGCCAGAGATTTGCACCATGATGTGGAAGCGAACATGGAAGGGGAGATCAGTGGGAACAGGAAACCATAGGAGATTGTGAGCACCTGGAAGAGGGAATATCTGCTGGAATACTGCAGATTGGAACTGGGAATTGGGGTCCTAAGTTAAGGAAAAAGTGTCTTGAGCACTTCCTTACCTGTCAGAGTAACTTCCTAGGAGAAAGAACCCAGGTAGACTTTGATTTCCCAAGAATTATGTCAAAAAATATATGTAGGTCAATGCTAGGCTGGATATGACGAGCAAAGTTTGTGTTTCTCAATTTCAAGGGAAATACCTTTATTCCCAGGCTTCCTTCTGACATTTCTCCTCTGTAAAAAATAGGAGTAATCTTAGAAGAAAGGGCAATAGGACAGTCCAACCAAGCTGTGAAAAGTTAACTTTTTTCCTCAGAAGCAGAGCAATGTCTATGATATATTTTTATCCCTTTATCATATTTGCTCTCTGCAGTTGCCAAATTATTTCGCTATGTAAACTGAAGGGAAACTGAACCCAGTAGTTCAGTGCTTAAGGCTTGGTGAACTGCCAGAATAGAAAAAAGACGGTTTAGAGTTGCATCTTCAACTGTCTGGCAACTTCAGCGTGTGCCAGACAACGGGGAAGCAGGAGGGAGCCTTCTCCTGCCCCCAGCGGGTACCAAGTCCTCTCATCCTCCCCATTCTGGCGCTGAGGTCCCTGCAGGAGCAGGATTTACTCACTCTGTGCAACCTCTACGACTGACTCTGTGTTCCTGTGCAGGCTTCATTGTATGAAATGCAGTGAAGCTCTTTAAGGGACATCTGAAATACGTTACTCTCTCAGTTCAGAATAAAGTAGCCTTCCATTAAAAATCATCTATACTTGCTCATTAATTTTTCTTATTGTTATTTAGTATGTTATTTGGCAGCTCCCAGTGCATTTATTCATTTCTAACCACAAGGAATTTTCTTGTCTGTCCATTGCCATCTATTCTGTGCCTGATTATAACAGTTGAATCACCTCAGCATGAAAAATATGGTAATTGGTAAATGCATTATTAATTCCAAGAAGCCATGGAAAAAGAAGTATGAAAACTCAAAATGCATATATTAGGTATCACATAGCACAAATGAAAAAAGAAAGAGAAGTTCTTGGAAAGATATTACACCACTGGTTTGACAAGAAATGACGAGTTATAAAACTATAGAAGTCTGCGATTAGCCTTTTAAAGACCAGACTAGATTAGCATGAATTCACTGTTTAGTGAAACTGTGCAGGTACTAAAAATAAGAATATGAAAATAGCCATACTGACAAACTGTGCGTGTTAAGTGTTTTATTTTGGGAAAAGAGACTTGGTGCTTCATGTTGAACAGCGTCAGAGCTCAGATCCTCTGCTCCGGAAATACTGGCAATCTCCTAACCAAGCCCTTGGAATATCTCCAGGGATGGAGATTCCACCACCTCTCTGGACAACTGTTGCAGCACAGACTTGCCAGCAGGCGCTGGTATTACCTGCTCACGCTGAAAGTCCCTCAGCCACGAAGAGACTGTCACTATTGAAAGTCTTTGGGCTCAACACCAAGCCATGAAGATCTCCTCCCACATCTTCCCTCTGAGTCATCCTTGCCTCTCCCCTCCCTCGCCTGCCTGGTCCTTTGCCTAATTAGAAAGTAAAGAGACTCATTTCCCTGCAAATTGTCCAAGTGGACTGGCTTTAAACCGCTGGTATGGCCTGTAATTGCATCCAGAAACCTGCCGTTGGGTGCAGAGCTGCACCTGGCAGACCAGCAGACAATGCTGCGAGGGACACGCAGCCAGAGCAGAGCCACGTTATTGCATTAGGGGATAATGTCAAAAGGCACATTGCTTCTGAGCTCATCTAGAGCAAGCCCTGACTGTGAAAACTCCTTCAAATTCCCCTTGACAAAGGCCTCCTTGACATCTACTGCAAGGTTTTCTGGCTTTAAGTTGCGACAAGATCAGTGGAGGGCCAGTATTTTTTTTCGCTTACAGCTACACATAGAGCAGATCAGGGAAGAACTGTAAGGGATAGCAAAGTCTGATCCTCAGCAGGTAATTTTTTCCGTTTTTTTTTTCCCCTGAAATTCTTAAATATGCACAAATTTGGCCTACTTCACATTCACTTCATTCAGTTCACCTAGTAGAAGACAAAATCAACTTCTAATCTTGAAAAAGGAAAAAAAAAGGGGGGCAATGCACACAGAAGTTGAATCATGACAGAAAAAAAAGTCATATCCTTCTTGGGCAAGGTTAAAAAAAAACAGCACTCACTTCTAAGTCAGGCAGATAAGAGCAGCCGCAAAGAGCAGTAAGTTATATAACGAAGAGCTTGATTCACCGCCCAGGGAAGTCACGTTTTGCGCTGCTCGAAAGCTTCTGGAAGCCAATGGGTGACCTGTATCAGGCACTTGGCTAGGGGGAATTTAATTAAATCCAAGGGAAAAGCACTGGCTAGGGGTATGGGAGGTTTTGGGGTGATCGTCACAACCGATCGAGGATGACGGCAGCTCAGCGTGGTGCTGCATCCTGCACACCTCGTCCCTCTTCACAAACGGTGCTTCTGCACAAGAACCATTTTCAATCAGGCCCAGTAGTGACAGCTGGGAAATAAGAATAAGTAACTTTCACAGCCCACATTTCTCCTATGCCATCAAACTACCTCAGAAAATCTTCCTCTAGAAGTAACCGCAGAGCTGTTCCAGATGTCAAAATACAAAGCTGTTGTAGGTGGACAACATTAACTGCAAGAGCTAGATTTATGATATGTAAAGATAGCATATCTGCATCTCAGATTAAAGTAAACAAGCTACTTAAGTATGTCATTATCTGTCATGGGGTTTTTCTTTTTCCATTTTTCCTCTAAGTCGACAAGAAAAAAAGAACAGGTTGAGAGCTTGATTGCTCTAACAACAGGAAATTTTGAACACTGTTTCCCCAAGTAATTTTAACCAAATTACTTTGCATATCTAGTTATCTGTACTGATCATTCACATGCTGAATGTCACATTTTTGTCGACTTAAATTTCCAAAATGCAATTGCCTGCTCGGCGGATGGATTATGTGTTAAACGAGGCAAGATGTTTGCCGGTTGCTAAGCGTTCCCTGAAATGGTATCACTGACCTTAATTCCAAGATGAAGCTCTGGCTAATTTTCTGTTTGGATTGGCATTAGCTTCCCTGTTATTTTCCTTGTGTGACAAAAGGCCCTGAAGACGTTTCCATCGACAGACAAAAGGCAAGCATTTGGTTGGCCGTAGAACGTGGAGCGGGCAGATCACCAGCCTTCAGCTGATCTTCTCTCCATTCCCTGAGAGCTTAATGAGCCTTTTTGCTGTGTTGTTTTTTGCTCTTTTTCCAGATTCTGTTTCCAATTTTGCTGTCAATGTCTGGATGTTATAGGCATTTCTTTGCAGGTCTTGGGAAGACCAGGGCTTTCCAGAGCCAGGGCCACCAGTCAGGCACCATAGCTTGGACGTAGGCAAGGGGTCACTAACAGCCTCATCTTCCTGACACACATTGTTTTTTTGGCCTAAATGTACTTCAGAAGTCAAGGAGAGACTCCTTTTCTTGCACGTGCAATTAGGACCTGTAGCAGCAGGTAGAGCTGTGGTGCAGACCAACATGGTGCAACACAAGGCAAGGTTGCAGAGGGTAGCCCTTGTCTCAAGAGATGGTTCCCTGTGTTTCTCCCCAAAGTGCTCCACTCACTGCTTCCCAGCAGTCTCACTGGGCTTGGGTAAGTGCAAAGTTTGAGAGAATTAAAAACCAGATGTTTAATGATCTCCTGAAATGTCTTAATGCTTCTCTTGAGCACTAAGTGCAGCTCACAGTGGATGCAAGGTTGGGTCTCGCCCATGCAGAGGAACAGCCAGGCACTGGGGCTGACACTCTCCCTGCAGTCCCAGATCTCCTGGCCTGTGACCACCTCTCCCGGTCACCCAGTGGCATCCTAAATCCAGGGGAGACAACTGGCCCCTTGCCAACATCTGTGATGCTGAACTTCCCAGGCACAGGCACAACCCTCAGGTTTATCAAAACAGTTAATGTGCAGGAGAAGAAGGAGTTGTCCCATGGGGAGCAGCTTAGCTAGTTAGTGCTCAGCCATCCCAGCATCTTCCTAGGAAAGAACTGGGAGAGGGAACAGACGAGCATGGGTGTAACCTTCACAAAGTGCAAAGATGTTGATGGATAAAGCAAATGAAGGGTGAAGCCCAGTTCAAGACCTTGTTCTGGTTGGCAGGACTTTGCCTGACCTGACACTCCTCTTTAATTTAAAATAAACAAATTGGGATGTTTATTCTATTAAAAGCAAACGTTTTTGGCAAGACAAGCCATGTCAAAAGCTCAACTTGCCTGGAGGTGTAAACTGTGAAGTGTCACAGTTTGGGAGCCCAAGGGCAGATGTGCATGGTCTTCACAGTGGTCTTCTCTGCTCACCTTCAAGTAAAGGAGAGCTGGTCCATGGGCTGCTAAAAGCCATATCAAAAGATGCTGCCTGAAGCAAACCCCTCACAAAGCAACCTAGCTTTCAGGACAACCTATAGTTTGTTCCCAGATGCATGTGTTTTAGTAGTTACCACAAAATTGCTATGTTTAAATGCAGGTCTTGTGCATCCTGATGGATATTTCCTAAGAAAAGCCTACTGAAACCAAATGAAATCAAAGTCAGATGTAAAGGGTCTCTGGGCTTATTCACATACAAGTAGACTATCACGATCCCTGATACTCAGAAGCAATTTACATATATTATGTCAAGCCCAAAATATCTAGTAGCAATGCATAGCAGGAGGTATTTTAGAAAATAAAGTTTTAGTTAAGTACAAACTGTCTTGGTGTTGCCAATGTTAAGGCACATTAATTTTCCTTTTTGTTTAGATCTAAAAAAACAAAATTCAAGTGGTACAAAATCCAAAATAATTTTCATACTAAAAATCATCTGGTTTTATGATGTTTATCCTATCCTCTTCCAAAAATGAGAAAGCCAACCTGCATGCACTATTTCCGGGTTTTGTAACTTTCTAAAACAAGATTAAAGCAAAATTTCCCCATGAGAAATGTTTTCTCGTGTACAGTTAACTTTTCCAGAAATCAGTTTGTTTTCTTATCTCCCTAAGAAAAACAACTCTGGTAGCTCATGTAATCAGAAAATTCTGCTATGAAAAAGTGAACATCGAAGTATTCAAATGTTACTTTAATTCTGTGGATGAGAAAAATACTAGGAATAATTACTCGCCAGATTATTTATTTTTTAAAATTCAGGCATCCTCATCATTAATTTCTTACAGATTTATTTTTTTGTAAATCAAATAATATAGCTTGCTACATGCTAGTCCGCGTCCCTCTAGTGTCACTACCTGAAACAGAAATAGGAAAATAGGAACCAGAAGCAAATCTTTTGGGCCAGTTTGAAAGTAAGCACTAGTTAGCTTGCCTGAATGAAGTTGTTTTAATACAGATTGCAAAGCCAGAAGTCAGTGCTGATGTTCATGGTCTTTAGAACCTGGTGCCAACCTAAAAACAAAAAAAAAATGCACCTTAGATTAGTCTCACTCTGGAAATAAAAAAAAGGAAATTTGGGGAAAAATGCAAATATTACAAGTTCCACAAGTTCTAACAAAACTAGGAGAATTAATGTAATTTCTCAGATCCTGAAAAGTGAAGCCGGCAGGAACAAGGTTCTCCTGCTTCAGCTGGAAAACACGCCAGTCTCCAAGGGACATTTGCCACTGTTGTCCCAAACATTTCCCGTTTCTGTCAGGGCCGCGTTGCAGCTCGGGTGAGGAGGGCTCCGGTCCCCCGTGTGCCACCAAAATGCTGCCTGTGGTGATCACAGCGCAGGAAGGGGAAGTCACAACTGGCCGTATCAGGAGAGGATCTCTTGAAAATGCGGCTACTGCGTTTCTTGCACGTTGCCGACTCGCGAGCTCTGCGCACCGAGCAAACGCGCGCAAGGTTTCCAAGCACGCCGGCTGCAAGTCTGCACCACTCCTCTCACTTTACTCCTTGATAAGGTGGGAAAGCAGGTCTGGGAATCACAGGGCACAGCTGGGGACTAGAAGCCTTTTGGTAACCGGGGAAGCCAACCCTGTAAGACCTGCGGCGGATTTGTGGCCTTTTCTTTACAGAACCATGACTGGTGTTCTTGCATGGGGTATGATGCTGGTTGCATGCTGTCCCATTGCTGGGCTGAGTGGTGCAAAGTCCTGCCTCTGGATTTGTCCGATGTCCCCAGGTTCCATGTTCTCACCTTATAGCAGGTGAAAAGATCCAGGTGGGTTAAAGGGGCCAATGCTGGTTGCATGCTGTCCCATTGCTGGGCTGAGTGGTGCAAAGTCCTGCCTCTGGATTTGTCCGATGTCCCCATGTTCTCAAATGTCCCCAGGTGAAGAGGTCCAGGTGGGTTAAAGGGGCCTCAAAGTCCTGCTTGCAGGAAATCTCCTGGCAGAAGGTCCCGAAGATGGTTGCTCCCCATTTCAAAGACCCCTCCAAAGGCAGGTGCAAAAGGTGAACTGGAGCGGGCTAAGGGACACGAGGGCCACATACTCCCCTCCCTGCTCCTCCAAAAGGGCAGCACAAGCTCTTGGCTTCTGAATGAAGCCGTAGCACGTCTGTCTGCTCAACAAATGGAAAGTTTTCTCTCACCTCTTGTCTTTAGTGGTGGTTAACAGCCATCAGTCATCCCCACCAGCTTCTTTTGAGAGGGGAGATCCCTGTGTGTGAAATAATGACACAGTTCTCTAAATCTGGATGCTATCAAGGATCACCTGCTCTGAATGCTGCTGACACACATACACCCAGCAGCAGTTTAGTCTATCCCCTTTTTCTCCAGGAAAGCCCAGGAGAAACTTGGAGCAGCTGCAGAGGTTTGCCTTTGCAGCAGGGCATAGTGAGCAGCATCGTGATCTGCGAGGCTCCCATAGACTGAGGTTTTCTACCTAGAAAGGTACCCAGTGCCAAAGCAGGGGACCTGGAAACTTCTGCTGACCTCCCGGAGCCTGAATGGAGCTGTGTTTCACCCATGAGGGCCACCTGTACTCACATGGATCACAAAACCCAGGGAGAAGGCAGGGCTGGGCTGGAACAGAGACATAAAACTTGCCCACAGGGTCCAGGAACTGGGACACAAGTGCTGCTGGTGGGGACCCTAAAACCTTCTAGAAAAGAGAGAGCAGGAAGGGTTTGGATGTTGTTGGCCAGCAGCAGAAATTGCTCTCCTGAATAAGCTCTCACATTTGCAGCCCTGCTGAAGAAGGAAGCAGGCAGACCCGTCTGACTGCAGTTGCTGCTACCATTGCCACTATTTCTTCCCATGGTTTCCTGACATCCAGACTCACCAAGTCCAAAGGGCCTGGGCCAAACATCCCCATGGTGCAAAACACTCTGGTGTCAGAGAGACAGAGAGGCCTCAGGGCTGCTGGCAGTGGAAACTGTTGCATATAAAAGACTCCTCATCTCCTTCCACACTTGAGGGACGTCTCCAGGCCTTCCATTTCCCTGCATATTTCACCCTTCTAAGGTGGAACATCCCTTGTATCTGCTGTGCTCTCCCACCATACCACAGTTCTCCATGCTCGAGCCCATGCCAGCAGCTTTCTTTGCCCCCTCATGCCCGTTTTCCCCATATC
>NW_010582740.1:9310-39362 GCF_000705375.1 Tinamus guttatus
ATAGTTAAGAAAACTATTTTAAGAAAAATTGTTTAAGTTTTTTTTGGAAATTTGTTTCACGCTATTTTGAGTCAATAGAATTTCTTGCAGAAAGCTATAGTTTAAAGGCTTATGCCTTTAGATTTTGTCCTTTTTTTTCAAAAAGTCTTTGAGCCTATAAATGATCTTGAGGACATGTGTTTTCAAAATATCAGACCCAGACAGATTCAGAAAGTTCTGTCAGGAAGAGTTCAGAAATTTAGAGCATTTGGAATTATCCTGTGTTAATTGTATAAACATATTCACAGACGCCTATATTTACCTCTCATTTGGCTAACTCTTATTAGTTTGCTTTAATAAACTTATATATTGGTAGACAGACAAGAAGGAATAGAATCTGAGTAAAACTTAGATAATCTGTAATAACGTTTAGTAACTGTGTATAGCTGAATATATGCAAAAAAAGCTATCATCAGGCTCTGTTCCACTTTGCTTCATCATATAGAGCATTCTGAGTTGTACTGGCCCTATCTGGTGAAGATGTGGGTAAATTAGAAATTTTCAAAGTCTTGCAAGGTCAATAATGTTTGAGTCTATTGTAGACCTATTTCCTGGTCAAATAACACATTTGCCATTCCCTCAATTGCTTCAGAGTTACAAAAATTAAATCACCTTTTTTTTTTTTTTTTCCCTCCTCTCTCACTCCTGTCAGTGGATAATATTGAATAGCAGCTAGGTTGAATGGAAGAAAGAGCAGAGATCCAGGTCTGTTTGAAGCATCAGCACTTTGAAGGTGAGCTGTTGCTTTATGCTGCCCAGCAGCATGTGGAGAAACAGCTCTGTACCTTAGCTGAAGTGTGGTAACCTGCAGTGCACACTAAATTGATTGCTTATAGTTACCTGAACTTCATCTATATGGTGAACTTTGATTCTTTATCTACTTTGGGTTTTAGAACCCTTTAGCTTAGGTACCTTAATGTTGTCCATGGCAGCTCACCTCAAATCCTTTAATATGTTTGTGAAGGTAAACCCTACAAGTGAGCATCCAACCTGAATGGCTATTTTTAAGTAGACTTGAATTGCACTGACAAGTTAAAACAACTTCTGAAGTTTTTAGATTGGAAATGAAACTGTAAACTTTCAAATGGAAATGTCATATTTTCCATTTTTTTACGTTGAAATGACCAACGCTTCATTCTCTGCTTCACTCACCCTGAACCTAAGATTCTGTTTCTGCTTTTCATTAAATGCTTTCATTTAAAGGCAGTGCTTCCTTTTGTTTTGTTTTTATGTCAGCTGAAAATTTCTTTGTAAAGTTTGCCTGGCTTTACTTTCGACTTTAACTTCTCTGTGCCTCAGTACCTCATCTGTAAAAAGGAGATAATTCTACTGCCTTACTTTGTCAAGTTCAATTAATGTTGTGAAGAATTCAGATAGTGACAAACAGCAGAGAAGAGCCCAAAGGAAATGAAAAATTCTTTATTCAGAGCAATGTTTGGACAGTGTGCAGTAGATAAGGCCTCAGACATGCACTGAAAAAAAGAGGCAAACCCAGCATATTAAATAGATGCTTGTTAAGTAAAACTGATCCATGCCAGGTGCACAGGGAGGCAGAAGCACATGGGAAAATATTGATGATGCAGTTAATACATCTTAATAAAGACAATCCATGAGATGGTTGAATGGAGATTGCAAGATAATCTCATGCCTTCCCTCAGTCCTTGAATGCCTTAAACTGTTCCTTGCATTTATTTTGGAAACAGTAAATGTATTAAAATGGCACTAACACATAAAAGTGCTTTTATTAAAAGTATTGGCTATTTCAGTTTTAATTAGAAAACTTTCCCTGCCAAAAATCATGATAATGTTTTATTACTGCTGAGTAACTTCCGATGGGGGGAAAAATACGGATTATGGGACCTGTTGTCCTATGAGGAAAGATTATAGTTTTAAAGAAGAAGAAAAGAAATGTGAAAACACTATATAACTAAGGGGGGAATGATACAGTAAGTTCCCTGACATGCCTGAAAAGGTACCTGCTTCAAGGTGAATTAGATTTACTGTGCATATGATTTTATGACGGTGACATGAGGGAAATGATATTGACTGCTCTAGGGCTTCTAGAAGGATTTCAGCAGTTGGAAGAGGATGGAATGAATGGCTGACACATGTATTAATTTATTACTTCTATTGGCTGCCAGAGCATCTGCAAGCAGGTAAATTCATTTAGATTTTCTTGTAAGGAATCTTATATGTTCATTTGCTATTTGAGGCTGAGAGGAAACTGGTGAGTTTATGAAAATGTGGCAAGTACATGTTTGGGTTCTTTTCTTTTTAACAGGAACTGCAAAAAGTAAAAAGCTATTAGTGCAATGACCTAACAGTCTCTCTTTGGCTAGATTACATTAATGGTCTCTATACAGAGAGATCTTGAGGCTATCTATTCGCTTGCTTAGCCGTGTTAATCTAAACTAGCTGCATGCTTTATGAGAGCAGGGAGTTTGTTAATGGGTAATTTCCTAAATGACAAACTAAAATTATTTGGATTAGAAAGCTCCTGTCTTGTAGTCAAGATTACAGTTATTTAGACATGTAGTCTAAAAGCAACTAAATGATAGTACAGTGAAATCTGTTTTAAGCAACCATTAGAGCGAATGCAAAATTGAGTTACTTACTTCAATAATAATGATAGTGCTCAGAGACCGTAATTCTTTGGGCATGCCCTTTTTAGAGTTAGTGTTCTGTTTGGTAGGTTATTCTCTCTACCTTCTCCTATGCTGTGGAGGCTGTAAGGTGAGAAGGTACCATTATTGCACATCTATATTGCATCTATATTGCATCTCAATAAAAATCTTCTTGGCTGGTATTTGAAGGAAATCTCTCAATGTATTGATCCACCTCCCTGTCTCAAAGATGGATTATTTCCTGTGACCTTTAAAATAGGTGGCTGGGTTTCACAGCTATATCTTAATAGAGCGAGAGGTATCGGTGCAGCAGGTGCCTGTCACGTTCAGCTTGCCACAGAGTGAGCAGGCCAGCAGTGCACGCGTGGCCTTTCGCTGGTGGCAGCGCACGGTCCCTGTCACTGCAGCTGGGGACAGTGCTGTGTGCTCCAGCCCCGCACCTTGGCTGCGATGCCGATGGCCAAACGCAGGCTCTGGCTGTGTTGCTGTACAGAAGCAAGACCGAGAGGCCTGCTCCTAAAGGGTGCTAACATCCTTTGACTTAATTCTAAGAGCAAAGCGTGTCAAGACTCTTTCAGGACAGTCAGTCCCAGTGCAGGCTGGAGACGTGCTGAGGCTCTTCACAGGCTCTTCTCTGCCTGTGCTTCGTCAAATCAAAGGCTTGCTTAGACCACTGTAGCATGTCTGACAAGGGCCTAAAGGGAAGAAGTCTGAGAGCAGGGCAGACATCTACTGTGACACTGCCTCCAGAACTCAGAGAAGCAATGTTTTTGTATCTATTTAATAGCCCTCGGCTGGTTTAACAGGAATTTTTTCTTTTTGAAAGCATAGACCATTTGAAGAGAAAAGAAGAGCTTGAATCCTGCAGGAATGTAAGACAAGTTAAGTAGTGGGAGGCACTCATTTTGCATTTATGAATTAGTTCATTTACTGCAAGCTACCTTACCCTTATTCCACCTGCTCTTCATACAGATTAGGCAAAGGTCATGTGGGGTGCATAAGAGAATAAAAATTCTCCTCTCATGTCAGTTAATAAATCCATGGTGTAGTGACATGCTCAGTGACATCCTCCATGTTGCAATGAGGTCAAACATAGTAGCAGACCTCATGTTGTGCAGCTCCAAAAAAAGCTTCTCCTCCCGTGAATAGTGTAGGATTAATGGCACACAGATTAGTTGCTCTGTCTTGTGAAGTCTTCTGACAGATACATATATATGTGTGCATGCACACACACAATCATGACCCCTCATTACCATTTTAAAACAAATGAGATATTACTTGCAATTCAGTTCATATCTTTTCCAAAACTACTTGTAATTCTCTTAGAATGTCAAGTGACTAGGCCTTTTTCGGGGACTGCGTCAAGAGATAAAACCTCTTTGAAATTCTTTCAGATATGAAGTCAAACTACATTCATAATTAAAAGTAATAGGTGTAAAGTCCAATCATGAAGAATGAATGAAACAAAGATTGTTAAACTTGTAAACTTGTTGAATTATGTATGTCTAAATAGCATGTGATTTTTATCCCTCAGGATTTTAAAAAATGGGATACTGGGTAGCCAGTAACTATGGAAGAATGAAATGATTTTTTTGGAGTGATTTAAATTTCTATCTGACCATACTCAGAAAAGAGAAAATGCCTTTCCTTGTATATGTGTATACCTGGACATGCTTTTATTTTGAATGCAGGTCAGTTGTGCCTTGTCCTGCATACAATCTGGCATCCCCGTGATCTCAGAGGATTGCCGGGGGAAGGGGAGGGAAGAAAATAAGCCCCTTCTGTGAGCGTGTCTGTGACAGCAGCAAATGCTAATGAACCCTAAATCAGTTCTTTTGTGTCAAGAGCCATGGAAAGTGATAAATGTTAAGAACAAAAAAGTATGTGGTAGTAATATGGTATTGCAGTAAAAGGAGCAGAGTTTAGAGAATAAACCCAAAATGTTAAACAGAAAGCCTGTATAAATCTAAGCCTATTCAAAATGTGCCATTGCAAACTCATTGTCACAGATGGTAAGGAGAATAATTTTAGAACTACATGTAAGTGTGGCAAATTATGTACTACTTTTTTCCTGCAGTAATAGATACTTATAGCACTTCTAGTTTAACTGACTTTCTATGTTTTTAAGCAGACTCAAAGAAACTAATTTAGAAGTCTCTGGATTGGCTTAAAGGAAAAGCTAACTACTTTTATTAAAATGTTAAGAAAATCATTCAGGAGGGCCTAACAAACTAGCTGCTTACAGTCCTATCCGATAATATCAGAACGCATAATCTCCCTTTTTCTTTAGACTTAGAAATCAGTCAGATCTTCTGCTCTTTAAATATGTTTTCCATTTGTGAACGTGGACAGAGTCTAAGCCAGTGAGCACTTTTCTGCATTATGTATATGGCCAGTTGGAAACACTGAACTCTGCATATCTGCTTAGCAAGGACATCCTTTTATAAATAATTGGAGAAAAGTGTTTTCTCAGGATTGATGTAATGATTTTCTATAGTCATTCTGCAGCGAATTGTCTAATGTCCGGCATCATTGCTTCTGTGTGACCATTGAGCCTGACAAGCTAGCAGGCAAATCCCTTAAAATAGGAAGAGACCTGTGCATCTAACGTGAGCAGTCCTGAAGTTCTGTTCAATAGCAGTCAGTCCTTTCAGTGAGTAACTTCACACAAGCTACCTATCCGTGACCAAATTCAATAGATATGGACTGAAGATGTAGTTTGTCTGGTTTAAATACTCATTATTGCTTTCTGTGCCTTTCTCCACACTCCTGAGGCTGCAACAATTCCCAGTGTTGCTGCTCTATTCCAAAGGCCATGTTGCAGATATGTGTGAAAATGCTGATCAGCACAAAGTTGGGTTATGCAAAGTGAACTTGAGAACCAAGAACTGAACACATCTCTAATGCGCTTTGGACAGGCACAGGCTCCCTGTGTGCATTTGGGCAAATCACATAATTCTTTCTGGGGACTTGTAAAAAGAGAGCAGTACTACCTAGCAGTCTTACAGGGATGCAGAGATGTTAACTGATCTAAAGATGTCATCACACTAAGTTTCTTGGCTGAGTAAACATCTATAAACATGAAGCATTATTAAGTAAGATCTAGCATTGAGTCTCAAAGCTGAAAATACATTATATGTGCTTTAATTTCATCATAGCTGCCTGGCTCTGAATGTACTGACCACCTTACCTCTTGCTTGTACATGAGCAGCTGTGTTTCCTGTCATGGGGACCATTGTGGCTAACCTTATTGAAACAAGGTTTGTGTCAGGGTGGAGCAAGTTAACCCTGCTTCTATACACTGTCTTTTATTTACTGTCTTGCTAGAATTTTTAAAAGACTCTGTCAGGAAAATAAAAGGTATAGAAGGAAATAAAGTGGTTGGGTTCTCTGGAGAAGTACAGGGCCAGCGGAGAGGGTATATTTTGTATAACTCCCTGGAGACTGGAATAAATTGCTTCCCATGCCTACAGTAGGAAGCTGCTTGGAAAAAGGGAAGGAAAAAGGTTTTCTCAATTCTAGCTCCATTGTGGATTCAAAGTTAAAAGACTTCAAGCCTTTTTTCACATTACTTTTGGACTTTCCATATTTGCCATTAAAGCCTCATCTATTGTTCCGTATCTATAGTACTAGACTTGGAGGAGTGATGTTTTGTTCCAGCTGTGTATCAGGCTTCCCATGTGAATTGGTCAGAGCATTTAAGGCTAAATGTGGCAAACTGTGTGCTTAGATATTAATCTTCCTCTTTGTGAAACGGATGCTATTTTCTTTATTTGTACGTTTAGCTTGTAAACTCCAAGACAGATTCTGTTGCCCTTTCTAGCTGTATAGATACCTGTCAAGTCTGCAACAATGGATCCTTGATTTCAATTGCGGTGTCTTAGTGCTACTCTAACACAGGTAATAACACTAACTGTGGATGTACCCTATGACATTTTGAAAATTGATTACAAAGGCTAAACAGCCCTGCACGCTGTGAGGCTCTTACAGATGGTGTAATCTGTCACTCTGTAAGCCTTGTCACATTGGGAAGCTTGAGAAGTGAATTCCTGCATAAGTTGTGGCAAGGCAATGGATAAATCTCCCCAAAGTATTCCTCAAATATACAGCCTGCTTCCTGGGCAGATTTTTAAATGCTCCCTGCCATGGTTTAAAAAGCCTGTGTTGCAGCATGCAGTGTATTTCTTACTTCCATGTGGATATACGGTACGAGTCTAAACTGGGCATTTGGGGGAAAATTGATTAGCAGCTGCTGCCCCTATTCTCTGGTTGGGAGTTATAGCTGAAGTAAACAAGACTTTTGACTTTCCGTCTGCCTTTAAAAGGATGGAGGTAGTATTTTGGGGTAACTTCTTTGTCAAGATGAAGCATACTTGCAAAGGTGCTTTGAATTGCTTTGCGATTTGGAATTTCCTGCTTGACTGACTGTAGTTTTTGTGTGTTTGAGCAAAACAGCCCAACACGCTAATTCTGATTGTTTGCTGCAAATTGCTTCGTACTGAAAATTATTTCATACAGGCAGTTACCTCTTTTCTCCCCATGTTTTCACTGATGATGCATTCATTGACTCACTGTGACATCTTTAAATTCCTTGTGGAAAAAAAACAAATTGTTTCATAAAAAAATAGAATGGGACTTAGGATTTTCCATTCTTTAGTCTTGCACTAATGTGCTTAGTTGGGCATATTTTTGGTAACTAAATGTAATGAATTCTGTTCATCTGTAACTGCAAAGTATAGTTCAGTGCTAATCATATTGCTCCAAATCTCTGGTGTTACAGTATATATATGATTTATGCTCACTAAGACAGAATTGAGCCATTTTGATAATATTTATTAATACAAATCATCTTGATATTCACTGATGCTTAGTTACACTGTAAAAATACATGAATGGACATGAATTTTTCAAATGTCAAATACTTCTTTTTTTAGTTTATACCTGTCCTTTCCTTAGGGAAACTAGAAATCTTCTCTTGTGAATTGATATGAGATTTATCTGGAAAATCTGCATACTAAGAGGGAAAAAAATGTTGCAAGTTAACAACTGCCTTAAAATAATTTATAGAACCTACTTTTTCTCTTAGGAATTTATTCTCCATGGAACCCATTAGTAAGTTAAAATAATCTATTTGTGTAAATGTGTCTGAAAAATGCTTGATCCTAGACTAGTGAAGAGGAGCCCATGTTCAACCACCCTGTGTCTGCAGAAACATTTATGCAGAATCTCAGTCATTACCATAACGGGGATGAATTCCTTCAGATACAGATGAATTGCTATCTGCTACTAGGGAACGTGATAGGAAATGTATTATGTGGATGAGTGGAAATGTCCGTGTGGAATTAATGCAATTTAGGAGGTCTACTCAGGAATTTCAAATTTGTCCCTTCAACAGGTCCTTGCACTCGTGCTAAATCTCACTCTGCTTGAGAGCTACAAGCACTTTTTTCCTGATAAGGGTGAAGGACTGCTGATGAGAAAGTAAATTTTATATCCGGGACCCATCTGACATTTAGAAATCTAATTTTAAAAGTCCATAAATGAGAATGGCCTGTCCTCCGGAGCTGTGGGATAGGACCCTAGGTTTGGTGTCCCCATCGTGGGCAGGAGCTCTCTGGAGCTGGTGGTGCAGTGAAAGCAGCCGGGTTCAGCCCCCACAGCAGCGGTGCCAGCGGTTCCAGGCCGGTGCTGCCGCCTCCCGACGCAGTGGGAAGCTTGGGCCTGTGCAGGCAGCCGGCACGTGCTGTGCCTGGCATGGTTCCCTCCTCTGCTGGGGAAACAACCGGTGGCAAATGGCAACCCAGCCTTTCTCCCTGCTGAACTGCTCTGGAGCCAGACAAACCCTGTTTGTGCTTGTGCTGTGAGCTTTGATTAGTGCCAGATTGGAGAGTGCTGAGTGGGTCTCTTGTTCCATTGCTCCTGTTGTGAAAAACAGCCAGAATCACTAACACTGTGATTTGATTTTTCTCTGTGGAAATAAAATTATCCATGTAAATAACCCCCCTGATATCAGTTTGACCACTAACTGCTTGTGTTGCTTCTATTAGATTATCTGGAACAGCCTCATGATACCAAGGCTTTGTGTTGGGCCTTGAGGAAGGATTAGGAGGGTCCTCTCCAAAGAGGTGAAGCTGTAAGAGCTGAGGGAAGTGCCCTGATCCAGGGGCACTGCACTGCAGTGAGCAGTGACTAGCCTGCCTGAATCTCAGCTGCTTTTTCATGCCAATGAAAAAAATCTGCTTTTAACCTTAATGTGCACTTCAGGTATTTAAGATAAAATACTGAGTATTCTGTAACAAAGTAGGGCATTGCCTACACAAGCTGTGGTCTGCAATAATACTTCTGCAGAGGTGAAGCAGGCAGTTTATGTAAATATTTCACCTCTTCTGTTCAATTATACGTGGCCTCCTTGTTACATGTGATGTTCTCCCAACAGTGACCGTCAGTAAATCCTGGCCTGGAGCTAGTTTGGAGGCAATCTGAGAATTTTAAATCGCTGCTGGTCTGTTGCCAGACAGAACGTGCTTGCTTCATAAGCAGCACATTGCAGGTGTGCTGTGACGTGCTGTGTTAGTGTGTATATACCTTACTAGTGGCTCTTACATAGTCCCCAGCCTACTGCCCATCTATGCACCTCGGGTCTCTTGGATCGTGGGCCCTTGGATCTCCCTGGCCTCGGTCTCCTCCTCTGCCGCATAGACTTGCCCATCCCTGTGGTGCAGAAGTTAAAGTACTCGCTGGTTTCAAACAGTTTGAGGCTCACTTACTGAGATAAACAAATTACTGCAAAAGTAACACTGGTTTTGTGACCCTCCTGGTATAATTCACTTAAACCTTTACAGAAATACAAGGTAATTCATTAGGCATGTTCCATTACGAGGTAACTGTTTTAGAATTTCATTTTCAGATTAGTACTAAATTAGAGACCAGTTATTTTCAGTTCCAATATACACCCAGCTTACTGTAATATTTTTATACTGTGTCCTTATGTTGTCATTTGAGGTAATGTAGTCCAAAGCCCTGGAGTGCCTATTTGGGAACAAATTGAATTCTTGATTTTGCAATTGCTCCAAGTTTTAACCCTTCTTACATCAGGGAGGCTTAAATATTAAAATTTAATAGAGGAGAGTGCATATGGATTCTCCAAAGCTCTTTCTAGAGCTTGCAAAGATAAAACTGGAATATTAAACAAGTAGTTTTTTTTTTCTCTCTCTTTTTTTAGTAGAG
This sequence comes from Tinamus guttatus, assembly GCF_000705375.1. The sequence continues at coordinate 19,201 of NW_010582740.1, forward strand.
GAGCTCTAGCAAAGGTGCAAATGCTTCCTGCTCTGAGTTCTGAGACTGTAAGAAAAGGTCATTGCTTTCTGAATCTAAATCCTGGCTTTACAGTCAAAACCCCAGCTACAGTACCTGAGCAGGGAGTCCAGAAAGTTGAAGTGTGAGTTGATTAGAGAAGAGTGTATGTTTTTCTCAATTTCTTCTAAGTTTAACTCCCTTGTAGTTAAAACAGTGTATAAGAAAAATGACCTCATGTTTTCATTAATTTATTAGATTGTTATTAAGGAAAAAATCAAAGGGACCTGGCTGCTGATTAGTTTAAGCCCTTGTGGGAAAAACAGTAAAGCTCATGGACCAAGTACTTTCCAATTTAATTGTGCAGCAATGTGCACAGGGAGAAGACTTTTTTGCTATAAACAATTCATGTTTCCTTTCACTGACAATCTCCTTTTCCTGCTCCTTCTGGAAAGGAAACAGTTAAAGCCCTAGTCTGGCAAGGACTTAAGCCACTTCACCAATTTCATTTCATTGCATTGCCTGAAGTTCAAGGCCTGTACACATCAAGGACAGAATCCAATAGAATGCCCTCCTAGAAGAGATTTTTGGGAGAATTTAAGCACCTGTTATATTTTGACACTTGCTCAAAGCTGTGCACATCACTGTCTTCTCCGGCTATTTTCAAATAAAAGGATGAATATGAATAGCTCAGTTACTTCAAAGAGCGGGATGTGGCTATGCCACCTCATGGAAACCTGCAAAATTTTGAAGGCACAAACCAGTTCAAAATGAGGTCTCTACTCATGAGGTCTCAAAATGAGTTCAAGCCTGAATTTACTTATGAAAACTAGTAATTTTCAAACTTCTAGCAGAGCCAAATAAGGACATTTTAGTGCTGGTTTAAGGAAGGAGAAAGCATCCATGTTTTTTTCTGTCTAGGAAAGGTCAAGTCCTGGACCTACATTATACCTACAAGAAACTTGATACTAAAGAAAAACAATTATATATCTTTAAGCCTGGAATCCATTAAAGAAGGCAAACTTTATTTTATCCTTTTCTTAGAAGCTCTTTGGAAGTCACTTATGAGAGTTAACATCTACTGATTGCTAAAGCACATCTGCAGGGGGCAAGTATAATTATATTTGAATATCTTTCAATATTGTGGAAAATCAGCAGCACAGTTTCTGTGTTTTGGGATGCAGTTTGTACCCCCAAAACAATACTAAATGTTGCATGCTTATTTAAGAAGTATCTAGCTGGATAGTATAATACAAACAATACCACAAGTTTGTTTACAGATACATATCCATTGTTTTCTTATTTGTATTCACTTATTCTTACTTTTTTAATACCATCTTTCATGTTTGTGAGAACAGTAGTCATAAATTGCGGAAGATATTCCTACACTTGAACACAACCTCACTTCTATGTGAAATAAAGACCCGTTTTTAAAATTTACCTTTCGTTACAATGTTCTTCTCTACAGTCGGTCTGTTCCTAAGGCCGTTTGAACTGATGCTCACACCATTGCTGCTTTAATATCCTAATCTTCCTTCCCCAAAGAACAAACATTGACTACATCACTCTACAGTCCTCCTAGCACCCTCCTGTGTGACTTTCTCAGCCTTTGCAGGTGTGCCCCCTCATGTTATCTCCTGCTTGCAGAAACCAGAGGTCATACCTACATGTTGTAACCACTCACATCAAAGTCTCAACAGCTATCCCTTCCAGCCTGCAATGAGAGAGCATCAGGTTTAATAGCCAGGTGTGGTAAATGGTCTGCTACAGACCATTAAAAGTAATTCTGCATTTAAATTTTTTTAGCTATGATAGATGTAATGACAGAACTTCTAGCATTCTGAAATGGCTGGTTATTAAGATGAGTTTCTTTAACAGCTGAAAAATAGCAGTCAGAAGCAAAGCAGATTGTCATACAGAATGAGTGCTAACTTCATTAGCAAATATTTTAACAATTGATCATGTTAGACATTTGAACAACCAAAGATAAGTCAGTCAAGCCTTCTTGAACAGATATTCTATAATAGTAGGAAAAATTAGACAAAGCAATTAAGTAAAAATCTATGTCTATTTCCATAAGAGTTTTTCTGTTAGTTAGACATGATTTGTTTTAAATAAAAACCTTGAATGTTTTATAAGTTTAACTATACATTATACATACAAATGAGTGCATTTATAAGTCATAGTGGTATAAACTTGACTGAAATTTACTTACCTTCGCATGCTATCTTATTTCACTTGTCGTCTCTGTCACTGGGACACTGTCATTACAGTAGTGCTGTTTGTAGTTGGTAAGTAATGATGATGCAGTTGAAGCACTGGATGCTTTACTTTTACACTTATTCTCTCTGGTCTACTGGTGAAAAATAGGCATAATCATAATTTGCTCCTCAGAAGCACTCTGAGAGTATAAACAGGTTCATTTCTGGGTACCAATGTGCAGTGGATAAAATGACTGATAAATGGAGAAATACAGCCATGCTCACAAGTTTTACCAGCATGATGTGTAAAAGAAGCAACTGCTTTTTTTACGGTAACAGCAGCAGTGTATGGGTAACAAATGCTAGCACTCTTCTCTTGAATTAACATAACTGATGCTGCAAAAATAATTGTGTATGCAAACTAAAGGGTGCTCTGTAATAAAACTTTTAAGCGTAGACAGGCTGTCAGATCACAAAGCTTATGTCCCTTTTGTTCTGTGTTCTCATAGTAAATAGCTCAGTGCAATCCTGGTTCGTGCCTGGGCTTCAATATACTGTCAGAGTATAAATAACAGCAGAGCCAACTGTGAAATACTTTAAGCTGAATAATGCTTCTATTTGTGGACAGAAAAAAGATAATTATATTTTGAGCTAGCAACTGTTCAGCTCATTTATTTCTGGAAGATATTTTAGTTATAAAGATACAGTAAAATTATACTTTCTATATATTCCCTTTCTAATCTCAAGTAGCAATAAATATGGTAATTAGCTTTCACAAAATTAAGAATTCAAAGGAAGCTTAATTGCATAAACTCAAGTGTATATATAAGCTGATAATTTGCTTACACAAGGCCTAAGGCAGGGCAAATATTTGAATAATTGCATTTGGCCAAAAGCCCATTTTTTGTTTGGAAGGCGTAGTCAGTTTTCAGCCCTGTGTAGTTCTCCTGTACCTGAATGATGGTGTTTGTATAAAGCATCCATAGAGAAGCTTAGACAATGCTGTGGATAAACAATAAACCAGAGTTATTCCCTGCCGGGGATTTGGAGTCATAGCTCATTAAGTTCTTTGGCATAGTACAAGTTATTCTTTTCTTGAGAGGCACAGGTACTGCTTTGTTTTGGGCTGATTCATGTGCCACGTGTGGTATATCTCAAGATACCTCACAGAAAATACATAGTGAAAAGTAAGGTCTACTGATATTTCTTTGAAGCTGTTATATAACATGAAAGCTTACTGAGTTATTTTGCTTTTGCTTGCTTCATATTGTGATTAACTATCATTAAATGGGCTGTTTTTCTGGAAAAAATAATGTATATAATTGGATGAGATTTAATGTTAGGTTTTCAATGCAGCTATTGTGTTTGAGCCTTTAATGGCGAATCAGCAGATGTCTAACACCTTCCCAAACCATATCTGGGGAGGCATATTGGTGTATTATAGATAAATATTATTTTACTTCATGTACTATATTTTATGCTTTAAAACTTAGACTATTGAATTGCCATAATGTCTGCTCAGGATGTTATCCAGACTCGGATCTCTGGTGAGAGTGCTCATGACCCTCCTTGTGGACTTACCTTTACCCAGAGCTTTATGTAAACGCATCTACCATGTATCTGCATAGAATGGTTGTAGGTTCTGCTTCTAAGGTAGCAAGGTATTTAATTTTTTTGGACATAGAATTTAATTTCTGCAACTTCTACAAAGAGTTTCTTACACTTGAGGTTTTTACATGATCTGCTATGTGATGATTTAATTCTTAAATTGGAGGTGAACATTTAACTTACTACTTGTAGAATTGTCTGAGAAATTCCTGTGATATGTCTCAAAAACATGGTGATTTTAAACAATCCAAGATAATATCAAAATTTTGGTGGCTTCTCACATCTTGACTTGAGGACATAAAGAATGCAGTGGACTGTTTTTACTGTTAGATGAAACTAAAAACAAGCTAAGTTTTGATCTCCTTTGTGTCAGACTGATGTTCACTCTGTCAGTGAGGTGCTTAACCAAATGGAGACTGCAGATCAAAAATTAAAAGGTCAATGGATGAATACAAATTTTTATGTGGCAAGTTTTGTTTCTGTTTTTAGAGTCAGACCTTACTTACAGAGGGAACAAACATTGCTAATTTTAGATCAGTTTTATTTAAACTACAAACATTTTGGTACTGAGATCATGCTGTTAAGTGTTTGCACGTCCTTGCATAGTTGTGTTTGGCTGTGTTGGTCTTGTAGGTGTTGATGTGACACAGGGAAGACTTATGGCTATAACTGTGACATGTGTCTAATGCAAAGGATATGTTGGAGTAATTTACTGATTCTAGTTTCTAAAGGCTGGGCCAGAGCAAAGATTCATCCAATCCAAAGGTGATGGTAGATGACTAGAAATATAAAGATGGTGCAATCATACAGTGATACTGGCTTGGTAGATTTTCCCAATTCACAGGAATTTCTGGCTCAGACTTTTGGAGCTGGAAATGGTAGCTGTGTTTAACAGCTTTGAACTTTCCTTGTCCTAATTTGTCTGAGTGCTTTCTTGAATGGTGTCTCACTTTAGAATCGATAACAATGAGTTGTTGGGTACACTGAAAATATTACATAGCTTAATTTTGGAAATCTTCCAACCATTTTAATTTTGTTACAAACTTGAGCAAAGTACGTTCCCCTTTCTTATATATATGCAAAAAGTGCATATATATGTATATATGCACTCAAAATCTCAAAATTAGTATCATAATTCTAAGGAGATGAACTGGAGTGGATAACAGAAAAAAATGTTATTTACTTCAGGGAAAAAAGATGCCTAATTAGTCTTTGGGATAGGGAGGAGGAAATATCTGTGGAGGTTATGACTGTGGAGGAGAGCTTGTTCTATTGACCTAGTCTGTGGATGTTGCTGAAACTTAGTCTTCCTACATATTTACTATCATCTTTAAAATCTATAAAGCCTGCCAGTTTTCAGTCTTGGATGTCTTTATAGCATTTTGCAGGCATTCTATTTTTGAAAAGAGGGTGTCAAAAAAAAAACAACAACAACAAAAAAAAAAACAAGAAAAAAATTAACAGTTAAGGTAAGGTAGCCAAATCACCCAGGCCTAGCATATTTGATGCTAGACCTTTGCTGCTTCTGGACAATTGTTGCTTGAATAGACATGGTTAGTAAGTTATTGAAAGAAGGAATAGTTTTAGCAATTGTTCTCTTGACTAGGATTAAATGGGAATAGTTGTCATATATATCCTATTGAACTTAAAACACAAAGAGATGAAGGTATGGGTAGTTTTGTGTGGCAATAGAAATCTTAAGTGGAACTAGAAATGGATTTATGCAGGAGTTACTGGAGCAAGTTATCACCTGAGATAATACTGGTACATTCAAAATGAAAGGACTGAGAAGTTAAATTCAAAAGCAAGAAAATGGACATTGTTTCAAATATTTGGCTTATTGAGATTCCACTGGACTTCAAATTTCTTTTGGAAGTGTCTATGCTAAGATTTTTTTTCTTCATAAGAATGAGTTAGATCTTCTGTGGGCTTCACTGATTTGTCAGATTACTTCTCTACTTCCCTGCTAACTTTTAGAGATTGCTAGTGTTTGATTGCAACAAAGGGGGTTGTCACTTCTTGGTGTAATAATTTGGTATACTTAGCAGAAGCCCCGAAATGTTCTATTTAGGTCTCTCTGTGTTCAGATATACGCAATTCATGTCATGTCCTCTACAAAATCAAAATTCCTTTTAAGATTAAAGCAAGTTCATCTTCCATCTCCTTTGGATAGTTTAAGGTTTAACTGTCCAAGTTGTAGGCACTGAGCTATAGAGGAGGGGTGAAATCAGTAATGAAACCATGTTTGTTGTGTATTTTTTATTGTACCCAGGAGATGGGGACCTCTCTCTGGTTCCAGGTTACAAGTAAATAATAGCTTTGTTCCAAGCAGTTTGGATGTCACCTTGATTTTTAGATATTTAATAACTAATTAATTTCTAGCCTAGAGGAAGTTCTAGTTTCCAGGACAGCAAATTAATTGGAAAATTATTCTGTGCAGGCAATACTTGAGGAAGAGGCTAAAATTGATTAGACCTTATGAAAACATGACTAATATATATATGCCATGGGTATTGGTTTCTAATCTCCATTCATATGGCATGAATGACTCTTGTGCCTTCACTTTATCATGTAAAATAAGCCAGAATTCTTGTTCCTCTCTTATGTATTGCTTACATAATCACAATGTTCCTAGTTCCTGCGCTCAGGATAGGAAGATTCCAGCTTTGAGGTTTGTTACTGTGGCCTGATTCCAGTTATATCTGAAAGACTTTCTTTGGGAGCCTTATTAGCATGTGGATATGATTCTCTCTTCCCCAAATACAAGGGAAAGGGCAAGACGAATCCTGCAAGTAAATAAGGCTTCAGACAGTGCTCGCATAACAAGAGAGCAGTTTATACGTAAGTACTGCTAGCAGATCCAATGTTGACAGGATGTTTTCTGAGTATAAGTGAACTATTTTATTTAAATACTCTAAAAATCAGATCTCAATTAAAAAAAAAATCCCACAATTAGAATAATGCATCTTTCCTAAGGAACACTTCAAAAATGAGTAAGAATAAAAGAATAAAGCATTTGGTATTTGGAGGGAGCTAGACTTTTTTTTTTTAAATAAACAAGAGCGACTGATTGCAGGGCCAAGAATACTGCTGCAAACCATTCTGAGAGAGAAGAAAGATGAATCTCTATTGTATTCATTTCATTTTAAAACCAGAAATGAATAATGAAGTAGATGTTTTTGCTGTAAACAGAATGCATAATGGAAATGCATCACTGCTACTTGCAAACACTTACCTACTTAAAAGAGCATCGGTTTCTCAAGGGATGTACCCAGAGACTTAAAATAAATACCGTACTCTTCTAACACAATGGCAGGAATGACAGGAATGATTGTGTTTTGAAGGAAGTAACATGTTTGCAAGCTGTTTAGGATAAGTTTTAGTGGGTTGTATTTTCTCATCACATATGTTCTCTATCACAGAAAATGGGAAATATGAAATAAAGCTTTGTCTTGGGCACAGCATAGGTGGAAATGGCAACATAAATTTCAAGATAGTGCAAAAAGAATATTTTTGCAAATAAACTTTCAGAACCTTCTTTTAGCTCATTTTTGAATAGTGCTTTCTCCTATTTAGATTATTATGCTTTCCTTTTGACATTGGAAGTCAGTTACTGGTTATTTTAGTATGTTACTATTTCTGTCATATTGTTAAATGATTATATAGCTTAATAAAAACATCTTTTTCATAATTTGAAAATGCCTTGAAGCTGATTCAACCCCTTTTATCAAGGCTCTTTCTACAGATTTATTGAGAAAGGCTGAAACCCATACAGTTCTGTGAACCAGAAGCTTTATTCTAAATTATAGTTCTAAATGTAGGAGGCAATAACAGTAACTGTCTACTGAAGAGACAAATACAAAATTCAGCATGATTTTTGTATCCTGGGTTTATAATATATTGTTGCATAGTATGTAATTTACAGAATAAATAATCATTTAAGCTGCAGAACACGCATGCAAGCTACTTAACACTTGATCAGTTTCTTTGAGATCAACTGAAAGAGTAAAATAGAACAAATAATTGCATCCTGGGTCAAGAACTGGTAGAATGGAGTTGACTATATTTCTCAAAGATAGAGCAACTTCAAAATTAATAATACAACATGCAGCTCTATGAATAAATCTTTTTGGTATTCAATTCAGTGGCTCCTAGTCCTTGAAAGATTAGTTTTGTAAATGCATTTTGCAGTGGTGTGGAAATTATTGCCTTTGGAGAAGTACAGTGCACTTACTGGAGAAGGTTCAACAGTGCTCTTCAGTAATACATGGGTATTGCTGATCTTGGATAAATGTGCTGGGGTCGGTTATGTTGGACACACAGTAGAATAAAAAGAATAGAAATTGCAAATGAGTCTCTCAGTGTAAGAAAGCCAGTTTATGGCTCTGGTAACAATAACCGGAGAAAGTATTGTATTTCCTGTTCCGATTTTGCCCATCTTCAAAATAAAAATGGAGGTGAATTGAAATTTTATTCTGTAGTATTTACTTGGCATAAGCTGCTAAAACACATTCTATTAAAGCTTTCAAAACACCTTTTCTGAAGATTTTGTATGAAAGAATTACTTTTGAATGTGCAGTCATTTCTGAAGGTGTTTTGGAAGTGTTTTAATGTAAGCTGGGTTAGAAACAAGGATTTTGCTTTTCTTTGGAATGCTGTGGTTCTCCTTGTCTCAGCTCTCTGCGTGCAAGGAGGTCACAGTAACACAGGGCTAGAAGCGTTTCATTAGCTATGGTGCCGTGACGAGCCATCCCGTGGGGGTGTGAAAGCAGGGGAAGGAACTCAGGCCTGTCACAAGATTACAAGGCAGCAGCTTTGGACTGGAATGGCTGCCTCATTGCTCCGTTCCTTAGGCTTCCAAGGCTTTTGCCTGTTGTGCTTCTGGATCTTTCTCCTGATTTTAAGCATCAAAGGCTGTAACCCTAGCTGTGCCATATGTTTCTGCCCCAAAATTCAGGGTAATGATTCAGGTTAGCTGATTCAGATGTTGCTCATCTAGGGGAAAAGTAATTCCTATGCATTATTTAATAATCCTTTTACTGATAAGATGCTCTTTTTTGAAAGCTCATAGTACATTCATAGTACAGCAATGCAATATATATTGCTTCAGTTTTTTCACAACAGACAATTTGTCATGTTTCAGCCTCAGCTGCCCTTTGGAGAACTGCCTGGTCTAAACTCTATGCAGATACTTATACAAGGGTTGCCCTGATATATAGGTGCTGGGCATGTGGTGCTCAGGGCTGCACTAGGATGAGCAATCCTAAAGTGTTTGCTCAGCACACGCACTTGCGGAACTCAGCAAATGAGACGTGATGTTTTCTTGATTTCGAAATACAGAATTACTTGAACTGAAATATTACTATGACTTCCTAATAGCAACTTCAGTGAGAAATTTCTGGCATTTATCTAGAGACAGGGTTAAGGACGTGATGAAATGTCTGCAATCTGGTCTTTCTGTTTGAAGTGTTGTTGTATTTTAAAGGCTGACCTATTGCATCAGATAAACGTTCTTTAATTTTTGAGCAACTCAAAACTGTTTTTGAAGAACTCATTAAGAGTTTCATTTTTTGCTCTGCAAACATAGAATTTAATTGATATGTCTATCTCAGGGTCATAGAGTAAGTGGAGGAATTATCATACAACAAAATTGAACCTATTTCCTTTTGCCATTCATTATAATAAAACACTGTTGTGGATTGGAGAGCCTTTATAAAAGGAATAATGTAAAGCAGCTTCTGAGAGTTTGGGAGAATATCCTAGAAATGCATAAACCAAGTTTCTGGTTTATGCATTAAAAAGCAATTATAATTTTTGGCAATGTTTTCACATGAAGAATGTATTGTTTTTCCTAGACTTCTGCTACATTTGTTATAAGCCTTTAGCATTTTCTGTGTATCTGCAGTTTTTCAACAATTGAAGATTAATTTACCAATAGCTTTTACTTGCAGTGTAGTTGTATGAATACAGCTAGCCATGTGCATGCTTTTTAGGTGTTTCTTCCTGCCTTCGGGTAGGCACTTGCATTACCAGCACTATTCTCTGGCTTCTCTTGGTCCTGGTCCTGATTCATAGTGCAGAGTTTTGCCCTGGGTGCCCCAGGGCACCAAGAGAAGCTCAGCACATGCTGCCTGGGAGCAGGGGTTGAACTTGGTTACAGTTGGTGTACGGCACTAAAAGGCTCAGCGATGTGCAGAAAGTTTCATGTAGGTTCCAAGCTGATAGAACTTGGCTGTTGGTTTTTCACTGAATAATGCTCACCTCACATCAGCTGAAGATCTGATCTGTAATGAAGAGTTTAAATGAGTGTTGCACTGGTCTCAAGTTTTAGAAATATATCTGATTTTATAAAATAATAATGCACTGTAGGTTGAAAGGTCAAGCATCTTAAAATACACACCTTTGAACACAAGGTGATAAGGAACTTTCCCTCATTGAACTATACAAGCTGATGGCGGCATGAGGACTCTGTAACTGCCTGAAGTGTTTGTCAGGGTAGATTCAAAGTACATTAAAATATTTTGGAAATACTGTGACTGAGCATAACACTGATTTATGAATGAAAGGAAATTAAAATGATATGCCATATCAAGTTATTTTTGCTTTTGACTTAGAAATATTGTAACTGTCATAAAACAAAATTGTCTTTTGATTGCAATAATATGCATTGAAATAACTTGTAGGAAAGTTAATCTCCTGAAGTTTATGAGATACTTTTTTTTACTGAAGATGCATTCACTCAAAGTTTATTTTTCTTTTTTTTTTTTATCTAAAATATTTCATTTTCAGAAAATGAAACTAGGGATCACATAGATGGTCTGGCATGTGTTTATCCATATGAGAAACAGGAAGGCAGGCAATTTGGCTGGTAAAACTCCTCTCTTTGCAGCCTGTCCGCAAAACTTTGTCCTGGATTACTTACTGGTGTTACCATTTTGTCAGAAATAGGTCATGAAAAAGAAAAGATCATATGTTAGAAATCAGTTCTTGAACTGCTTTTACTATTACCGTCCTAGGAAAACTACAGTAGCAGATATAACAGCTTATTATGAGGTTGCAGAGGCCATGACATCCCGTGCAGAGAGGCGCTGTGGCCCCTTTCCCTCCAAATCCCTTCGCTGGGATTTGGCACTCAGGCTCATGGCACAGGCGAAGTTTTAAATGTTCTGTTTGGTGCATCATTGGCCAAGTCAAAATTGTATTGCAAAGCACCTTTAGGAGTACTGCAAGAAAGCAGCTGGTCTAACAGAAAGATTATTTTGCGGTATCTATGTATAATGCAGCTAATGAATTAAATCTAACCACCTAAGATTAGAGGTGTTTGAGGTGTATAAAAATGCACATGAAAATGAGCTTTGGTATTACAAATACCATAATTCAATATCTTTTCACTTCAACCAGAACATACATTACATAAATGCATTGCTATGTGTGCAGTTATAAGGTAAATGCTATTACACCACACACTTCATAATCTAAGTGCCAAAACATCTTTTAATAATTTTCACATTTCTATCATAACCATTGTGGTTTTTCACAGTACATCAATGTTGGGAATAATGATACACAGTATTGCCTTTATTAATGGGGATTTTATAGTCAGATTATTCATTAAGAAAAGAAGCATTATACTGAACAATAGCAATAGCTGCCATTAGGTATCATTTTTGTTGAAATACATGGAGTATTTTATTTCTGTTACAGATACTCATAGCAATGATAAACCTCCCCTCTATAGATATCTAACTGTATATAAAATGATTATCTGCATGTTTGACCTCTTGCTATGGCTTGCTTGAGATGCTGTAGGAGGATGAAGGTGAACTTTTGAAGCGTCCCAAAACACTGTAGTTGTGGCACTTTACTGAGGTGAAGCTCTTCTCAGACATCCAGCAATTGGACAGGCCCCAACTTACCAAATCCTCAGCTAGTGAAAACAGCAACAGTCAATTTCTGTACCTATCTGTTAGGACTTAGTTGTGTTGAACAAAATGTGATTAGATGTGTGTAATAAGAAATAAATCAAATTTAATGAGGTTTATAATATCTTTTTTTGTAATTACTTTTCTTAGGTAATTGATCATTAAGAGTCTAGGTGGTAGTTTTGTTGCTCTGTTGCTGTATAAATTGGTGCAGTTAATGCTGCTCAACTATAAACAGCCAGCAACAGCATACTGAAAACTAATTCTCTCTGTTATGGTTTATGTTGCTCTCTGATCAGCAAACTGAGAAAGATTGTGCCAGTTCTGCTCTTATACCCACACTCATGGATATGAACCTGAAAGAATGTTGCAGAAACTAAATGATGCACAGAGCGAGTGTCATATAGAAAATATGCTAATGTGCAATGTGATTAGCATGAGTCATAAACCCTCTACTCTGTATTTCACTAATGTACATGACAGAGCTATCTTAGAATTGTTCCAAGATTTAAAAAAAAAAAAAAAAGTAAAAAGTAACCTATAAGTGAATACATTTTAAAAAAAAAGAGTCTATCTGCCCTGCCAGACTAGCCAGAATGTTCTAGTCATTTGAGTCATTTTGAACTTCAGTGTTTTCTAGGGGTTGTTACTTGAATGCAAAAACACTTCTCTTAAGTGGATGTATTGCACAGAACAGATGCAATTTTAGATAAATTTGTAATGTTTTTAAATGATTCATTAAAATTATATTTTCTTATGACTTATTTTCAAATTAAAAGAATTAAGCTGATGTTTTATAGGATGTTTAGAGTTTTTAATGATAAAGTATAGTAACTTAGATGAGATTTCAGTGTATGCATTCTCTGTGTATTGAGTGTTATGGCTGGTTAGTGACTGAGGTGTTCATGCTATTTAAATATGGCCTGGCATTTTGCACAAGCCCTTTCTTATGTGTTCTTTAGCTAGTTTATTTTTAAAGAACAGAAGCTGAAAATTCATGTGGGATAGTTCGATTGAAATGATAGACGAGAGTTCAGAATGATTCATTCTGGATTATCAGAGAAGTGATTCTGATATTAAAAATAGATTTATTCACTGAACCTTAACATCTTCTTCCAAAACATCTTTCAATTTATCAAATTAACACAAATGATTTCTTAAGTGCCTCTACTTTCTTAAAAGTCGAGGGAGGGAACCCTTCCCCTCTGTTCAGCTCTGACGAGGCCGCACCTGGAATACTCTGTGCAGTTCTGGATTCCTTAGTACATGAGGGACGTGGAACTTCTAGAGAAGGTCCAACATGGAGCGATGAAGATGATTAAGGGACTCAAACATCTATTGTATGGGGAAAGACTAAGTGAGCTAGGCCTGTTTAGCCTGGAGAAGAAGGAAAGCTCCTGCAAGCTTTCACATCTTCCGCACTCTGGTGCGATAGTAAGTTAATATAGAAAAGTGCTTCTAGGTGTACTGATGTTGTTTGTTTCAGTGCTGTACTGTCCAGCACAGCTTTGGATATCAGTACTTCTACCTAGTCAGATACGTTTGTTGTACGTGAGTGTGGTGAAAGTGTATTATGGCTCTGCTGAGGTTTTGACCAAATTTATGAAGCTGCACAATATTTATCTTTAAGAGCCAACTCCAAGTGTTGGAGAAAGTTTCTGCTGCCCTCTGTGTATCCAGACACACATGCCCTTGCTGGAGCCTTTTTGGCACCATCACTACATTTTGTTCTGTTTTCTGCCTCGTGACGACTGACACAGTGGTGGGAAACATGACCCAGAGCACTGACTCAGAGTTCTGGTCTGTCTTGCCTGATTCAGGAATCATGGCAAACCACAGTGCTTCAGAGAATAACATATGTCTTCATCTAATTTCCTGTGTTCCTAATATACTCTTCGTTCTTAAATTTAACGTGTGTTAAACCTGGGTTTTGGGCTCTTGGCTTTTGCAGGCTTGCCTGCCACACATGTCCGAAAGCTGCACTGGTGATGGCTGCTGGAAAGCAGGGAGGCTGGAGTGTTACAGGATGAGCTGGCTGGCACCATTGAACCATGCCTGTGAGCACTGCACTTAGCTCAGGGCTCGCAAACTACCTGCTGGTTTGACTCAGATCTGCTCTCTGTACCTCAGCTACCATTGCCTGCCTCAGGACTGTGTCTGCCCGTGTCATCCACGCACCTTCTCCCCTTGGATCCTTTTGCTTTAACTTGAGTGTCAGAAATACAATGAGATAACTGCAACTGCGATGTGTCATAAACCTCTTGCCCTCTGGCTGTATTTCAGAAGTGGTGAATTAAATGTGTTAAAAGTGAGGCAGGCCGATGTGTCTTCCTGGTGAGCTACGGCCACTGTCAGAGCCTGGAATGAGGCTTGTCTGCATACAGAAGAACATGTTTATGTGACTGAATATCAGGCGAAATGGGACGCATACATACAGGCTGCAGCTACTGCGTGCTAACATGGATGGCTGTAATGAGATCATATGTCTTATAAGCACTACCAATTATAGTCCTATTACTAAGATATACATTTGGAATGAAGACAATTACACTGCAATCACTCTGTAGCTGTTAACGTATTACAGAATGTAATACGGCACATTTCATATGTTGACATCTGTACTTCAAGTCTCACATGGGTACATGCTGGGACTATCTTGTGTGAAATCAGTGGAGTTGGAGCAACTGTTCCAATGGGCCCCTTGCTTTGCAATCTCACAGCTGGATCAAGAATTCCACTGGAAGTGATATTTATGTCATTGCAGTAGCTCTTTCTCTATCTTTGCTTCCTTAGTAATTGTTAATAATGAAGCTGTGTAACTCAGTTTTCCCTCTGTGCTGCAGTTGTGTCACCTAGTGGGCCATGTCGTGACTGGGGAGCTCAAAGACGAGCCCCTAAGCAAAGAGCTCTTTTCCTCTGCTATTCCCTTGTTCACATGCCCTTGTTACAGCTTTGAATGGATTTGCAGGGAAGTCCATTAGTTCAGAATACAGCTGCGTTGGAAAGACTGTCTGCAAGATTTAGACAATTTGTAGTGTATATTGGGGTGAATATTTTTATGTTGTGATATGCAAGTAAGATACAACCCTCAGTTGTCCCCTGTAATGTTGTATCTGCAGCCCTTCAGATATTTTTATCTCCAGACTGTTTCAGTCGGTGTGTTAGAAGGGTAGGGATGAAGAGTCTGTAGGCGGTGAGTTCAGTGAGGCTTCTGTTGACTGAATCAGTTCCTACACGTGGCGTATGTGTGTATGAGAGGGGAATTATGTTCAAGCAATGTTGTCTCTATTTAAATGAGATCAACATATCTATTTATTGGGGACGTAACTGAAAGTAAATACTCCATGGCACCCTCTATTGGCACTGTTATTTAATTGTAGCTCTACGGACAGGGCAAAAGGAAAAGTAACTGATGAATATTTCCTGGATCAACCTTTCCTGGATGAATATTTTTCCTTCTGTGTCAGAGAGCTGTGCGTTACCTCAGTGACACAACAGTGACCCACAGAATTTGGATGTGAAGAACTATTTTCCCAGATACTGCTTCTGCAAGCTTTTAAGGTGCACTCAGATCCATTTGTGTTACATTGCATCTACAACCATTTGTGTAACACACCTGGATCTGTTTCCATGTCTCATTCCTTGAGAGGGAGGAAAGAGGGAGGGAATCATTGTTGCTGTTGATGCCTTCCCCCATAAATGTTTATATTAACTTGACAACACCAATAAGCAGTCCTTGTCACAATTGGCTTGTTCTAGTGCCTTTTGGAAATCATATTGAAGCAGGATATTAAAGAAGACTTGGGTACTTGTGTCTCAATGTTCTGGGGAGTTTATTTTTTCATTAAGTATTACATATTTATATGCATTACTTATTATTACACAGATATTGAACAAAGTCACAATTTTTACAATACTCTGTTTTAGGATACTTTTATTCTTGAGTTGCCTCCTATAAAGCCTAAATTTGAGAGAATATTTTTCACCTTGAATTCCAAGCTCATGAGATGTCTTGTAGTGACAAGGCATCATTTAGTCCCTTGGCAGACATAGATATTCACTGCCTGCTTGAGAATTCTTCCGCCTGCAAGTTGTCTTCCTCAGTAATGTCTCCTTCCTGCACATTTTGCAGCAGCTCCATGCAGCTACACAAAGATGACTTCAGATCTGGGGCTGGGAGATTTGGGTTTTAAAAATCAACATTGCCGCGTAGTGTCAGTGTGGCCTTTGTAGGATGTCTCCCCTGTTATTTACTCTTCTCAGAGAGACATTTTGATCATCAGCTACTATTAGGAAAGTGTCCATGAGAGGAGCTGTCAAAAGGTATTTTATTCTATTTGAGGTATATATTAATATGATTTTTTTATGCGAGTTGTTCACTGTTACATAACATCCGCAAACTTTTATTGCTGTTTAACCTATATGCCAAGAGATATTTCTTTAACTCTCAACAAAGTTATGCATTCATGGCATATAAGTTCATTATTTTTCTATGAAATATGTGCAAAACAGCCAGAGAGGCTTCTCCTCCTTCCTAAACTTCCAGTGCAGTCCCTGACTACAAGGTTTTTCAATGCAAGCTTTTCTCAAACTCAACCAAATCCTCTAGGTTATAACTTCCTTTACCCTTTTGCTACCTTTGTTATTTTATCAGGGAGTTTTCTCCCAGCTTTTCTCCCTGTGGAAGCTCAAGCATGGACCAGATATGATGCAGTTACAGTTCTTTACATGGACTCGTAGAAGTGGCAGTACCAGATCAGGCAAGGGCTTGGTGAGTCCTGGCATGCAGGTGGCAGTGGCTCTCTGTCCATGCTGCTTCTGAATATTCAGCATTTGATCAGAACAGTCTCTCTGAGCCAGTTTTTCAAACACTCTAAGGCAACTAGAAGGACAGATAGGTAGATGGACAAATTTAAGTATCTAATTGCTGTGGAAATTAATTGTAATTAGGAAATTATTACTTTAGAAAATTAAATGCTTCTCTGCATCTCTTCAGTCTCTTGGCTCCTTCCATCTTAGACACAAAGAGGATTTAGCAGGTTTTAGCCTGTTACCCTGTATCAGCTGAATGAAGAACTTATTAGCTGCAGGCCAAATACAAATAGAGCTATTGGAAACCCATTGCTTTATGATAACTTGATTTTGCACAATAACCTATGTCTGAACTCCTAGAAAACTTACCCTTGAGGGCTGACTTCCAATGATCCTGAAAAAAGCACATTGTCATGGAAGAAAACTGTCTGCTCTTACCTGTTGCTGATGTAGCTGGACAGTCTGGAGAACGCTGAACAAATAATTTTCTGTCTCTGACTTAAATGGGGAAAAAAAAAAGTGTCAGAATATAGTTGACGATGGTGATGATTTGCTGTAAATAGGCAACACGAGTGTTTTATGTGGTATATTACTGTTTCACTAAATCATGTGCATTTCCCTTCTGAGGGAGCCCTCCCAGTCTAGGCTGGGCTCTATTCACCTTAAAGCTCCTGGCTGCTCTCTCTCATTTCTAACCATCTAGAGCCTCAGGTGTGAGAGCTTAAGCCTGGCTTAAGCTGTGGCAGCAGCTAGACTGTGTAGGGGGGCACGGCTTACTGAGAACTGAAGCCTCTGTGAGGCTGTACAGGGTGAACTCTGGTTGTTGCAGTTATATATAAGAGGTCCTGGGGGAGATACGGAGACTGCCTGTGTTTTCAGGACTCCCTTTTGTATTCTAGCCATTTCTTCAACCTCCTCTTGAGGTTGGTTCTGTCTCTGTTCTGCTACGACTTGCAGCGCTGGAATTTGGATGTGTAGCTGCATGATCTAAAGTATCTGTCTAGTTTGTCTTAGATAAATTAACTACTTCTATTTAAAGCAGTAACTTCAGCTGGTAAATTCAGGAGCTGAAATCTCTGAAAGGCCCCGAAGGTGTTAAAAGTCTGCATTCATTTGTAATTCAGTGACAGGCGAATCTCAGCCGAAGTTCTAAAGCTAAGCTGCTTTAATTGACGTTTGGAATGGGATTTTTGGCTACCTTGGCAGATAAAGTTCCTAAAAATCAATGAAGCTTTTACACTTGTAATGGCTGAAATACCTTCAGAAATTCCATTCTTAGGATTCTAAATTAGTACCTCATTTTCAGAAGTATTCAGCAGCTTTGACTACCTCTTACTGCTGCTAATGCCACTTGGGACTTTATAAATCTCCTTCATGAATGACCATAAGATTTTTGAGAGTTCTGCTTAGGATGCCTGGATATTTTCCCTTTCATTGTTATTTTTCATTATTGCTTATGTTTGCAAAATATGTTGAAGCTGTATATCAAGTACTTCCCTTTAAAAGAGAAGTTTTAAAGTTATTTTTTTTTTTTAAAAATACTTCTCCCAGAATATTGCATAGAGATAAAACCCTGCAAAATTGTTTCTGCGTTCCTCTTTGTCAAGTATTTAATTCCCTGTTTGAGCCAGCAGATCTAAAAAAATCAGTATTTGCCTGTCTTACTCAATGTCTAATTACATATGAAGATTACAGATGTATTCGAACAGCAAAATGAATACTGATATATTTTCATTGAGATCTGGATTTATAATGAAGCGATTTATTACTTTCAAATTAGAAGCATTAGAAGAAGCTACAGTGTTTGCACTTGTGATTGCTACAAACTGCTTATGTTTGCATCTCATATTTTTTTTTTAATACAAACACCATCCCTCTTTTTAGAAAGTTGCCCTGAGAAGATCTTGCCCTACTGAGATTTTCCTTCTACCATACCATTTTTATCTGGGTGCGCTGCTTAAGGGAGAAACGGAGTTTTAACTTTAGCTATTAGAAAGAGCAATTATACACTGAACTTAACGTGCTTGAAATGCTATAATTAATAACATTTTGAGTCCTTACAGATGTTTTCCTGCCTATAGTTTTAATTTCTAGAGAGTTCCATAAGCTTGATTTAACATCAGTATTTAGCTGGATATTTTCCCTTTCATTGTCATTTTTCATTGCTTCTTATGTTTGCAAATTATGTTAAAACCATATATCAGGTACGTCCCTTCAAAAAGTTGTTGGAATGCAAAGAGGCTTTAAAATGGTAAAATTGTGCTTAAATCACAAACTTCATGGCACTGAGATCGCTCATGATCACCCAAGAAGTGTTGTGTTTTAAATAGCTGCGTATGAGTAAGAAGTGCTGCTAGGAGCTGGAGGTTTATATCTTGGGCATGAATCCTGATTACTGAAGAGTAAGACAGGGCTATATTGCAAGACAACAGTTGGAGCCTCTTGGTTAGTGTTCATTACTGGGATGAGAATTTAGGTGAATTTCAAGCCTTAATTATTGGTGCTAGACATGCCTTTGCAGTCACTTCTGTCATGGCTTGTGTGTTATTCTCAATACCCAATAGGTTTTTTCTGCATTTAAATTATATGTGAGAGCTGGCTCGTTTAACTAAGAATCAAATAAATAGTTCCAGATATAAGTGGGAAAAATGTTTTTGCTGTGGGTTTACCTTAACTTGGCCAAAAAGAAAACATGTAATGCAAATGTATGTTATGCCTTAGTATATCTTGTTAAAACATTTAAAGTTAACTAATGTTTGGCTGTTTTAAAATTTTAATTAGCATTTAACAAGAAAGCAACAGTATAGGCAATTAGAGATCTAAGCAATAACGCGCACACACACTTCCATTTTCTAGCAATTAATTGATAACTAGTTTACCATGGGCTAATAATTAAATGAGAAAACATTCTGAGCAAATTGAAAGCACTGATGCAAATGAGTTTTGCGTTTATTCTTCAAATTCACTGACCACATTATCTAATCTGTCAGGAACAGAGAAATTCCGAATTACAATAAATATATACTCAGGCTGGCTAACCAACCCTTAAAGCAGCATTTGTCACTTTCTGGAAGCTTTAATTGCTTTGCTGAAGGAAAGTCTTAAAACAGTACTGAAGTTTGCAAGTGAAATGTAGCAGGATTGCCACTAAGCAGAGCAGCTGATACACTGCAGTCCCATTGATCTCTGTCTGCTTGGCAGCGAGGTTTCTCTTTTCTTTATGCCTGAGATAGCAATACGAAGCACAAGCATTGATGCGTGTTGAAGCTATGCAATCACTATCACCTCGATATCTTTCCCAAGAAGAAAAATCTCAGCCAGGCCTGAAAACAAAGGGGTCACCATTTCAGCTGCACTAACATTGGCAGGAGACATGACTCTTCTACTTTCTGCTGACTGAAAAATAAATGAAATGCTTGACAAAGAAGAATGACTTGGCAAAAATCATTGGGTGCATTTTTTTTTTATGTGGAAATTGAAGACATTTTTCTACTGAATATAGCAGTGATCATTGGGAATAGCTCCTTACAAATAGGAAACATCCCCATCACTTGGTCCTGAAGCACAGCAATCTCCAGTAAATGTAGGAAAGTCTCATTTTGTCTTGAAGTTCATCTGTTTA
>NW_010582740.1:39383-78444 GCF_000705375.1 Tinamus guttatus
GACAGACAGGTTAAATTTCAGGAATGCTATTAAGATTTAAACACAAGCCATCCATTTAAGCAAAATAATTCCCAAAGGATAGTGTTTCGCAATACTGTCATTACATCTGTACACTGCAAAACTCCTGTGTTCATGCTTGGATAAAAATCCCTGGTCATTTCAGGTGCTTTTCCAATGTAGTAGAATTGTAAAATATTAAGATATAAGATTTTTAAAGGCATTTCTCAAGAAACCAAGCATTCTTCTTTGTTTACCCTATGTAGATTAAATGGAGTTATACTAGTAAAAAATGTCTATGCAGAACTTCATGGCAATATTTTCAGAAGTAAATAATAAAATTGCATCCAAATGTCAATGCATTCCATTTTCATTTGCTACTGAAGATCAGGAGATTATGGAGAATTAAGAATGTAAATTTTTCAATTCCTTAAGACTCATGTCCTACTCTCCTAGCACTGTGTTTACAGGTAAAGGGGTAGGCTACAGATCATGAAGCCAAGCCATAGAAGCAGGTTATCAGTATGATGACAATCTGGGATATCACCTGTGAGTGAACAGCACCCGTTTTCCCTCCCTGGTTAACTTCACTGGATGGAATATATTGCACTTGGTTGCTCTTCTCTTGAAAGCCCCATCTACTATTATTCATTCTATGCGCTCCCTTGATTACTAAGGCTATAATTTTACTGAGTGTTTCTGTTAAGTCATGTATAGACAGGATGAGTGATGACACATCAGTTTGTGTCTTTAATATCTACCATTATTTACAGTCAGCTTCCAATTTGAAGTCTATCAAATTCTTTCTGAACTGAAAAAAACAGATAATGCTGAACGTAACCTAGATGTTTTGGGATATTTCATGTCAAGGTAATACAATAGAATTATAAACATTGATTCCCATTTATCACTGATTCATAGTATTTTTTTATTGTTGTTAAATTTAGTTTTTGCTTCCCAACTCATTGATTTGTCTTTGGTTGTGCCAGATTTTTATGATTTATGTCTTGCTTATAGAAAAGCATCTTGTGTTATAAAATCTAGGTTCTCTTCTAGTGTTAATGCCTCTTCTAGTGTTAATGCAAGGGTACTCTGAAATCCTTACAGAAGTTTCCTAAACCCTATGTCTAGTCTTAAAAGTGCACCCATCAAAGGCAGTTACCAGGTGATTGACTTAAATTAAGACCCTTTATACTGTCAGAATATCAACAAAGTGGTTCTGAGGCAGTACGTTCTGAACACTGAATGTTGAAAATAAAATACTTGCTAAACAAATGGCCTTTTTACGCTGCTCAATCTAATGAAATTCAATCAAAAATTAGTATGGTATAGCTTTTCTGTGTTTTTTTTTTTTTTTTTTGCACCCCTGCCATCTCCTCCAACCTCCATCTGATCTTCTCTTCTCTAGCAATACCTTTTCCTTCTTAAAGAACTGTAGTTTTAAAGTTGGATCAGAAAAAAACTCTAATGTCCCTTGTGGTTTGGCAGGTGGCTCTATGGACTAGAAGGCGTTTTTTTTTTTTCCTCTCCCTCCCTCTCTCTTTCTCTCTCTTTCTCTCTCTCTCTCTCTCTAATTGGTCACTTCCTTGTTCTGTTGGACTGTTACAACTTCATTTCTCTACAGGGCTTCACAGCAAAATAAAAAAGACCAATATGCTTTTGTAAGCTGAAAATAGCAACATGCTACCTGATGTTTCCAATCAATATGTGTTCATGATTTTCTCTTGGATGAATCAGTGGATAACTCAGATTTTTCTTTACCTGAAGTCTAAACATTTTCTGTGGTTCTTTTTGACCATGATGCTATTATTTTGAATTTTTTAAATCATTTCTGTGCACATTGTTAGATCCCAGCAAGACTGGAAGCCAACTTGCCAGCCATAAACCTTGCACTGAAATTCACATGCTGAATATGAAATGCCACTGTGTAGGTTTGCATCTGTTTTTGGTTTTTCATCAATACTCAAGTTTGATCAATTCTTGTATTTCAGTGTATTGTCTGAGGCACGGATGTGTTTATAGGAAACATTACAGTGTGCTGCTTTACAAAATACAGAACAAAAGAAACCTGTTGTAGCCACAGGAGGAGGATGCATCAGATTTCTCATGTTCAAATTACAGGACTGCTCATATTACACATTCACAATTTCTTCTTTGGTTGCTTCAGTATCTCTTACAGTTTATTGGGATTTCTTCCTTTTCCTCCGGCAGGGCGCACTGTGGTAGTGCTGCTTGGTGTTCTCAAGGCAAACTCTGCTTTTTGTTTTATGTGTGTTTGGTGGGGAGTTCTTTCTTTTCTGTCTTTCTTTCTTTCTTATTATTTTTTTAATGGATTGCTTTCAGGGAAATCATTACCAAACATTTAAAGAGCAGGCAAACTGTCCTTTTATAGCATATGCAAAGACTGGTTTCCAGCTGAGCTGAGGTTAGTGCAAGATTCTGGTGTTTCAGATGAAGTGCCCCATACGGAATAATGTACATTTCTCCTCATTCCTGAGAGGCTGGGCAAGCGCCAGCTCTGCAGCCCAAGGAGGGAGTGCAGAGAGCAGCAGCAATCCCTGTCAGATTGCCAGCTGCAAATGAAGAAAAACAGACTAGCCACATCTGGAATAGCTGGGTTTAGGAAAACTTGCTGTTTTTTGGGTTTCATAGAATCATAGAATGCTTAAGGCTGGAAGAGACCTCTAAAGGTCATCTAGTCCAACCCCCCTGCACGTGGCACAGGACTGCATCCAAGCGGGGTTTGAAGATCTCCGGAGAAGGAGACTCCACAACCTCTCTGGGCAGCCTGTTCCAGTGCTCTGTCACCCTCGCTGTTAAGAAATTTTTCCTTAAGTTCCTGTGGAACTTTTGATGCTTCAGTTTCTGGCTGTTTCCTCTAGTTCTGTAGGTGGCCACCAGTGAAAAGAGGCCAGCACCATCCTCCTCACTGCCTCCCTTGAGGTACTCATAGACACTGCTCAGGTCCCCTCTCAGCCTTCTCTTCTCCAGGCTGAACAGGCCCAGCTCCCTCAGCCTCTCCTCATAGGGCAGATGTTCCAGGCCCCTGATCATCCTTGTAGCCCTGCGCCGGACTCTCTCCAGCAGCTCCACATCCCTCTTGTACTGTGGAGCCAAGAACTGGACACAGTACTCCAGATGCGGCCTCACCAGGGCTGAGCAGAGGGGCAGGATCACCTCCCTCGAAAGGGCTTTCACAGGAAGGGTATGTTGTATATAACCTCTCTTAAAAACACTCCTTCCCCCCATTCATTACCGTTAAGAAGAAATTACTGGATGGCAGCACAGCCCTCTGGGGTATCGGATACTCCCCCCAGTTTGGTATCATCAGCAAACGTACTGAGGGAGCACTCTGTGCCTTCATCCAGGTCTTGTGTTTACACAAGAAAGCTGATTTCTAGCTGAAGAAAGCATTTGGTCAAGTTTTCTTCATTGCAGGTAATCCGTTACAGCCCTCCTGTATGGAATTTTTGGTTTTGTTGTCTAAGCTTCCCATTCTAATTTGTCTCTAGTCCTTTGGATGAATTGCATCTCCCATGATCTTCATATCAGAGACATGGCTGCTAAATCATACGTTTAAAAGGGTTATTATAAAGGTTATACATCTGGTAGGAATCTCCAGAGAAATTGTCTTCCCATAGTCTTGTCTTGTTTCTCTTCCTGGATCAGTTCACAGTATTTTTCTTCTTAGTTGTTCTTTTTTTATTATTTATTTATTTTTATTTTCTTCCTATGCACTAATTGATGCACCATCCAGATCATGTTTTGAGAGGAGGAAAACAAACCTTGTTTCTTCTATTCAGTGACTCTGAACTGAATACAACACAGAATCTAAAGGCACATGCCAGTAAATTAAATAAATAAAAAGAAAAGCAGTTAAGACTGGAGAGTTCTCAGGTCTTAAACAATTTAATCCTACAGGCTAAAAAACCTTTTATATAGCAAAATTCATGATAAAATATAGCTTCTATGGCCTTTAAATCAAAGAATGGTGACAATCTAATAATGGACTACTGCGCTCTTAGTGACAACCATTTTGCAGCGGCAGCGAGCAGATATTGGTTCTTCCCTTGCTCCTGGCTGAAACGGGGCTCAGGGCGTACACAGACTCCTACAGAACAGAAAGAGCAGGCGCACCAGTTACAGAAATTTGATTTCCATGCCTAGACTGCAGTTTAGAAGAAATGATGTGTTGAGTTGGGTGGTTGCAAGCAACAACATTACAGAAGCACTGAGTATCAATTAATTGCCAAAAGAACCTTTTGGTTTGTAATATGACGTGACTTAAGTCTTTGTTCTTGCTGCAATTAATTGTTGGATATTCTATAAACACAATTACTCTTCAAAATGGAAAGGATCAAGGTTGATAGTTTAGGGAGATTTTGCTACATTAATAACTGCTTTTTTATAGACTTTATTGTGCTTCTAAAGCTTGATAATGGAAGATGTAGGTATTTTGTCCTTGATTCTATGAACTGCTTTAATACTGTGTACAGTGGAATTTGTGTGCTGAAGGTTCTACATATATTTGTGTGCTTTGCTAGACAGAGGCCAGCATGATCTTGACAGGGATATGTCTTTGTTTTCTCCATCATTTATGTGGTTTTTATCGGCCTCAAAAATGAATCTCAGTGAAAATCTTCTGAATCTTACCTGACCTTAACACAAACATACTTTTAGCCAGAGTTTCTTGGGAATGTTTTCGGGTGTTTCACTCAAGAGCATTTCTGAAGCTGTTAGATGCTTCTTTTTTTCACTCAGAAAATGTAATGAATTTTCAAGGGGTGGATTTCTAACATAAGTTTCAGCTTTGCTTTGCACATACCCAGCTTTATGTATGTTGGCTATGCATTTTTAAATGTGTTGTAACATGCCCAGTGATGCCTGTGAAGTTCCTAAAATTTTCTTGGCCTACTCGCACTTAACTGCCTTTTTGCATTTGCTACAGTTATGCACAATTAATGAGATTGCATATGAAAAAGCAACTTTGGGAATGCAAATATGGGTAATGCTGTGAAAATCTGTCCCAAGTTCTCAGTGAGAGAGCACACATTAAAGAGACCGGGGAACACCTTCTTCAAAAGCAAACTGACTTCCCTAGAGGAGCCTTTGGAATTTAACCCATGCTTCATCCAGGTCTTTCCTGCTCCAGGTCCTCATGGCACCCATGCTCTGCACTGCATGGGTTTCAGGTGCTACCACCAGTGCTCGGTGCTGAACAACAGCTTGCCAGTAGCAAGCAGTATGGGGCAGTTTCTGTCTTGGCCTTACGGGGTTATTTGATTTACTAGCGCTTCATAGGCATCTGCACACAAACTGAAGGGAGGCATCTTAGCTAAGCATCCAGGTCTGCATTTTCACAAAGCAGGACCACACCTGTTAGGAAAGGATATGTTTGGACAGTGAAATATATGATGTTTGGGATTGTTGTGTATTCAGGCTGGGAGTTATCAAATTCTTCTGCAGGTATTTTTCACAGTCCAACTTTGACCACAGAGAAGATAGTCTTCTAAACAAATTGTTTATTCTATCTACATTGTATTTCTATTTCAAACAGTTTATTTAAAGTGACGTCAGACATACATCAAACAAATAGCTTAGTAGAACAGAACTGTCAGAGAACTATACTTTAAATTAAAGAGTTTATATTATAGTTTATGGTTTCTGCAACTCATAATACACCTTGCAGTGTTAGCCATGTAGTTGGAGTGGTAGTAAGACAACAGTTGGCAGGATTATATTTTATTTTAAGAAGTATATATTTTAAGAAATCCATTTGCTGCTGCTTTCTTCTATTTCTTCCTTTTCTATTTCAGATTTTGTCTTGGAAACAAATGATCATAAAGCTTGGGCTTGCCTGTATGTTATGAACTCCCCTCTGTTCACTCATTCTTTTTTTTTTTCCTGGCCATTTTATGCCATACAACAGAAAACCATGCATTCTTTACCAGTGTCATTTCATAAATTATCTTTTGAGTTCAAGTATGACTGTTCTGATAACACTGGGAATAGTGGGACTGTTCTTGGTGGGGGGAAAAACTGTACTGGTTAGTTCATGGACAAAAAATGGTGCATTATCCCTCAGGGGTATTTGCTACATCCCGGTACAGTGACCGCAGAGGGGCAGTGCTCAGAGCATGAGCATGGCATGAGGCCACCCCCGTGGAGCTACCGTGACCTTTCTCGGGAGGGTTTGTTACACGGCAGCCACGTGGCCACGAGGCACTTTCAGCACAGAGCCCGAGTCAGACCCTGAGGCCGACACCAGCGCGACCGCACAGTGCAGCAAGGCGCCCCTCGTGTGCCCAGTGCTTCTTAGGGTCAGAGTGAAGATACAGTTAATACTGAGTGCATTGACAGGTTGGACTTGCGTGAATATAACTGCAGTTTCACCTCTGCGAGCAGCTTTAGGCAGGAGTAGAGATGCATCATGGCCCAAGTGGTGTTTGTAGTGAGAAATTTTATTCCCTGCTTTTAAATGAATTGGGAAACTTCTTCAGGAGGAGAAATGAATGATGAAGGGAGAATGAAAGAGTTTGTTGCTTTCAGCATTTGTTGAATGGTTTTCAAATGCACTCAATATTGATTTCAACCAGAACCAACTCCAAGACAAAGTCACCTTTCAGTCATTGAGCTCTTCTAGCCTAACCTGTGAGATGGGAGCTCAAGGAGAGCTTCACATGCCCTTCAGAGTTGTAACCTGGAAGAACCTCCAGAAGAGGAAGCTTCCTTTACTGGCTTAGCATGCAAGAGCTGGTAGGTACCTGTTATTTGAGAACATTTGGTCTCAAAAACAAACCATAGGTTTTTGTGGGCATCGGCTCTGTGTGCCAGCACTGGAGCTTGCCTCTCCAGTGCAGATTGTGTGGAGAGAGTAGGGCTAAGGAAAGGGTGGTGCACAGGAGGCTGCTGTCCTCCCTCTGTGCTCATACGGGTGCAAGGACCGTCTGTGCTCGAACTGAGACAGAGCTGTGCTCCCCCAGGGAGTTGTACGTTCTTCACGCTGGATTTGGGAGGCAGCCAGCAGCACTCCTAGCAAGGTGCAATAAAGCCACCTTGGGTGAGTGAGTGGGAAGCGTGCAGAATGGAGGCTGGGGCGCTGGCGACCTGGGCCATCTCTGGGAGCTCCACCTGGCAGCGCTCAGAAAAGCCCTGGGGTCTCGGTGAGCTGGGCTGGCTGGAGGCAGCAGCTTCAAGAAACCTACAGCAGCTTGGCCTGCTCGGCTGTGTACCTGTGTTAGCCCAAAACAACAGCAACCTCGGGTTCCATCTGTAGAGAGTGTTTAGGGCTTGGCACAGCAGAGCACTGCTAGGAACCATATATCCCATAGCGTTTTCTTAAAAAAGTGTCTGGCATAACCCTGGAGTCCTTTGAAAAATGTACTTCAAAGTATTCTGGATGCTTCTGCACACTCATACTTCTGAATATAGATTTTGCTCTTCATATTATTTATTACTGTTTTCTTGTTCTTGAATCATGTTTGTGTTGTTGCTTGAATTGCCAACTCTGCGGAGGTTACCACAACATGATTAAAAATGATAAACAAGATATTGTAGAGAAAAATCAATAAAAGTGGATATATAGCAAAGGAGAAATACAGTGCCCCTGTGCTTTGCAGGTTATTGTTGGCTAGCACTCTATTAAAATAACTTCTCTGCTGTAATTTTCTCCTCAGTTGGTGCCCATAATGGATTATCACAGGTTTTTCTTGATGATGTTTTAAATAACTATCATTGAATTTCCTAAAGTCCAGTAGGCCCCAGATTTGTAAGAAAAGCATTTCTAGGTTGGAAAATGTCATGTTGTCATGTTGTTGAATCAGCTCCAATCACTTCTATGATTTTTTTTATCAGTTTTGAAACAACTTTTTGTTTTGCAAATTTGGATTACTAATACTGAAAGATAGAAAGACTGTTTTTAGCCCATCAAATCCACTAAAAAAGCAATCAGTCTGAAAGTAATGATATTGCAAAAATGTATGCTTCTTATCCCAAAGCAATTTATAAAACTCTCCTAGGATAGGAGAGGCATCTCCTGCTTTGCTTTATATAAGCTAGGCTCTGCGAAAGTCACAAATAACTCTTGCTGCCTTTTATTCCTGATAGAGGAAAAGGAGACAGAAGGGCGTAATTTTCGTTTCTTCTGTGGTTGAAAGCAGAAAGCCCATGAAAATACCGAAAAAAAACAAACTTCAAAAGGAATTAACTTGAGTGTTAGGAGCCGCCTTATAAAAGACAAAATGATCAGTCATCCTTTCAGCTGCATGTTTTAGTGCTCTAGAAATAGTCCCTGGAATATTCAAATCTGCATATTTTTTTTTAGCACTTTTATAGATTTATTACAGCAACCTCCAGCAAAGGGGAGCACATTGAGGAAACTGTCTGCCTGCTTCTAAGGCATGCAGTCTTGCACACAGTGCTGTGTCCCTGTGTACCAGCTCCCCACTTGCTGCTGCTCCCTGGGTGCCACCATGGAACACTTTGCATAGCAGGATGCTGAGGGCAGGCCAGGCCAGCGAGACCCCCGAGCACCGTGCAAGTAGCCCTCACCGAATGGCTCTTCCAGCTCAGCTGTGACTGCTCACAGGATTTTTGCATGACTAACCTTGAAAATAAATTGGAATGAAGGCTATTTGTGAGGTCCAGATCAAATGTTCTTTGAAATCGATGGGAAAAAAAATTCCTCTGACTTCAGTGGTTTCTGTATTGCACCTTAGTTAAAAGAAACCAAGGCAGAAGGAGCTGCCGTTGGCTCCTTGGAGCGGGGCACAGCTGGATTTGGTGGGATAGAGGAAGGGTGTGTGTGGTGAAGAGGGAAAGGCCCTCCGGGAGCGAGCTGGGATGTACCGGAGTGCAGATGGCCCTGCTAGGGAAGGGGCTGGGCAGGATCGCGGGTCTTTCAGCAAGGATTTGGAGGCGCTTTGCTTGGTTTGCAGGATGGAGTAGTGAGGCATTTGGAAGGAGAGGGCTCCTTCTTCCTCCCATACTTTGCATTCTTGCTGTACTGGGACTATTTCCTACCTCAATTGCCAGATCTCTATTCTCAATTTAGCCCCCCGTAAACCCTATAAATCTCCTTTCTTACCTCTGTTCCTTCCATATATTTACAACTCCTACTTCAGTCTCACCTAGTTGTGGTCCCTGCTTTTCTGCCTGTGTCTCACATCCTGTGGGGAAGGATCTTTCCTCCTGCCTGAAAGGAGGAAAAAGGGTAGTTTAGGGACAGGGACTTCAGGCTGTACTCCAGATGGATGCAGCTTTCACCCTCCGTGGGGAGGAGATGGAGCAGGGGCAGATCTTTCTTCTAGGAGTTCTCCAGGTTTCCAGCTTAAGGCTGAGGTAGGGGCAGCTTTTCTGCCTGTTGCTCTTTTCTCTGATATGGAGAGATTTGGCAGCCTGCCATCCATTGCAGGCTGCAGCTGATTTTTCCTCTGCTTTCAGCCAGTTCTGAGTCATTGGAACAGCCTAAACAGCAGCAGCAAAACTGATTATGAAAAGAAAAGAATGCATGTAGATATTTCCTTCTTGAAGGCAGCAGTCTTTTCCTGATCTAGGACTTAAACTTTTCCTTAAATTGAAGGAAAGCAAGATCTATTGACATTTCCTTCCTGTGGTAAACAGGTGCTGCAGGTGGCTGAGAGCAGGTAGAACGAGCAAACATGAGGGCAAATCTGCAGTGCATGATGTGTTGCCCTGCTCTCTGCGATGAACTCATTTGTAAACACAATTAGTAGATGATGTTAGCAGTACTGTAAATGATTGCTGATAGACCTGCTAGCACAAGCTAAATCCATTTTACCACTCTCTTTCCACTATGTAGGTCAGTTCTCTATTGCTAGTAAAGAACCATGCAGACAATTTTTAGATAAATGGTATTTGAACATAACATTCTGTATGAACAACAGTGGAAATCATGTAGGAGTAGAGAGATAGCATTAGAAAAAATAAATCTCCGTCAAATAGAACAGTTTAATTTTCATATTCTCTTTTAATAAGCAAATAAACAAAAGTACATTCGCATTCTGAGTCTTTCAGCAAATTAGGATGCACTGTGCACTGTTTATTTGAGTACTCCTCTCCTCTCCCATTTTTTTTTTGCTGGGTAAATCAGCTTGGATGAAATAAGAACTAGTCTCACTCTTGCCAACACCTCAAGGACATGAAAGCAATTAAAAACACACTAGATTCTGCAATATGTGCATCTAAAGAGAATCTAGAGGTTTAACTTTTTGTTAGTCCTTCTATATAATGCAGGCCATAATAAAACTAACTTTCACATCCAAGTGACTCAGACCTGTTTCTGGATCCATCCTGTCCAACCTCATACCAATATTATTCACCCGTTTCCTCTGTTGCTGTTTGCTGTGCTCCTCTTGGAGCCCCTTCCCTTGTCCCTCTCCAGACTGGTTTTGGATGATGGCAGGCAGGGATGAAGACCTGCGTGATTGCTAGAAATCACTGACCTCTAAGTTTTAGCATTAAATCCACTTATTCTTGTTATATATGCTCTTTAAATTATTTTGACTAATACAGTCAGAAGAACAGCTGCTTTAAGCCTAAGCAGGTCCCTCATCTCAGTTTGAGTTTCTAAGCACTACTGTAACAAAAAATAAGTTATAATAAAGATAGTTCTTCATTTTTATTATTAAATAAGCTAGTAACTTCTATCCTATTTAGGTCAATGAGTGAGGAATGTGGACAATTGTCTACCACACTGGTCCATGAGGGAAAGACACAATTAACAGCATTCAAAGCATTTATGCTAGATGCATTACTTCTACAATTGTCACTTCTTACCATGTTATTAAGAAAGTCCTCAGTAACATGTTAATTATTGCATTTTATCTCCATATAGTCAAATTCAGAAAAATAAAATCATGTAGGAGAAAAAAAAAGCCTGATCCCAATGTATTTACTAAGAATTTTGTGATAGAGCATGAAGGCTAATATTCTTATTCTGTAGCTCAACATAAAAATGGATTGAAATAATTAAACCTGTTCCTTTAGCCCTTGCTTTCTGACTGCAGCCAAGCTCTGCTCTGTGGAAGGAGCAGTTGAGCTCTTTTCCAGCATTGCCTTGTTATTTGGTACAAATAAAAATGCTGCTGATGAATTAACAGAAGTGTTTTCCCTAGCTGTTCATGTTCGTAAGGATATTTCTTTTGAAAGTCAATAGTATATTGCTATTTGTGCATTGGAAAATGAGAGAGACAAGTTCGGAAACATTTCTTATATATGGAGGGATCTGTCTAGGTGACTATGTTTTCCCCCATTACTGTAATACACGGTTTACTTCACCAGCTTGTGTTTCTCACGGAGAAATGGACCTATCAATTTAGGTGGGAGTTTATAGTCCTCCTTCCATTTCTGTAATATCTTCTGTATATCAGCCATTTATGTGGTGCACTAAAATCTTTTTATTCAGGAAATATTTTTGGTATAGACTAAAACGTAAATTGCAACTGATATAGTTATACAAGCGTAACCTTCTCTGTCAACTTTCTTGCTCTGGAGCAAGAATATCTGTTTGTGTTTGGTTTAGCCTTTTTTTTTTTTTAATAAGACTCCTAAGGTATTTGGGGGAAAAAAGCTGCAGTTAAATTCAAATTTGAACATCTACACTGAGAGTATATTGTTTTTTTTAGCTACTGAGCAATATATTTCTGAGGTTCAGTTATAAAGGGCTGAATTTCTTATCTCAGCAGGATCTAATATGTATATGGATGAAGGTATGTGGGTCTATAGTTAGAGCAAATCACCCTAGACTGCCAGGGAAGTTCAGACCTGGTTCTGTGCCCTGCTAGATCACTCACTTTTGCTTGTGAAGATTTCATTCTACATCTTTCCTTCTCTGCATCGCATGGAGACTTGTCTCCTAAGCTAGAAATTTTGGAAAAGCTACTTTAAGTTGAGGTAAAGATGTTCAAAACTAGGCTCAAAGGGATTAGTCAGAAAAACAGGAGTTGGTAATGTCAGGATCCTTAAACACAGCCACAAGAGAAGAATGCCCTGCCTAAACGCTGCTGTCTATCTAGGCTTTGCAGCCTGCAGGGTGTTGGTTTTTGAGCTCTGTATTATAAATGGCCTGGACTTTTTTGTACCTTGTGTTTCAACAAAGAGCAAGAATAAAGAGCATACAAAAGAGTAATCCCCGTGGAAATGAGTTGGATGTTAAAAGTTATGACAGTATAGTAAGTACATTTCTGTTCTGTTCATCCAGCTTTTTTTGATACCAATCACTGGAACAGTAAATATTTATAGACTGGAAGGATGTCATACACTGAAGTTTAAGGTCTAGAAGTTATAAGTGCCTCTATATAGTGAATTGTGGCACATGCTTACATAAGAACCCTCAGATGATCACAAGTCCATTGAAGAACTGTGTTTTATTACATTCTTTAGAGAGCTGCACTGGACAGGATTCACTAAAGAAAAGTCACTGTAAGCTTCTTATCCTTAAAAAAGGAATCCTTCATGATAGGAATGAAATCACAGTTAGACTTCTGTCTTTTTCCTTAATCTCTCATGCCTAATCCTGAATACCTTGTGGATAAAAGTTATACTTAAGATGAAACAGAGAGAAGCAATACATTAGAACACTGAAACTCATACTTTAAAAGCTCAGCAAAGACACCATATTTCTTATCCCATTCTGACTGTTTTGGTAAGTGCAGAAGCAACAAACTTTTGGCTTGTTCTGGTATCATCCCTAATGAAACTGCCAAATAGGGTGGAGCAATCATCAGCCGATCAGTTTGTGTTCAGCTGCTTCATAAAATGCAGCAGTAATAAACTTGTTCTTACAGAAATTTGAAACAATTCCCAGGAAAGCTATTTAAAGATTTTAGGCTTGATTCTGAGTGCGTACGGACTTGCACTGAAGGATGTATAAGGATTTGACTTCTGTGGAGTTCCTTGTATTTGAGAGTGCTGTAAATCTGAGGAGGCTGTAGGTTTTTCTTTGGCTGTAGGATTGTTGCCACTTCTTGACAGTTAGGCAAAAAACAGCTTCCTGTACACTCCACTAACCACAGTGGAGGATTTTTTTTTTTCCTACACAATGAATCATAGTATAAGTCATTATCTTCGGTTCATTAACTGCTATGGAGTTCTGCTATTGACCCCAACTGTGAATCAGTTCAAAAAGGATCAAAATGTGTAGCCGGGCATGTACTGCTGAGCCAGTTATGTTTTAATGCTGTCTAAGATGGATCTTGCAAGGAAAGAATACTTGCAGAAATATGCAATGCAAATGAAATATTTTAGCATGATATTATTTTATTTTATTTCATTATTTTCATTTAAATTAATACCTGAAAAAGATGGAGAAGTACATACTGTTCATAGCTGTCAACAGGGCTCCTGTAGGCATTACCAAGAAGTTAAAGAAATTACAGCAGTATTACAATTTATTTCAAACAATAGATGCAATAACAACCTTAACACATCTTCTCTAATAATACCCTGCTGTTTGGCAAAATCTGGTCAGACTGTATCGTCGCTCTTTTAAAGACAGAAAGCAAACACAGGATCTGTATCAGCTAGAGTGGTAATGTGCTTTAGAATATTTCAGCTCTAAACATATTTGATTTTCTTTTCACCATCTTGTTACCTTAAGCCTGATGTTTCCAACTATTTCCATAGCATCTATGATATTACTTGAAAACTAAGCTTTAAAATAGAGCATATGATGAAGTGTGCTCATTGAAAGGTCCTGAATGGGGTAACAGCTCAGGCAAACTGCATCTCTGTGGCTGTGTAACAGGTTTTCTTTTATGAATGCATAAAGCCATAAGGCATCTGTTTCTCGGTGATTCTGCAGAAGGGCAAACCAAAGGCTGCTCATCTTCTTCGCACCCTAATCAGGTCTGTAGGAAGGCAGTCATAGCTGAGGTAATGAAGGGATGGAGGTGGGGGGCGGAAATGGGCTTTTAACAGCAAATAGGTAAAAGATGAGGTTAAGGAAATATGCCATCAAATTATTCCTTTTTTGGTTGCAGTGAAGTTTAAAGTGTCTTTTGACCATCTGGACTGGCATTGTAAACCACTTCCATCTCATAACCCCCAAATCCTTAGAAATACATTTCATCTTATGGTAAAGGTTCACAATTACTGTTAGAATAGGGCGTGAAAATTAAGCCCAGTCTACTTGCCACCAGCTAGGAACTGTATTCATTTTACTACCACTCTTCGTAACGTGCAACATACTATTGTATGCTCAGATCTGCAGGAAGTAGAGACAGGTTTGAAATATCATAGTAATAGAGCATAACTAGGTTTTAATTGGAGAAAAGATGTAAAACAAAGCTAGAAGTTAGGCAGCTATGAGTCTTTTCTACTAAAATTTATTAGAGAAATGGATTTATATGGAAATGCACTTAATCCAGGTCCATTTGACAGCTTTTTACTTTCTTTTTCCAAGATGGAGACTTTTAAGAAAGTCTTTTACAGAAACACTTTCTTTTTTTAGGTAGAGTTTTTTTTCAGTGAATCAAAACTACTTTTTGCTCTGAAACTAGAGGGCATTCATAGGGCTCTGTAATTCTCCAGAAGTATGTGGCACCAAGCAGTGTAAACAAGTTTTATAGCCCTCCTGAATTCTCAGCATTTTTTTCATCCAAGTATCCCTTTATCATCTCTTTACTCGTTTTTTTAAATCAAAAGCGTCTGTGTGTCTGTAGTTGAATGTTGTACATAACACAACAAAAATGCCATGAGCTACATTTCATCAGTTCTCTTGCTCTTTGTGCTAGAGTATAAGACTCAACGTGTCATATACATCAGCGGTTCAAGTTTTTTGAATTTTTGCTCAAGATATTTTATCAAGGATACTTGTGTTGTATAGTAGTTGTATCCCATGTATTTGAGAATAATTCTGTTTTGACACAAAGGTGTTGATCTTTGAAAGTACTGAGCTGATTGCTTAACCTGAGTTCCAAGAACAGTCCTGCTGACATCTGTCACTAAAGTTTATCCTTAGGTGGTTAGTCAAGCAACCAAATAGCTCATAAATGGTGAACAATTACTCAAGCAAAAATCATGGTTAAGTAATAAAAACACAGGAGAAAAAAAAAAACTGTGCATAAGTGACATCGTTTTAGTCTTTGTCTAAGGGTAGGAACCATTTTTACCTTGTTCTCTCACCTGTAAAATAAATGTCCATTCTGTTTTTCCACTTTGTATAAAAATACATCTGCATCCTGACACAAATGAAATTATAATTTCTTTTCCCTTAGACTTTCTCTGTATTGCACCACAGGTGTAAAACCAATAGCTATTTGGTTTGCATTTCTACCTCTCACATTATCTGTTAGCTTCTGAGATTTTACTGATGTGTGTTATTATTCAGACTTGTTCCATGGATGATTTTATTGTCAGTCTTTGAATGGAGTATACTTGTATTATAAAAAAAAAAAAAAAGTGGTGGGGGCGGGGAGGGAGAGAAAGAAAACTGATTCCTACAGAGTATATAATAAAAAGTAATTTTCCTTTTGCAGAACTTCAGTAAAAAGGAAATTCTACATGTTCCGATATAACTGTTGTCTTAGGAGATCGTTCTCTAGTGCTAATTGTCAAATAAAATGTTAAAAGTACAGCAAGTCCACACCACATTCCCCATCTACTTTTGTTTTTTTCTTCATTGCAATGTACTGGTTACATTTTCCTCATATTTTTACACTCACTTGCAAGCCTTGGTGGAACAATTTTCTCTCAAATATGATATGATTTCATATATGTCAAGGGAAAATAAAAGCTATAGGGAAAGTACTGATCTTAGTTGTACAGGTGTAAGGCAAGACTTAGCTTTACTCACTGGGATTACTCCTGACATGTATGGATGTAAAAGAGGTTAAAATGTGGTTCCTAATGTATCCTGAGAGTTGTGTAGATAGGGAGTTTTCTGGTGGAGAAAGAAAAGAGGCGTGGGAGAGGGAGGGAGGAATGAGGGGAGCATGTGGAATTGGGGAAGAAGAGATGCTTTGAGCCTTTGCCTTGGACTCTGATATGCAGGTAGCCACTGGGAAAATCTTGTAACAAGGGTGAGACTTGGGGTGAGTGGCTTTACTCGATAAGAATATAGAAAAATTATACATGTGATGAGAGATAGTGTTAGAAAACTTGTTTCTTTCTGTTTTGGAGCAGACAGAGAGGTCTGTAGCAAATTATTTGGGCTATCTTAAATTTGATCAATAGGAAACTTTAACATACATTATTTTGTATGTTAAATCCTATACCTTTTGGGACAAAATGATTGTATCAATTTACTTGTAGTAGATCCTTGGATTAAATACAGAAGTGGTATTTTAATTTGAGATTTAGACTCACAAAGGTGATAATGTGTTTGGTCTCTTCCATTCTTCTCTTTCCATTTTGTCTGTCTGGATTCTTTTCTCCTGTTTATTTTCATTTTTCTGTTTCAGGGCATATAGGAAGTGATCTTCCATTGGGAGGTTATTTATTATATGGTTATAGATCGTGAGTGTTCTTGCCATGGTGCTGGTTTCCATGTGAGCTGTTACTTTGCTTCAAATTCTTGTGACTTCGTCCTCCCCAAAGTAGTGCAGATGCAAATGTGAATTTAGCCTACCAATGACCCCTACGAAAAACACTTTGTGCTTTGTGAAGGTGAATATATGGAGACTGGGTGCAATTTTTATCCTCACTTTCTGGCCTTGATACGGCAAGCCAAAATAAAGGGAGGTCTTAAAGGTGTCAGCAGCTGGACAGAGCAGCTGAATGAGTGACAGTCCTCTCAGAGATCCTAATTTTGCTGCTCGGTATCGGTAGGGTTGGCGACATGGGACCTCAGCGTGGTGGGGCTCTCCAAATCCCACACTGCTGAACTGCTGCTCGGAGTGTGAGCGCGTGCGGGATTTCTGAAGGCCAGCGGCCATGTTGTGAGCAAGCCAGATCTAGGTGAAAGGGCAGCAGGACCACTGACTAAGGGATAAGGAATTCAGCCGAGAGTCCGATAAGGAGTAAAAGAGTTGAGACAAACAAGTAGAGGGGGACGGTCGTTAAACGTAAGGACGCGTGGACACTGCTAGTTAGCCCATCACACTGTGTAGTTAGACGCGTGGACGCGGGGTCTTAAGCAATCATTGTAAAGAAGCGCTCGTGTCTTGGGGGAAGCCTTGCATATAAGTGTGCTTGGAACCTGAATAAACGGGCACTGCTTGATCACATTGATCGTGTCCGTGGTGTCCGAGACCCCCGTGCCAACAAGCGCGGGTAGAACAACCATCTCCTGCTTGATCCTCATGGTTCTCCAGCTGAGAAGGAAGCCCTGTGGCTCTTCCCTGAACTGTTAGCACTTCATTATTCACTTTAAGAAAAGTGTGAGAAGTGTAGTTCAGCCAGCCAGCAGTAAGGAGACCCATCTTATTTCTGCTTGCTTTTCCCTGCTTGCTGTCCTCCTGCCATTGGGCGCTTAAAAGAGCGCGTGGTTGCTCAGTGCCTGTAGTTTGCTCTGTTGCCTGACCCAATTCATACCAGTCCTATTGATTTTGCTTTCCTGTCTGCATATGGCTGTTTACTAAAGATTATGTGCTGCTGCTTCTCTTTTGACTTGCCTAGAAGGCAGTAGTGGTGAAAGGAAGGTTAAATTTCTGTCTGTATTTGTTTCCCACTCTATAAGTTAGCAAATAACAAGCAAGCTCTACCACACTGTCCTTCGCTAACTCATTAGTAGACTTGTAATTCCCATTCATGCATGTGCATATAGGCAGTGAGACTCCTAAATAAGTCATATACAGGATTTAAGCAAGAATATGATGCACATTACTTACTCTTTGCTAAGTACAGTAGAAAAAATTGCTTTGTCATAGTATAATACCTATAGAATATTGCTTTTTCTATCATTAAGCTTTCATATACAGTGATTTATAAGCCATGCTTTCGTTTAACATATCATATTCAGCATATTGTATTCAGTAGACAGTTTTGTCTGTTATTTTATAATTCATTCTGAACACATTGTACTAAACTCTTTAATATTAACCTCTTGCTAGGATAATCTTTTGTCTTTAGAGCCCTGATCATCAGTAATTGTTAAAGGCCATATTTACAGGTAACCAAGTTGCATGTTTTTCCAGGTTTTTCTGTAACTGTATGCTAATTACATATGCTTAAGCACTGGTTTCAGTTATACCACCCAAAACTGAAATAATGCTACCTATCCTTTGAGAATTACTGCAGAGCTTTGCTCTTATAACAACTGAAACTCTCCTGCAGTTCCAATAAAGTGCAAGGGTAACTAAATGCTTTCTCACAAGTGGATAACAAAATCCCTGCAATACAAAATACATTCTTATAGAAGTTATTCAAGGTCAAAACTGTATGATCTTCTCTTTCTTTCTATATTTATACTACTTTAAAAATAGTAAGACAACAAAAACTGAAATGATGTTTAGTCAAATATATAAGAGAAAATAAAAGTAATGCATATTTGCCCTGCCAGGTATTAATCAGCACACTCTGAGGTATTAATCAGCACACTTAGCGTATGAATTCTGGTTCATAGCACAATGCAAGCTACCATCATTCAACAACAATGAGAAGAAAATGTTTTTTCTTAATGACTTAAAGATGCATTTAGGTAAAGCTGATGACTGTGGTTTAAAAGGAATAATCAAGAATTCCAAGGCAAGCTAGAGATTTGAAGAAACCTGTCACCATAATTAAGTAGGATGTCAGATGAGTAGAAGATGGAACAGAGAACCTTATTCCTATGCATGGAAGTTTTCTTGTTGTTGGGTTTTTTTGTTTGTTTGTTTTTTTCTACTCTAAACTCTGGAATGGATTTGAACTGTAACATTTAAATCAAATTTTTTTAAAAAATAGTGTAGACAAGTATATTCTGGCAGAAGATTTAAATTGAAATCAAAGCTACTGCACTGATTGCTTTTCCATGTAGGCAGATCCACCAAATTTATTTTTATAAGCATGTAGGCATCCAGTGTAATTTTCAGAAGCTGGTTTGATCACACAAAGAGAAGCTTATTGCTTAGGCACTTTTAAAAATTCCTCTGGTGGCTTTATGAAACTCTGACTTGCTGAGTTGTGTTTTCATATCATTAATGTTGGACCTGTGTGTTACTGGAGCTTTTAACTCTACAGATTTGGCTCTAACCATGTATGAACATAGTTATATTCTTGTGGTTATTCAAGAGTTGTGTCGGTGTCATTGTGGGTACTTCAGCTCATAAATTTATTTTATATGTCCCTTTCTCTAATATTAGTCAGTGAAACTTATGCAGCTGATATTAAATGATTTAGTCATTTAATCACCCTTGAGCATTGATCTGTCCATATCTTTTTTTATAATATAGATTTAATGTCATTCTTGTAGGTCATAACAGATATCAGTATTCTGGCTATGTTTCAGCTTAGTAAAACCACTAACACACTTCTATCTTTTGCTAGTACTTTTTAAAAAGAAAGTCAAGTTAAAAAATCTTTCATCTCAATTGTCTAAAGTATTTTACTTGCTGTTGAATGTTTCAGTTTAAAAAGGAGTTTCTCTGTACTTTAATCAAAAAGAGGTTTGTAGATCTAGTTTCATGTTAAGACATAAAATTTGCTAATGTGAGACTTCACAATCTAAACTACTATGGAGCAGAGTTTGTTCCATTTTGACCAGTGATAAGATGAAGGAACTTCCTAGTGGTTTCTCCAGATTTGCCCTAGAAGAGTGAGCTACCGTAGGTTGGTAGATCTACTACTTAGTCCAGAAACTTACCCAGCGATGCAGTAGAAAGGTTTGGTTCAATAGCAACGCTCACAGGAAATGATTCAAATCTAGGGCACACTTTTCATGTGTATATAGCCTATGAGAATTGCCTTAATTCATCTCTGTCTCTGAATAAAATTTGGATGACAGAGTTGCTCTGCTAACCTGAAATTGAGTTAACTTGACAGGCAGAGAGTAGCACTGTTATTGGTTGAATATCATTAATTTTGATGTGACATATTTCTTACTAATGGGAACTTTTGTATTATCTGTATTTTCAAAAAGCAGGGGAAAATATGAGCCACCACAACGCTGTCAATATTTCAAGGGAAGCCAATACAGTAGGGAGCACACTCTGCTTCCTTAGCCACTGCTTTTATTGACTGCTATAGATGCGAAAAATCATTTTACTCTCTTCTGTGCCTTTCCCCTTCAGCGAATGCTAATGCATGTTAAGATGAAATTTAACGTAATGAAGGGAAAATATGAAAAAGCTATTGTAGTACCATGAGTAATCTTGAAATATTAGATGTATTTGGACAAAGCAAGCACTATATAGACCTTAACAGGAAAGAAGGGCTTGAAACAGAGATGGTAATAATTGAACATTTGCACAGAAATTTACATTCATAATTAATTAGATTTGCAGTCCTGGTTAGTTGGACATGTGTGCTAGGAAAAAAATGGATTGATTTCTGTGGGGTAACACCGGGTTATATATGGAAAAACACAACTAGGAAGTAGGCCTTTATATAAACACAGGGAACATGAGATTTCACTAAAGACCAAAGCAAGGTCTTACCCTTGTGCTGCCCCTGAAGGTTCAGGTGTTCTTGGTGCTGTAGAACTAATACCCTCACTCAGTTGTATCCTCAGGACACAGTCTTAGAGATATCTACACATATAGGCCCCAAGAGTGTTGTCTGTGGTCACGCTTGTGTATATGCAGGCTGCCATCCCATCCTTCAAAGACTGAGAGCAGTGTACATCTAAGGACTCTCGTTAACTTGAGTTTCAGCAAGAGATTTGTTCTGTGTTTTCCTCTCATAAATGAGAGAAGATGACCTGTGAAACCAATGAAAATGCTTCTGAATCACAGCAAGGAAAAAGAGAACAGAACTAGTGTTTTGGACGGGAAAGTTAACAGGAGCAACTGAGTGAAAAATCATTACCCGTATTCTGTATCCTATAAAGCTGTTCTTAATAACGTAAGAGAAAGGGAACTTCAGTGCTGAAAATAAGTATATCCATTGCAAAGGACATTCCAAACAAGAAACAGCAATGGGAAATAGTACTACAAGTAGCTCCTCTGTAGTGTTTGTTGCCAGTGGTGAGCCAGTTGAGGAGGTTGGATAAGATTTTCTGTGGGATGAGGTCCTGTGCTGATTGCTCCATTTGATTTGTCAGAGAATTGGTGCACCTGCTTCCAGATCAGCTTCATCTGAATTCACAGCTCTAGCTTAGCTCCTCTTTAAGTAAGATTCTAATAAAGTAGGACCGTTTTTAAGTAAGAAGAGTAATAAAATGAAGGAGCCATGGTCACAGAGATTGAATGAGGTGTAACGTCCATCTTTTCTCTGCTTCTCTCAAAGAATTGTTGTTTTTGCTGAATGGAAGTAAGGGACAAGCCGATAGGTTTAAAGTTTAGCTGTACATCCTAGAAGGTAAGGTGACTGAACTACTTTCTTTTGTAAAATTTCTGGTATCTGAGTTCTGGATTGATAACAGATATCATAATGATATTAGAAAATGGAAGAACAGATATTTTATATTTAGTATTTTTCACTTTGTAGCCACTGCTTTACTTCAAATTCAGGCTGAGTTCAGAGGCAATGCTTTTTTCAACTGAGCTAAGGACATCCAATCTAGTAACTCATATGAGATAGCATTTTTTTGGTCAGATTTCACAGAAATGGAGAGGAATAATTCAACCCTGCAGGTGAGTTCAGTCAAAGAGATTTCAGTGAAGTTTCAGCATATTATTTCTACGTCAGGGTTTTGAGATGTGGCAGCTACGTTTAGACAGTGAGAGATGCTTTTATTGCAGATTAACACCTGCACACCTACACACTCCCCCGCTTTCTCCTTTTGTTATGGCTTTGGCACGACAAGGAGCCCTATGCTTGAACTTGCACATCTCCACAACAGCCTGGAAGCTTTCTGTGCAGAATGATGGAAAAGCATTTTCAGGGCTGTGTGAAGGCAGGAGGCTTCACCTGTCATGCTATTTGAGAGCATTGTTGGTATTTTATGTAGGGTAAAAACTCTTCTCAGCAGAACTAAAAATAATCTGTAACACCAGAAAACACACAGTAATATTCTTCGCTATAGTTTGCTTCCAAGCTAGGAAAAGTTATTAGCTGAAAAACTGAATAATAAAAAAGCAGTAGAAAAAAAAGTCCTTTACTTGTGAACCTCTCTAACTGTCAGACAGACCAAAATCTTCAGGCAGGGATAGGAAGCCCCTGTGAAGCCCATCTCCAATGCAGGTCAGTCCCGGGGCACGGGTGGCTCCCTCTGCCCCTGCTGCCTCTGTGCAGGCATTGCCTTGACCTAAGCATCTTCAAAAGCTTTATCAGATTTCATTCTGCACCAAAGACGTTGCATACCTTCAAGCTTGCCTATAAGAAAGCAGAAAGGCTGACGTATACTCATAGTCTTTAAGTAGTTTAGTCACAATTTTATTTAAAAAGTCGAGACATTAATGCGCAAGCTCAATTGCTTTCCTGACACAAATACCTTATTATTTCCTAACTGTTAGCATGGCTGACAGTCCCATGACATGTGAATATTTTTACATATAAATATTGAGAAGTTTTATAATGCATTGCATTAGTTTGCCAAAAGAAAAAATGGGGTAGACTTTAAAGGAAAAATTGCAGAATTCCTGTGGAACTTCACATTTGACAGCCGTATAAAATCTTAACACACAGCAACATTGCTATGTGATAATATTGCAGTTTGAGTTTCTGCTATCTTGGCATCTGCTGGAGATAGAAACATGGTACTTGGTCTTCGTATTTGAGTTATATGCAGTAGTAAGGTCTGTGGATGTCCAGTTCCTGGCATGTATGCGCCCAGACGCATATATGTATATGTGTGTGTGTATGTGTGTATATATATATATACACACTTTGATAAAGCTGTAGCTAAGTTGTGTGACTTTGCAGAGGCTGTGAGGGAAGAAGGGGAGGGAAGAATTTGAGCCTAAGCTGACACCATTATAGATGAGCAGGGTCAGGGCTGGAGAGTGCCATGTGTGCCGGGGTGTCATCCCAGCAGGCTGGAGATGGTCATGGGCTTCCCCTGCAGCTGTAGCTATTTACAGGCTTGGGATTATAGCCAAAAAGTTCTTCCTTCATGGCTCTGAGAGAACTTGAAAGTGAAGAAACCTGCTGTTTGGGGAGTGGTGGGGAATACGGAAGAGCCCCACCGTTGTAGGTGTGTGGGCTGTGGTTTAGATTCACATGTGTGAGTTCGGCTCTGAGGTGCTCTGTGTAGGCACCTGCGCCTAAATAAAATCATAATAAATAATTACATATAAATACTGTAAATATCAACAACATTATAAAATATATAAAACATATTTGGATGGTGAGTTAAGGCACTCTGGTTTTCCATTCAGATGCTCATGCTCAGGTCCAATGCTGTAAGTTTACAGCAGGCCTGTCTCAAAAAGTTGCGCGCTCAGTGATGAGAGCGATTTTAAGGTCGAATGCTTAGGTTAGCACTCGCTGCTGCTAGACATGCATGCCACAGCATTTGGCAGGCCCAAGGCTTTCCCTCCTGATGAATCAAGCACATTAAAAGGCTATTTATGTCAGCACTTAAGGTACCTGTCTTGTTGAAAATTATTTCATGTTGTGAAAGCCTTCTAAGGATTATAATGCCTGCTTTGATTTTTCCAGTGGCAGCTTATCTAACTTTGTTTTGGTTAAATATGTGATTCTGTGAAGTGCTTGGGAATATTATTTTTGAGACTGTAGCTTAATTAATATTTCAAAGGGGAAATATTAAGGCAATTATTAAATTAGAGTTAATTATTAATCCCAGAGAGATAATTATCAAGGTTTGAGGCAATTTATCTTCTATTTGAAATAGATTTTTCATTTGATTAAGCTCTATTTGTCACTTAGATCCATGGTTGTCACTGCAAAGACCTTCATTATCTTGCAAAGTACAGAAGGGTTCTGGCTTGTTGGCCGTACCCCATGGGGACAGGTTGGCTGAGCGCAGTGTAAGGGCATGAAGCGGTCTGGGACGCGCTGCCCTTTTTGCTATCAAAGGCAAAGGTCACTCTGAATAAGTAGCAGTTCTATCACAGGCGTAATAAAGGACAGCTTATAAATGTAACAACAAAATGAGTAAAATTTAATTTAACTTTGGAAAACAATATTTTGAAAGCTATATGAATATACAATACTGTAATCAAAAGCTTATAGTGATACTTAATTGTAATGACAAAAATCAATGTATGTGATCTCTGCTCTTAAGCAGAGTTTATATTCTGTGCACAAGTATGAATCTTATACAGCATATGGAATGGTCGTAGACATTTTAACCCTTAAATTTATAGATTAAGGCTCTAAATAATGGGTACATTAAATGTACATTAATACATTAATCTGGGTTTTATGATTTTTATACTGTGGTATGTGAAATATAAAGGATTTGTGAATGTTATGAATGTTTGTGCATAAATGTGGTTGCAAATCTTCTGAGAAATGGCTTTTTTTTGGGTATGTGAGTCATAAATTCCAGTTTAATTACTCTGGAAATGTAAGCAATAGTGCTGTGCTTTAATATTAAGTGGTTCCAGTCCCACTGCGTCCCACAGATACCTGGTTGGTATGTGGAATCTTTGGAAACTCTTTCCTGTCAGCTGCGTGCTTTTTGATGAGGACTATAGAGGGAATGGAGGATATTCTCACTTTAGTATTTTTCTGTCAAGGTAAAAATATATCCATGTTTTCCTTAAAGATGAGGGATTCAATGCATCTAGTGCACAGGGAATGAATGTTCCCTGCTTCATTTCCTAGTCATGAAAGAATTGACTTGACAGGAG
This sequence comes from Tinamus guttatus, assembly GCF_000705375.1. The sequence goes on from NW_010582740.1 coordinate 64,178, forward strand.
AATACTTCTTGTGTTCAGATGTTTTTCATCTTGGAGTTCAAAGAGCATTATTCATAATCTCCCTTTTGGAAATTCATAAAAAATGCTTAATTTTCTTTTCAGCTTAATTTTATTCAGTATACCTACAGAAATAGGGTACTCTGTTTTTACTGGGAGGAGGGGGAAACTGAGAATTGACGCATTTCCTCTAGGAGCTGAAACAAATGCTGTTCATTAACTTCTACTGAGCGAATCCATGAGAGAGCCTCTCCTCACTGACAGCCTGTATGAGAGAGCGCTGCAGACCTTCTGCGCTCAAGTAGCAGAGATAAGGTATGCCAAGGAGTTTTGAATAAAAAGATTAGCGGAAATAGAACACCGAAATTTAGCAAAAGGGTGGAATACTATTTATTCTGGTGTAACTATAGCTACAGTGTGTGCCATGATATCTTAAGCTGCAGCCCATTTGATATTTTTGTTTGCATAAGATACCAATCCCAGTTGTCCATGTGAAAGAAAGGTTGAAGCATTCTGTGATTCTGTGAAAAATTTCCAAACTGAAATCTCCACTATTGCCTTAGCACCTGTGAGCAGAAGTGTGCAATGACCTCAGGGGTTGCTGGGATTTTAGGTTCACCAGCCAAATGATCAAGTTTTGTCCTTCCAGCTATGGATTATGCTGGTTGTCTGTGGGGCCCCTTCAGGATCCTCTGCTGCAGCTGGCAAAGCAGCCAGGCAGGGTGGTGTATTTGCTACATGTCAATTTTAACAATATTTTGAGGCTTGACTCCTCATACTCAAGCTCTTCTAAAATATGGAGGTTTGTATTTGGTGCCTAGACTTGGCCAATGTTCCAGTCTTGTCAGAATCCCTCTGTTCTTCAGAAGCATCAGGAGGCACTGCAGGGCACCAGTGCTGCTCTGTGTCCTTGTCAAAATATTAGGGTCATCACTTAACAAGCCAGAATGGAGCTACTTAGTCATGTATGCTTAAGTTACAACCTGTGCTAATCACTACTGAGATTATTAAAATATTTAGGGCAAAGATTTAACTGATCAACCTGTTTTCCTCAAGAGTGATGGGAATACTTAGCCCCTTTTGCATAATTAACGTGGATGGATTAAACAACCTTTCAGAGGTCACTTAAAGAGAACGATTTAACAAAGTCTCTGGTAGGGTCTTCGGCTTCGACTTTACTCCTCGGAGGCTTCTGTAGTCAAATGTAATGGTGATACTTAGCCATGTTACCACTGTACAGGCATTAACTAATTAAACTTCCCTCTTCCTTAGGAGGGAGGTAAATATTTGTCTTCTTTTATAGTTAAGGCAACATGAGATAAAACAACCAAATGATAAAAGAGCAAACACAGCAGTGGTGCCTGGCTGTGAGCGAGGCTGAACAAAGCAACCCGCCGAACTCCTGCGGAGGCTGCACGCGGCCGCATCAGCTCTCTCCAAAGAGCTCTTTCTCCTAATTAGACACTGTTTAGATGTTTTAAGCTCTTCTTGCATGTGTCACAAACAAGATTTGTATAACAAAGTGGTTGTTATTATGGTAAATTATGGGGTTTTGAAGCCCAGTTTTTACTTTGTTTCTTTTCCCTCTTCCTGCTTTAGAGCAAATTTTAAATCTTGGATCTTCACCAGATGTGAATACACAGGAGGCAGCTTCAGGCAGTCCTTGAGGGTGGTTTTAGGCCCCATGAGAGTGGTGCAGGTGCCAGGTGTGCAGCTTGGTGTGATGTGAGAATGAGCACAGAAGGGAGAAGCTGCGAGATTGCTCTGAGGGAGCTCTTGGGCTGCAGGTTTTTCCTCTGTGACCACCCAGCAATTTTATTATCATTAATAAACTATCTTCTGTAAACCCACTCTGCAATAAGACCAGAATTTCATTCATCAATGCCTGCTGCTTAAGGCTTTCTTACAGTTTCCCCACAGACATTTTGTGCTTTCCTGGCAACAGAGTATTGAAGAGAAATTGCCTCCAATCTTCTGTAGGACTGGGATGCAGTAATGGGCTGCGCTTTGGTTGCTTTCCCACTGCCAGCTTATGAGAAATAATAAAGCCAAGGAAACAAAGTGGATATTAAATAGTTTATTCATATGTGCTGCCTTCCTTCCCATCCGTCGCTGGTTCCTCCCACGTGCTGCTGCTGGAGGTTCTGCTGCTGGGTCCTGCCGCAGAGGCCCTGCTGGGGCTCTCGTGCTGCGAGCGAGCATTGGAGCTGCTGGAGTAGCCCAAATGTGCTTTAATGAGACCCTTCCAAATTATCGTGCTGGAGCTGCACATGGTGCTCCACAGAACACCAGCTCAGAGTCTGTCAGCATTTTCTAGATGATTCATTGTAAGAACTTATTCTATGTAGAAATTTGACATATAATGGACAAAGTCATTCTTTTCTCTTTACTCATTTTTCCTGTTTTCCTCCTTTTTCCCCTTCTTCTTCCTTTGTCCTCTTGGAAAACAATCTAGGTGCGTTGCCCACTAAATTTGTCTAAAGTATTGCCCTACCCAAGATGAGAGCGCAGGGCGTAGGAGCAGTCGTGGCGTCGCTGCACCAGGCTCAGTGCAGTTCTCTGACACGGTCCTGAGAGACAGGCTGCAAAGGAGGAATCTGGGTATAAAAACAGGCCTTCTGAAGCAGACACATGCTATTTTGAGGAATACTAGTTTTGTCAGCTCTAGCCTGCAGCCTTAGGTACTCTGAAAGGCAGTGCCTAGTTCCTCATAGCATTATTAGGAAGATTTTCGTACTTTTTGTAGGATAGACTGAGGGAAGATGTAATTTGGTTCAATACAGGTTTTCTGATCAGAAGTACAGCTGAGAACGATGCTAACTGGCATCGTAACCCTTTCATTGCAGAGTGACCTGAGCAGAATTTATTCCTGGGTTTTCATTTGAGGTCTGCAGTATGTCTGTAATGTGGGATGAAAATTGTTGTAACTAAAAAATATGCATAATTGAGCATGTGAGATATTTCTAAAGTCACTCAGGGTTCAGCTAACTTGAAGGTAACATTTTTTTTTTTTTTGGAAAGCCATGAAGTAGATCCTGATACAGGCAGAAAGACCCTTCTTTAGGCTATCAAATCTGACTGTAGCATTAGCAGCTGTGGCCAGGCTGAGGGGAAAACAAACAGATGAATCAAAAGCAGGAGAGGCTAGTAGGAGAAGAGAGGAAGTAGCAGGTTTTGTGAAAGGGCATGGGACTTTCTAGGGGTGTTCTTGATTACAGCTACTTCCAATGAGAAAAGAAAAAAAAAAACATAGTTTTCTAAAAGCAGCTGAGGATAGTTTCTGGTTTTGAAGATACAGGTCATGTAAAAGGTAGAAGACAAGCTTTTGTCGATAACATTTTGAGTTAAGGTCTCTTAAAAGTGCCCATCAGATGCTTTCCTGAAGATGCCTGTCTTGAGATGAGATACTGCTACCTACTTTGCTGTCCACTGTCCATACTTTTCCAGAGGATTGCTGCTTTCTGAACTGTGCTTTATCAACCTCATTAACTGCTCCATTGGCGGTTTGTAAATTCCAGGCCATGGTTTATTGCAAGGTAACTGCTTGCTGCTTTGCCTGGCTCTTGTTAACCAGTGAATACTATATAGCAAGAGCTGTGAGGCTCTGGAGCGGGTAGGTCACCTTCCTGCAGCAGGGGTGCTGGCTGCCAAGAGCAGGCATAGATGAGCTCTTGGGGGATCGGCAGCATCCAGAGGAGGCAAAGGGAGCAAACACGTATTGCAGAGTTTCCAGGAGGTGGCAGGAGGGGAGATGAGGTGAACAGTGACAGGTAGAAGCAAAGTGATTCAATTCCATTTAAATAGATGCCAGGCAGAGCAGTCAAAGTGTAACAATACTTTCCTCGAGTTACTTATCCCGTTTAATTTCCATGCTGCTGTTCCATGGTAATTCATGTGTTTGTGGATTAAGATGGATATCTTAGTCAGTATACCAAAAGAAAATCCTAAAGATCTTTGGCCTGCAGCAAGATAGTATAAACATATTTAGAATAAATCAAGTACTTTACTCCAACGGCAGCAGAATAGAAAGGTGTTAGTGTCAGACAGATGCATTTGCACAGGTGCAAATGGAGCTTATGAAGTGGGATACTTTAATGGCATACCATACATCTGCTGTAAATGTTTTATGTGCTTTATTATAGTACCACTGCTAAGCTTATTATATGCACCTCATAACCAAGTTCTGCTCTGAAATCTGCAGTGCGGAGTCTTTGATTTCATCCATATTCTGAATTAATTTGCTCATATGCCGACATTTGTGCTTTCAGAAGTGTACATCTTTGGGAAGATAATTCTCTAAAAGATAATGGAGTTTGAGTGAAGTGAGAAACATTAAAAAACGGCATCCTCACTTTACACTTTGGATTCTTGTTATGCTTACTTGCAATCACATGTGCATTGTAGGCAATAAATACTATAATCAGAGCTCCAGGGTTGGTGACATCTGGTTTCAATACTACCCTCATGATTTAAAAGATAGTCAGCATTCATTGTCAAAACAGTTACTGCTAATCTGTGTAAAGGACTGTCATGTTTAGCTTTTTGCTAGTGTTCTTGAACACATCTGAAATGTCTCCTGCTTTCTATTAAAGCTCCTCACGGAGAGTCTTAGCATATGTACTGCTTGGCAGACTTCAGATATGCAAAGGATGTAGAAGCATTTTCTGTGGCTGGATAATTTGGATTTCTACTTTCTGTGATTTATGCTTGTTGACTTCAAATTTTGTCCCACCAGGAAGATACATCCTAAAGCTATTAATGTCATGCAGCTATTTTTTTTTTTTTTTAACATGTCCCTAACTGCATAAAGGAATGTAGTGGCCTGCAAAGGCAAAATGCTGAAAACAAATTGCTGATGTTCCTTGGCATGACCAAGGGCTGGGGGACTGGGAAAATGGACTTTGCAGAAGTGAATGCAGTTACCACTTGCATTTTGTTCTAGCTGTACATTAACTTGTTCTCCAGTTCACCTCAAGTTATAAAATAGCATAGAATCATAGAATCCTTGGGTTTTTTTTTTTTAACCTAATGTTTCTCCTATTTTCTTTTATCAAGTAAGGTCAATGGATCAAAACTCTCCTGCATGTGATGACTTAAGACATAGTTTAATTTTCACTCTCATGGAATAATTTCACAGGATTTTAAAATTCAGTTTAAAATTCAGTTTATTTAGAAAAAATCAAGTACTTTACTCCAACGGCAGCAAAGACATAGTTTAATTTTCACGCTCATGGAATAATTTCACAGAAGTTTAAAATTCAGTTTATTTAGAATAAATCAAGTACTTTACTCCAACGGCAGCAGAATAGAAAGGTGTTAGAGTCAGAGAGAGGGAGCACAGGTGCTCTCAGCACCTGTGGGAGGGAGGTGCCCTCCGCTCTCAGCCTGGTTATGCTGTGAGCTGCCCTCACACCGCAGGTATCTTGCTTGTTCAGGGTCTTTTTCCATCTTGGGGTTCAGGGAGGATGAAGGTAGATGCCTCATCTGAACCCTGCATACTACTATGAGCATGCACCTTGTGGCTGAGATGCTTCAGTAAGTGTGCTGGTCTTTGGGACACGATGCTTTCTATAACTGTTTTCCTCTGCATATGTGCTCTTACAAAGGCAAAATTCATTATAATATGTCTTTTGGTCATTTCTCTGTGGGGAAAAAAATGTGTAACAGTAGGTGCTCACAGTGCAGTAAATTAGATAGCATGGTTTTTCTTCCAGAGAAAAGAATATAGATTTTAATGCTGTTTACGCTTTCTTCTGTGTGATTTAGATTTCAGATTGAATAAATGAAAGCTGTGGAGGGATGGTATTTGTTTCATTTTATGTAAGATATGTAAACTTTCTCCTTCTAAGCATGTGGTAAACATCTAGAAGGTTTTATTGTATTTAGTGAATTGAAAAAATCTTTCATGCATCTAAAGGAACAAAGGAAAAAGAATAGTCAGAGGCTGTAAAGCATTTAGCTATAGCAGTCTGTGCAGAATATCTAAATTCAGTGACTTCTTGGTAGATAAAGAATATATGGATGTCCTTAATCCAATGTCTTGTTCTATCTCTGACCTTAGCAATGTTACAAAGTCCAAAATTTGCCATGGTTAGAAAACTCTGCCAATGCATTAGCCTCAGAAATGTTTTTCTTCATGCTTGTTTTGCTTTCCTTTTTTGTTTTTGTGTTTTTTTCAGATCACTGAAGAAAAGTTGTGTTCCTTACAGTATATTTGTTCAATGTTAAATGTACAATGTATAAGTGCAGAGGGTATAATTAGAAGTAATGGAATGGAAGAACAAATCAACTTCAAACCGCTCTCGCTGTGAGGTCTATTAGAAAAGTCTTATCCTTTGTGGTGCTTTCTCTTGACTGAACACAGCTCTAGAGATGATATTAAACTGTGTCCTTGTGCTTTGGAAGTAAGAACTGAAAGAATGGTGTGGCAGAAAGATGGATCAAACACTCTCAGATCTCTAATTTCTGTCTTGAAAGAGTCAGATATTTGCCTCCCACTGTAAAAATATTGTCCTCGTTGCTTTTCTGACAATTCTCATGTTGGTATGGAGGTCTCACGAGGTGATGTTAGTCTCTGAATTCTGCAAACGGTGAGCAACCCATAAATCTCTGTAAAGACATGCTAGATGCTACACCTGGGAAAAAGCACAGTGCAATTATGTAGGATCAAATGCAAAACGTCACTTGAAATGACAGCATGAAAGCAGGATGTTTGACCTCTTGTGACTTGGTATTCATCATAGGCTGACTGTGAGTCTTTTTTAATTTCTGAAAGTTAGTGGATTTGTCCTACGTAGGGAAAATCCTGTGTAGGATGAGATGGCACTCTGTCTAAAAGTGGTATGGACTTAACAGAGCAGCGTTTGTAGCATAGTAACTTGTAGTTTGAAACTCATGATGGATGGATCATATTCAACTCCTATTTAAGCAAGGACATCTCCCACTCCAGTTGTTTTGCACTTGCCTATCAGCTTGTTTCATAGATGAAAACTAAGGATGAAATGCTTTAATCTAGTTAAATATTGCCTGGAATGCCCCTATGAACATCCCTGCTGTTTCTTTAATTATGAGCTTCTGTTAGAGTACTCTCCTATCTGGATTCGTCTTAGACAGAAACTATTTGTATGACAGTAATTTGGAAGCAAAAAGTTTCCAGTTCTTGTGCCTGAAGGACGAAGGCAGGAATACCACAAGGCTAGTCTGATAAATTCAGGTATTTTTGATGGTCCTTCTGTGGCTTGTCTTTTACAGGTGGTTGAAGGTTTCCAGAGTCAATCAGAAGATTTGGCTTTATGGGTGTTAAAGTCAGGCTGCTATATTGCTGAAATCCAGTGCCTTTGCTCACTCTTGTTTTTTCCTTCCTTCCTTTTGTTTATTTATTTTAATTTACTGGCTAACATTCTTCTATGCCTTGAGTTCATACACACATCATATATCAGTCCTATGCCGCTTTCTAGGCTCACTTCATCCCAGAGAGATAAAATACTCTTTTTTTTTTTTTTTCCTTCTTCTGATAACATGTTTCAAAGTATAATCTAAAGCAAGCGTAATAACATGAATGTTTGTGGAAATATTTATTTTACAGAAATACAATGCCACATCAGGAACAACATGTATGTCTTCCAAATGAGTAGAGAAAACATGAGTGCCTTTTACCATGAAGAGGGAGGGATTTGAGAAGCAGCTTTTCAGTTTTGCACTCTGCATATAGTTTAAATGCTAGTCAAGGGAGAAGAGGAAAGTTGTGTCAGCATAACTGCATTATTCCCTGTGATGAATGCCTAACTGGGAGAGGATGACCAACATTCCTAGGAAAGCAAATAATGGTGTTATGAGATTAGATGAACAGTAAGAATAATGGTTTACCTAACACTCATACACTGCCTTTCATTTGAAACTTGTTACAGACATCAATTACTCTTCACAGGGCATCTGGCATGTGCCTAATTGTTATTTAAACAGGGGAGAATGGAAAAGAGAAATAGGGAGCTGTGCTTAATGCATAGTATTATCTCCATGTTCTTAATTCTGCCTGATAAGACTTTGGGTGAGGGACAGCCTGAGTGGGGTAAGCTTGGGTTGTTGCATTGGGAGCCAAATTTCTAATTCCAGTGAAGTGGGAGGAAGATGCTATGTGTCTATCACAAGACACCCAGATGGATATTGAGCAGGAATCTGCTCTACTGACAGGAAAGAAGGGATGGGGGAAGCTTCTGAAACAAAAAACAATAGGAGGGAAAAGGAGATAGTGGCAGAGCAAAGACTTCTGAAGTGAATTAAAAGGTCCAGCTGAACTACACTGCAGAAGCAACACAATGATTAAGACTTAGCAGAGCGGAGAGGTCCAGAACGGCAATAAAATCCAGAATGGTGAAGTGACTCACCCAGACCAAAGGGTCTAAACACAGAGATGATAAAGGCTGCAGGCACTGCAGAGCCCAGTGCGGGCAAAGCGCAGATGTGGGCTCCAGTGCTGGCCAGTACCCTGCAGTAATGGGAAGAGCTGAAATCAGCTGGGCTACCCTCGCCAAAATCTATCTTTTGAAGCTCTAGTGTTTTAGTATTGATCAGTGCTGGCTAAAAAGAGTAAGGAGTCTATTTTGTGTAGTCTGGGTTTAATTCTTCAGTTCTGAAGTACAATTTTTGCATCATTTTCCACTAATGCTGTTTTTCAGAATACTGTGATATAATTAGCTCCTGTAAGTCTATCAGACTGTTGAAGATCTCAAATTATTTGAGATTTTTGGTAGGAAAACTAATGCATGTCTTAGGTTAGGCCTTTCACTTAAATGCTAAAATTAAGCAAGTGCTTCAAGTGACTCCCTGAATTGCTCTGATAGAGAGCAGCAATGTAAGGCAGTTCCTGTGCACCGAAACTAATGACCAAGTGCAGTGGTTATGGTCTGATGCAAATGGCAAAAGAAATCATATATATACTCAGAAGTGTGTGCAAACCTGATTTTAGATTTGCAAGAAATTTCCATCATATCATCCATGACTGCTCATAATGGTTAGTGTTAGGACAAAAGGCTGAAGCAAAATGAGAATATATGTGCTGTTTGTTGTAAAGTATAGCCTACAGTCAAATGGAACGGCCTTTCTACATTTATAACTTTTTGTTTACTATTAATTTACTATAACTTTCTTGGCAAGGATATATGCCTAGAAAGGAGTGTTTGCTGATGCCTGTGCAGACAACAGAAGCAGTAGGACACATCTGCAGTGAATATCTCTACTGCAGGCTCTTGTGGCTTGAATTTGCTTGGAAGCCTGGAGCATATTCTGTCCCTGTTCTTGCCAACAGGTCAGCCAGTGTTTCCAGAAATCTGTCTAGCTTGTTAACTGATTTTCTGAGTCAAACCATGTACAGAAGATTAAGTGCATATGAAAATCAGTTTGTGGCAGGGAAGGGAGAATGAGTCAGTTGCAGCCTAAACTGCCAGAACAAGATACTGCTTACAGGAGATCACAGCGATACGGTTGGACATGATTTCGAGGTCTCCTCTTGTTCTCCCTTCACAGGGCTGGAATAGGCTCCAGGGCTTTGCTGGTCTGTGGAGCTCGGTCCTCCGTTAGCCTGAGCAGTGCAGGGGCTCCACAAGCTACCCACGCTGTGGCATTAGAGGTGGTTGTGCATATTTGTGCTTTTCTCTTTTAATAATTTCGTGACCACTAATGGTGAGGTCATGATAATGATGGTTTGTGAACTACTAGTGCTTGAGGTATGAAGTAGCTTCTCCTTGAAAAGAGTGAGGAAACCTGCACTTCTGAATGCTTTCTTCCTGTATTTTTTCCTTCATTTTTGCATTATTTTCTTTGGAACTACATTAGAAGGATGACTGAGAAAAAGCTTTTATGATAGAAAACAGTGTACCACAGGCATATATTTGTTTATAAGTCATAATTACATAAATGACACATCCAGTTTAGGAACACTTTGTGCGTACATATTTGTGCATATTTGATGTGTTATTTCATTAGTCATAAAACATGGTCCTCTTTCTTCTGAGGGACTTGTAATTTAAGACCAGCTGTGACACGTGCAGTTTAGGCAATGTTGATACCCTGCAGAGATGTCTGTCTTACCAACCTGTCTGCACTGTGCAGCTGTGCATCATGCCATGCGGACAGTGGTGTATGGGGTCAGCATATACTAGCTGAAGTAGCATTTACAGGGATGCAGTTAACGTATTCAGGATTTTTAATAAATCTCCTTCACTTGTGTGCTTCAGATGGGTAGAATTTCCAGGAGAAAAATGTTCAAATGTTATATGCAAGTCAGCCCTCTTATGTATTCCCTGGCTTAGTTTTTGCATGGAGCTCTTGCTGCGCAAGTGATCACTGTTTAAACTTCCTGAAGTGGCTTGGAGAACGTTTCTGAATGGAAAGTTACTGAACGGATAACAGACTGATGCTTTTTCCTTCTTCCTCCCTGCTATTTCTAGTGTTTTTTTTTTTCTTAACACAATTTAGAAAAGTTAATTTGTGTGCAGGGAAATCTGCAGACAAATCAGAGTTCTGACTTGCCGCTGCCTTTGATCCCATTTGTTGCAGTGCAGTTACCTTCCAGAGGCAATGCACAGATGGTGGTCCTGCCTGCTCTTCACAAGATCCCACCTTTAATCATATACATGACGGAGTACACAGAGAGGTTATTTCTGGGCTTAAGTTATAGATAAATGCATGAATTTAAGGTCAAAACGGTCTGTTTTTGAAAGCCGAGTAGCAGGGTGCAACACACTGTTGTCGTCCTCCATGAAGGAGCTGCATCTCATTTAGCTTTTCATCTTGCTATAGAAATCCCAGTGTGATTTTATTTCCATCTGCAGAGGGCTTTGATGTATCCTGACTCTCCATGCAAGTAAAGGAAACAAATTCTTGCGTCGTAGGACGTCTCAGCTTAAAAAATAGTTCATGTCTATAAATGTCATGAATGCAATGAACCTCATTAAAAACTATTAGCAATGTTTTGAGCTTGGTCTACATGCAATTTCCCTTAACCCTTATCCAAATGGGGAGGGTGATGCTGTTCCTGAGTGCACAGGTAGAAGTAGCGTTTGTTCCTGCCATCCATATCCACCTACTGCTGTGAGAAGAAATTGACTGTCGGACTATTTTTCTGTATGGCATCAATCTAAGCAACTATGGGGAAAAATACAATGCTCCTTTCAAAGCAGCAAGCCAGATATTTTTTTTAGCTTGAGTTATATATTTTAGAAAATGCTGGTCTAATTTAAACTGGGATTGTGAGAACTGCCTTGTTTTCCTTCTCTTTTAAGGGTATTTGCAAAGAACAACTTTATTAAATATTCTCTACTGAGAGAGGAGATCTCCCTTGTAATGGAGGCAAATCAAACAGGGACGTAAGTAATGGCAAGTGAGAATTTCAGAGCCATAGGCAGAAGATGATTGTGAAGTGCTGTGACTTATCCCATTTAATTTCCATGCAGAAGACCAGGTGAGCTTTGTGGGGTGAGCGTGGCCAGATCTTTGTGCTGCAGCCGCTGGACTGCTTGTGATGCCCAAAAGGGCTTGGGCTCCTCACCTCCTAAATGCTACTTAGAGCTATTGGCATCCAAGGTCAGGTTTTGTGATACAGGGAGACATACTGGAAGACTGAAGAACAGCAATAACACAGTACACTTCAGTTTCAGAAGTACCCAAAGCCTGGTTCCAAAAGACTGGGGAAATCAGTAACTTTTCTTTTTGCCAGGGTCTTTGCGGGTAGCTCAGGAGCCAGTGCCAGCGCTGGTGTCCCCAGTGGCAGATTGAGAGGCCTGAACTGGTGCTGGACCCCACGGGGGAGCACGGAGCTGCACGTGGGGCAGCTGATGCCCAGGACCATGTCCCCGCAACGTGGCTGTGGGTGGCCCAGCTGGCGCAGGACGCCACGTTGTCACCAGGGCTGCAGGCCCTGCCCTTGGGGCAGCTGGGAGCCCTGCTGTGCTTTGCAACACAGGCATGTCTGCGGATAGCTAAACATCTGTGAAATTGGGTAGAAGTTTCTTTCCCCAATGCCTGCGTCATTTTGAAAAGGGATTTAAGTGTTGTAGTAGTTCTGAAAATTTTATGTATCATCCTCACATTAAGGATATTTCATTTAGAATTCAAAAGGCAAACTTTGCTCTCACTTACCAGGCTAGTCCTTGCATGTGTAGCTATAAATTCAGTTTGACCCAGTATGTGAGTTTCAAAACTATTAGGCCTATCTATTTAAAATATGCTGACTGATTTTTCACAGATCACTAGAAGCTTCTGCTCTGATGCTGTGTCAAAGCATATTTTAAAGGAACAAATCAAAAAATCCTCAGCAGTGCATTGCATGAAATAATAATTTGAAGAGCTAAAGTCTTATACCATGGTGTTTTACAGTCCTGTTTCAATATATTTCTCTGAGTAAATACTTCTCCAAAAGGCTTGTCACTGTTCCATTTGGTTATAATGCTTTATACTTGCAAAATTGTAATCTGTAAAATGTCGTAAGTAGTTCCTGAGTAGAGGAAACTATTAATGCATGAGATGTCTAATATGTAGATATATTTTTCCTCAGTGAAGAGTAGTAATTTCTTTATGAAGTTAAATTTTAAGATGTTACTGGTTAGTAACTTTCCTATTTTATTACTTGGCTTCCATTAAGTTACTTGGGAATTTTTACATTATGGCAAAAACATTTTGTGATACGCTTAATTCATCCCCCTGCCCTACGAAAGGGCAATGGACTGTGCCATTTACTAGGCATAAATGTGGCAAGTAGTGAATTTTACTATTCTTTCTAGACCACGTGCTGTCATGGTATGATTTACAACTATAGAGCTAGTAATGATTAAGATCCAAATCACCAGTATTATTTCTGTATGACCAAGGCCCAAATCGTTGTGATTTCCATCAGGCAGGACTGCCCAGGGCACCCCACAGCATCATGGTTCGCATCGACACTGTGATACTTAGTGTGCTGGAATGAAATTTTGGTAAGACGCGAACAGTAACTGAAACAAAACGTTTATTTAAATGTTTTTTTAAGGCAAGAGATTGATAATTTGCTCTTCCTGTTGTGGCACTCGTACAGCCTCTCTTTCTCCTTTGGTTTTAGGCACTTGGGAGGATTAGTAGTGCTGCAGTAGCATTATAGGTCAACCTTAAGTTGATGAAACTCAGTATAATTTTGTAAAATTCAGCAACAACATTAACTTTCATATCCTTTCACTGGTGTAAATGGATGGAGTTCACACTGGACTGGGCAGCATACGAAATGCTGGCGCATGTTTGATGTCAAACAGGAATTAAGCTTAAAACTGACAGGGTGAACGTAACTCAAAATAGGAGATGTTTTGGGAACCATACTTTAGTTTGTTAGTAATTTTAAAATTGAATACTGCCAAGACAGATTCTCTTTCACTAGTCATAGACCGTACTTTTACTCTTTTGCTCGTTTTTCCTCAGTACTTGCTTATTTTTGTGGGTGTTCTGCTAAAGAGTGGGCTAAACAGGGCATGCACATGAAGCCCTTTATTGTTGCAATGAACTTCAGTCATAACTAAAATACCTGAGCTTACCATAATGTTGCCCGTCTTGAGAGCAGAATGATGTTGAAGTCTTTCTCACCACAAGTTACCATGCTGAAAGAAAAACATTGAAAACATTGAAAGTAAATCGATAAACAACCTGCAGCTTTGGAAAGCATATTAAAGAGCAGAGGATGCTTCTTCTCAACCGTGTGTGTCTGAGGCTGGACTGTCGTGTCCTTCAGGTCTGTGGTTTACGTGCACCAAAGCTGTGACCGGCAGCTCCAGTAAAGCATGGAACATCTCTGAGCTAGCAGCATGTGTCTCTGCTAGGGAAGTAATTATATTTACAAGGTCTTGTTATCTCTGACAATAAGGCAATTAGCAACTATTCATAAAAATTGTAAATTATTTTTATAACATGGTTCTTCATTGGCAGAAATACCTTAGAAATGCTATTCATTAGTGATGTATAGTAGTTCAGGAGAGTTAAGTAAAATTTGCTCAATTACCCATCGGGTGGCAGTTGAGGGAATCGTTAGTACGTACTCAGTTAATGCCTCCTGTCTCTACTGGACTCAGCACACAATTTGCTCTTCCAGCTCCGCTCCTATTAAAGCCCCTTTGGGGGAGGCTTTGTGCGGGGTTCAGAGCGTGCTGTTTTGCTCATAGTCAAGGGCAGGTTTGAAGGTCCTTCTGCTCATTCAGATTTTTGCTGCTTACAGAGAAAAAAGAGGTTCCTGCATCTATTACAAACCAGAGCACTAG
>NW_010582740.1:78490-92705 GCF_000705375.1 Tinamus guttatus
GTCCCTCGGAAAATGTTTTACAGCTTTGCAAATGGGCACAGCATGCCTTAAGCCATTGCAAGCACCTGACTCTCCCTGTTTGCTTCAGTTTGTTACTGGACTTTCTGGTGTAATATAATGTACCTGACAATCTGTTGCGAGCATGCACTTGGTTCCAAGGCCAGTGTTTGGATGTAGGGCTTCTCTTCTGTACCGCTTCTTCTCTGAGACCTACAATGTCTTTGTTTATAGTGAGACTTAGCCCAAACCCTTCGTCCTTGTCCTTGGTGTTGCTCGCACTTTGTGCTAATCCTTACCTCTGAAATCCTGCCAGGCATGTGCAAAGTTATGATCCTTCTGAACAAATAGACTCAGCAAATGGAAGCAGCCTGTACCACTACATGGTGATTTTGTTTAACTTCTGCAAGCCTGTAAGTAAACTTGCATTCCCCACTGTCAGGAAGATGTCACGTGTCTGCTTGATGCAAGAGTCTAGCCTTTAGCAGTGTGAGTTGCATGCAGTGAAATTGTGAAGTGCAACAAGTCAGAGGCTGGTCTCCAAACAAATAAGAATCCAAGCTCTTGAGCACTTGTTCATTTTGTTCCCAAACTTTATCACTTTCTCCCATACTGAAAGAGCTTCTGTAATTAGGTAACTAATTATCCGACAGCCAGATAACCAAGTTTTCTTTAGTAGCAGTTATCAGATGACACTGAAACTCTGTGTTTTGGAGGCCTGTATGTGCTCCATATGTCTAGGGGGTGTTGGCAGTGACAACTGCCCTCACGCTGTGCCTTTCGTGCCAGGAAGGTCTGTGGCTGCCTGTGGTGTGGAGGGCAGCAACACTGATCTGCAGTGGACGTGAATGATGGGGCCTCGCTTGTACCAACAGAATGGTGGCTGTGCCTGTTGGCCCCGTGGTGACATGAGCCTTCCTTATGTCTTCTCAGAGGTGTTACAGACCGAGCATTTCTCTGAGAAAAGACGGAGCTAAAGAAAAGAGCATGTGGCTGGAGCAGCATAAAAAGGCAGCAGGTGCTAGAGGCCAAAACTTGCAATTGTGAGTGTAGTTCTTCCTTCAGGCTTTGTCATCTTCAAGAATGACATCGATGAAAGAGAAATTTGGGTACTGACCTTCAAGGTGATGTGAGTAGTATATGAGATGATTTTGTTCTAGAATGACTTTCATGCTTGTCTATGAAAACAAACAAAAACCCTAGAAGCTGAGCCTCTAACAGTACCAAAAACATTATTTTCAGGTTTCGATTTATCTGCAATTGAGTTCTTTATTAATAGTGTTTTCTTGCCTGCTTTTCCTCCGTTCTTTGGCTATAAAATTCAAGATGACTCTGTTAGAATTATTTTCATGAGATTGTATATGCCATAAATGTGTATTTGCAACATATTCAGTGGTACTGTACATCTGAACAGAATTTAACAAATGCAATCTCAATCTCAGGCAAGTACAGCATTAAATGCAGGAAAAAAGAAAAAAAAAGGGCAGTAGTTAGTTCCAGAATGGCATCCTGACTGTATTACAACTGTAATAAAGCTATTTCTTATCTCTAAATAATGTGTTCTTGTCCCACAACTTTTCTTGATGAAAATAATTTCACTTATGTCAAGATTAAGTAGATAAAATAGTTTTTATGAAGATGGAATACTGATTCCGATTCCTAACTTTTTGTCTCATAGAATAATAGTTATACATTGGTTTCAACTAAGGGTGAAGTGCAGAAAAAGTCCATTTCTGTGAGCATGCAGTGCGATCTGAAAATGTGTGAGGAGAGTTCCAAGGTGCACTGGATTTTTTAAATTTTAGGCACATTTTTCGTATATTATGTTCAACATTAAGACTGCATTTATGCTTTGTTTACATTTAATTAAGTTACAAGGGTTTAATGTATTTTATCTAAACTTTTAAAGTTCAGTTCACATTACTTGTTAGAATCTCATTAAGTAGATAAGCTTCTCATGGTGTATTAATTGTATAAAACTTTTCTCAGTGCCTAAATACCTAATTTCTGCACTTCTGAAAATCCTATCAAGAATACATTCAATTTTCTCTGTACCATAAATAAAATAATTTATGCAAGACTAAATTCTTCTGAGCACTCTTGCTAGTCTCTTTGTAAAGGAAACTTGAAAAGTTTTTTCCTTTTCTATTTTTTCAGTAGTCTGTAAGCAGGTGCAAGGGAGGCATATATAAAAGAGCCTTCATTTTACTCCATTGTTATACATTTTCATTACAGTATAGTTATAAACCTTTTGTTTTTCATAAGCAGTTTTTAGCAACATGTCTGTGTATACATATATATGTATATAAATAATAGAAATTGTGTCAGTGCCTGTCTCCTGAGTGGACTTCTGGAGCGATTTTAAGCACAATAAAAGGAAATGTCAGAAAAAGGCTCTGGAAGCGTGTGCCACAGGTCTGCCAATATCAAACATACTGATTGTCTGTGGGAATCCTTCCATCCCTGTCCTTCCTGCTCCCTGGTATCTGTACACCTAGAAGTAGATAGGTATTTATTCTTTTACTGTTACGGAATAGCATAATTTTAATGGAGAAATCTATTTATTGGCAAATTGGATAGGAAGCTCTCTACTGTTCATGAAAAATATCAGTTTACTCTTTTTTTAATATCTCTTTCCTTTGAAAGTGTAGAAGATGTTTTGAAACTCTGGTATTTATATACCTATTTGCGCTTTGTTTGTGTACCTGCTTGCCCTTTGTAAATATATCATTTTATTGTGAAAAGCTAGAGGATGTTGACTTTGAGACTGTTAGTATTTACTTTTCAAGAGAAGAGCTGAAGACAAAGCACATCACTTTTAAGCGTGCATCTGAAGTGTCTCACGTGATGAAATCACAGTTGCCTGTGCCCCTTAGCAGACCCTGCTTCTCTAAGGATGCAGCCACAGGAAGCTCATACACACCTCACATGTATCCTTATCACCAGCTATTTATTCTCTTTCTGGGCCTTATCCCATTCTAAATGTCTCTGTAAGCCCCTTGGCAGACCAGAGCTGAAGTCTGGGGCAGTTGGGAGCAAGGTGGTGTGGTTGTTGCTTAGGGGCTGCTTGGAGTTGCTTTCTGGTAGTGCAGATTACCTTTCCTCCTTGTTGGTCCCACCTTCCTGTGGTACGTTGGGTCAAAACACAATACGGTGAATTCTAGTAAGTGTTTATAATTGTGGAGTGGCTTTATTTACTGTACTGATCCCATGCTGATAGTCAAGCATGTGGTGGGTTGTTGATGGCCTTTGTGGGACATTGCTGGTAATAGATGAATGCACAGAAGCTCCATGATTATAGCAATAGGTGGTTTCTGTCAGACATCCCAAATAAAATACATATTCTTTGAAGCTGTAGGAAATTCTCTGAAGAATAAAAGGTTTTTCGGGTTTTGTTCAACCTGATATTGGAATTCACAGAGTTTGATTTGAAGAAGCTTAGGGTTATTTCAAAGGTTATTGAGTTCGCACAGAGTTTTCCATTGGTTTCAAAAGGTTATGGATCTTCTTCAATCAAACCACAATGACAAATACAACCTTGGAAAGTTTCTGTAAATTATAGCATCACAGGGAGGAAACGCTCAAGTCTTACTGTCGGCTTTGGTCTGATTTATTTTCCCTATCAGGAGATCCAGAGAAGCTGAATGACTTTCAGATGCTGAATCAAGAGAGACCTAAACCTAGAATTGTTTCACACTTTGGTCATTTCTCATAAGCACATATTTTATTTTTGAACCCATCTATGTCTCGTATCTCTTCCCTGACCAAAAATACCTGTTGTGAAATAAGAATTTTGGGTAAGTTTCATTCTGTTGAACCTCTGGGGCTGACTCCACTTGGCAGTGTGCTGTGCAGCGCAGCTGGGGCTGAGCGACAGTGCTGCGGAGCCTGTCACTGTCACTGCACAGTTGTTAGAGCAGCCCACGGCTACCTTAAACACCTAAAAATAATGGGTCCTGTGCCCGTCTGGCTTCTGCATGTTGCAGTCTGGCGCTCGTCGGCCTTTTGCTGTCAGGGCTGCCTCTGTGCAGGTCAAAATACTGACTTTCATCATGTTGCTCCAGTTCTCTTAACTTGCATGAGCTGGTGTCTTTAACAGGCCTGTCAGGGACCTTTTTGAGCTGCAGGATGGTACAGAATAATTTGTGCATTACTGGTAGGAAACACTTTGGTGATGAGTAACAGCACATTTCCAGGAAGGTGGTTTCAGAAGCCGTGGATTCTGTTGAAGGCTCTGCCTTTTGCTCGCTCTGCCTTGCTTGGCTTGGATTAGTCTCTTAACCTTTGGCTTCATGCTTGTGAAAGGAGAGTGTAACCAGTGACCTACCTGTCTTTCGTGTCATGACCTGTTCTTTATTATTTTGTAGCCTTTTAGAAAATCCTATCAGCCTGATGAATTCTGCAGTACCCTGCAGGAAATGAGCCTCATTTTGCTGAAGTTGTCCTGTTTTATTGAAATCTGATGAAAAACCATATCTGTGCATCTTTTTCCTCTATTTTATGTGAAGATCATTTTCATATGAAATTCATCAGCATGCAATTCATGCATGAAATTCATTAACATGCACATCATGATAGTGAAGAGTAGCCTAGCTTGTTGCTGGTCTTGGTAATATCTGGGGTGAGCTTTGACTCAGAAGAAGGAAATTTTTATTTCTTGGTAATCTTTTCCTCTACATAATTAAGCCTCACTCCTTCTATACAATCAGCAAAATTGGATTTACTCTCTCAAAAGAAGGTCCTGTGGCCTTTATCCAGTCCCTGGCAATCTTCTATATGATATAAATTCATAGTTCTTATGCTTTCTGTATTTGATACATCATGTAAAAAGTGTCATTTATGTGCACTCTCCCTCGATCACTATGAAGTCAGATCTTTGGACTAGCTTCCAGGTTTTACTTTAGCATTTTCTTGCCTGTGTAGTTGCAGGGGGGCTTTGGCTGTGGTTATCAGCTCATAGCCCTTTGTATCAGCAAGGTTTCCCTGCCTGGGCTGTTGACATCAGATGCAGAAAGTTCATGCAGTTACAGCAGGCACAGACAGAAGGGTAGAGTGGCTTATATTGCTTGGGTCATTTTTAGGTGGCATTTGCTGGATAATATAGTCAATGTTTTAGAAGAACCAATTATGGCATTTGTAGTATGTGTCAGGGCATTTCAAAGCAAGTACAGTGGATCTTTCATGAAGCTAGTGGAAATCCTGATACATAAATATGTTGGATTATTTGTAAGAAGTAGATTGTTGATAGCAATGGTTCTCTGTTGCTTTTTGCTCATATTCTCTTTAGAAAGATAAGTATATCAAAAATGTGCCGTATAATTTAGTTCCAAATATTTTATGGAATATAAAATCTGTTCCTGTAATGTAGCACTATTTTAGAAGCTTATTAACATTTTATATAGTGTACAGTGTATAAAAGTAATGGTCCAATTATTTATGTGGCAAGACATTCCTGAAAATTTTCATACTCATGCTCACTATTTTAATACGGTACTAAAAAAGACCATAATCCTGTGACACTAATGCCTTTCTTGGTTACCATAATCAATTATACTCATATTCCAGTTTACTTCAGTATCTTCATTAAATCTATTTTTTTCTTCTCTTATGCTTTAAGGGAATAATCCTATTGCAGTTAAAAGACAGCATTAAATCACACACGATTTCCTAGGATGGTTTCTCCTCAGCAGGGCAGCCCAGCAGACAAGGGCACGTGCAGTAGTTACTGCTCTGTGCATGTGTTGTGAGCAGCACGTGTATCCAGAGAAAGGAGCACCTGGGCCAGGGCCCTTTTACGCTGTCTTTGGAGTCCAGAACCATTTTTAATATGAACAGACAATACAAACTGTGGTTTTTTTACTCTCCTGGCTTTCTAGTCCGTTTCATATCAGGGCAAGATCACACGATAGTTCTCAGAGTGTTTAGCCTGGCACTTTCAACATTCTGGCTGTTGCATCACAGTGTGTGTCTTTCTCTAGGCAGCTCTTGCCACTTTATTTTGCCATATTCACAGCTAGATGTGGAATTTCCATCTATCCAGAAGCAAAAACTATTGATGTTTTGGTTAAAAATCTGAAGACTTTACTTATGAGGAAAGCTAAGTATTTATAACACAGAATTGCAGTTAGAAATGTGGAAAGCTAGCTTTCATGGAGGTGAATTTGATAAGCAAATGAATAAATAAATAAAACTAACAGAACCCTTCCTGCAGCACACTAGGCACTGGTATTATTGAGATTATAGGAAACAATCAAATAAAGCCGCTGCCTTGCAACAGGTAGAAAATACTGAAAATGATTCTCTAAAGTTTATTGTTAAACATGAATAAAAAGTAGAGTCAACAAATTAGAGGAGCAGATTTACAGTTCGATTAGTTAAAACTAGAAATGTAAGACAGAAGATAATTTGAATTTGTTACAGCTAATGGGTGTCAGTGAATACCTAAGTTGCTGTATATTACTAATAAAAGCAAGGCAAATACCTACACTAAAATGAGTTGTGAAAGGAGTCTCCGTCTTTTGCACTGACAGAATTAATTCCCTAAGAATAAGGCAGTTGCAAAATTATTGGCCTTTTCCTTTTTCTTTGGTATTAACCTACTTGTAAGCATGGCTCAGCAGGATTTACTTTAAGCTTAAGAAGGGCATAGACGTAACGTGAGGAAGGAAGAAGCAATAGGACTATCCTCAGCCCTGGCTATGGGACAAGCATTTGCAGAAGATGAGCTCTGCTGGTCTGAGCCTTGAGAACAGGAGAGAAGTGGGTGCTGAGAGGGGGCCGTTGGATACGATCTGGCAGAGAAGGAGAGCCTGGGGCTTGGCCAGGGACAGCAGCAAGGAACGGGGCTGCTTCCTTGGAGCACTCAGCCCGCTGCGGGCTTCCTTCTGCCCAGCCGAGGAGCATTAAATGTCACCCAGTGCCACATACCGATTAGAAACCAGAAAGCTCTAGTTCCTGCAAAAACCAATTTTGCACATGGATAATTACCATCATTCTGGATTTATTCTCTTTAGCACAATTAGTCAGTGCACATATGAAAATAAAAATCAGTGACTGTCTCAGACTTTCCATGCCCATCTGCAAGTTGGTCAAATTAAAGGCAGACAGGAGTGGTTTGTGCCTGAGTCAACTTTTAAAATTTAATGAGCTTGTACCTGTGCCACCCGTGTACTTAAGCATTTGTCCCTTACATAAATTATTTTTGTCTTCAAAGTTGAATACAATAACATATCATCACTTACCACTGGTATTGCTGAATATTTAGGAATAAGCTGATTTTTAAACCATGTTTGTTTAACTGAAGATTTTAAGGAGAGTTAACCACACTTCCAAAAGTGGTATTTCACATTCAATTAATTAGTTCAGGATTGCATAGTAAATCTTTTTTTTCCTTAGGTTATTTATGTAGTTATATGTTTGTAGTTATATACTTTTATACTTTTTCTTTTGTTAAAAGTTTAATTTCCAAATTATGTAAGTGTGCTTCTTATAAACAAGTACAAAACTCTACCTATGGTGTTAAGAATGTAAAATTGAGGTAGATTCATATTGTTGACCTTTATTCCTTTTAAAGTGCCTTTTCAAGATGTATTTAAATGAGGAAGATAAGAAGAAATATTAAATTTAATGTGATTTAAAGAAATATAAATGCAGGGAATGTGAATTAATATGAAAGATTAACATGAAGTTGGTCTAAGTAGGATAGATGTTATTTGTAGCATGAATAGCTGATTCCTAGGATGTGGGGTATGGATTAATCGCTGTTATCTTGGTATTAATTTGTAGCACCAACACAGAATAAAAGCTGATGCAAAAAATCTGGTCCTGTACTTAAAAGTGATAAATTTTGCAGTATCTTAGTTCACTTCAAACTATAAAAGCTTTATTTGCAGATATGTGTATAAAAGTTTAAAATGTTGCCCATGACAGGAAAGAGAGGGTGTCTGTAGGACACATTGTCTTTGATACTCTTTAAAACGTGTCATACTGCAGTGATTCAAGGTATTGCTGGTATGAGGTTAATAAAACTTTGTTCCTGTGAGCTTTCAGCTCCTTTAAATCTATCTTTGGAGTAAATGTAGTGTTATAACATTATAAGAAGTGATTTTTCTCTAGTTTTCGTATGAAGTAACATTCAAATTAAATTGGAATAACATTTAGATAAAATCTGAAAATGCTATAGATTACATAAAACATCTTGGCAAACACTCATGTAAACTTTGGCAGCTGTAGGCATGGAAACTTTGAGTAAACTGTAACAATTTAAGTGCAAGTTAAATACAGTTTTTAGAGTAATGTTGGCTGTGATTTAGTGATCTTCACCATGAGGGGCTCCATTGATTTTTATGCTAATCCTAACAGAAAGACAGCTGTCGTACCCACCAGCTTCAATAAAGTTAATCCAACTCATGAAAGTCTTGTAAATAGCCAGATAATTACATTATGGTTTTGAAGGGATTTAATCTTGCCAAGGTGCCTGTAACCCTGAACCGCGCATCGCTCTGTTCGGAGGCTGCCGGGCGCTTTCCGAGCAGGGCTTTAGTGTCGGGGTCAGGAGAGCCACAGCTCTTCCAGGGCTTGGGCCTCCCCACGGCTGGAGGAGGTGGGGGACGTCTATTAAGCACTAATGTCTATTAAGCACTACACGTGCTAGTACACTAAGGAGCACTAAGTTGATCTTAATTGCTTCCCAGTGATGACTGGCAGGATTGGGGCATATCCAGAATAAAGCTCCATGTGTGCTGTTCACCCAGCAGCTAATCACTGTTTGTATTTTTGAGCCATGCGATAGTATCTCCACACAATCCTTTTCACTTCATCTAAATAAATATGTATTCATGTGAGTGCATATTAACTGCCAAACACAATATTGAACACAGAATTAGTTTCTTCATTTAATACATGCAACAGAATTAAATTAAACCTCAGCATAAGCAGAGCAGGCTTTGGTTATTAATCCTCCCAAGAGCAACTATAATTATTTTTGCCAGCCCTAATTTCATTTGCATATGTATTGTTAAATTGCAAATCACAGTGAACCAAGCAGGGTCTTTATATGTTTAGCTAAATTAAGTAGTGCTGCTTAAGCACATTGACTGTGGTAGCTAAAGTGCTAATTTAAAGGAAAAAAGCAAGAACAGCAACGCACTCACATAAAAAGGCAAATATGAACATCTTTGAGTGCTTTCTGATCCCCCCTTTGTTTGTGAGTTTCCTGGGAGAGTTTGTTGTCCTAGACGTAAATGTGCTGTTGAATTTGATGTGAGGATCATAAGGTTAGTTGACTGAACACAGCTCAATATATCTGCTCAGAAATAGGAGAGATAATCACAAACATTTGTTGCTCTCTCTTTTCCTATTGAAGCTCAGCAATGCCATTGAAAAACTCAGCAATTCAGTCCCCTCCAGAAAATTGTTTAAGTTTGGCATTATTCTGTGGAAAAAAATAATTCTTCTTCTTATTCCTGAAGCAGCTCATTAATAGCAGCACTTATTCCCCAAACACAACAGGCGGGTTATTGGAATCAGTTAAGGATGTAGCACATTTGAAGGTCTGCAAAGAAAACAAAATAGTGCCATTCTGCTTATTTGATATGCTCTTGTCTTGGAAAGCCTTTGGTTTAGAGAACTGATAGAAATATCCATTTTGTGCCATCAGGAGGCAGAATTCAAATGCCTCTCTGAAGCCATCGCGCCACCGATGGCTCCCGGGAGCGGGTTGCTGAAGCGGTTTGTTGCAGCGTTACCGCGTGCGCATCCCAGGGGCTTCACAAGGGTGGCATTAACCGAGCTCTCTCTGAATCTCTTTTGTGTTATTAGAATTAAGAAATAATAGTCAGAATTGCTAACGGCTTCCCTGAAGCAGGATCTGTTCTTTCCCAAACTTCAGATGGTATATCTGTAAAAGAGATAAATAAATAGCAAGTGCGTCTGTACCTGAGACACATTGAAAAGTTGTTCAATTTATTTCCTGGCTTCTGATCAAGCACCTTTTAGTAAAGGAAAGATGGAAGGAAGGTTTGCTGCAATATTTCATGAACATATTCGCAGGTAGTCTTCAACACTGCAATAATTACTTCTTTTGTGGCATTTCAAAGGTGGCATTTCTGTTACTAGCTGAAGGCCAGGAATTGATTGAGACTGGGATACTGGATACATTTCCACCGCAGATGAATAATGTTATGAGTTTATTTCAAAGCCAGATAATGTGTTTATTTCTAGATTTAATTTGTAGGTCCTGCTGCTGGGAGCTCATTGCAACTCATTTTGGATACTGGGGATTTCACTGCAAAAAGATCTGGAATGAAGTTACAAATACACAGAGCAGCTTGTGGGTCAGCTTAAAGTCAAAAGACCATGAATGTTGTTTTAATTTTAATCTCAGATTAAAATTCAATCTTTAATCTCTTCCTCCTTTATTACAGAAGGAAGTGTCTAAAGGAAAGGATTTCAAATTGTCATGAAAATTAATACTGTGTGTTTTTTATTGTTGTTATTGTTCTTTGTTTTCCTTTGAAACTGTTGTTAAGTTTGGACTTTATCCTATTGACCTGTGTCTTCATTTTTTGTAATCTTCAGCCCCCCAAAACTGTAGAATTCATATAGATGTTCAATTCTCCTTCTTCATATAGGCACACTGGAGGTTCAAGCTGAAATTTATGATGCCTATTCAATGTTGGTAGTTTTTGATAGTAAAATAATTTTATTTCATAGCAGTCTTTTTCAGACATGCCTTGGGCTGGTCATAGCTTTAGGTGATGACTTTGTTTTTCGTTTGCCCTTCACTTTCAGGTTCTCATTACCATTTATTCTAAAGTTTTATTCTGGGTCTTGTTGGTTTGTATTGCAAATTATTATTATTCTAGGGCTGTTCTACACAGTCATTTTTTGGCAATAACTTTTGTAATAGAGCAAAAAATAAGGTACTGACATCAGTAAACTGAGATAGCTCTAACTTTCTATATTCTTTTGCAGCTCTGGTTTGGGAGGATTAAATGTGACGCTACCAGTTGCATATTTGCAGATGCTGGATGTGACGAAAGCAGCTCCTGTTGTGGGAGGAGAAGCAATTCTCATCTCTTTGGGCTTTCCTAGAGGCTTGGTGTGCAGTGGATGCTAATGAGAACTTCAAGGAGGAGATGGGTTGGCTTGCTTAGAAATGGGGGGCGAGGGGGCTAGGAGCAGCCGAGTCTCAGAGCCACTGCTGGGAATTGCATGCAGCTTTTTACTTGCTCAACAGGCAGGGCAAAATAAATTGGTTTTATTAAAGGAAATCTAGTTTTTCAATAAGAGGGCCGGGAAGGAAAAGAACAAGAAAAGGGAATGGTTCACATCATTTCTAACTGCATAGCATTTTAAACTCATTGATTTTTACAAATAACAAAATGAAATAACATTTAGTGCCGCTGAAACCAAGCGGGTCGGAAATAAGTCTCGTCTATAAAGAGCTGATTTCAGGCAGTCATAAAGGAGCCACCTGTTTGTATATAAACCTGAGCTTTTCTACCAGTGCTATGAGACTTTCTACATTTAATGCAGAACTGTTGATTTCCCAGGTTATTTCTGAGCAAAACCTGTCTGTTCTTTCCAGGTACTGAAAGCACTTGGTTTGTATGTGGTGTCCTTCCCTCCCCACCGAAGAGGACAGGGCTGCAGAGGAAGGAGCACCACGTGCTTCCTCATGCAAAGGGCAGAAGGGGAAAAATTCCCCCGCTCTGCAGTTTTGTCTGTGCTTTCTGAGCACGCTGTGTGTCAAGCTGAACTTGTGCTAGGCCAGAGGTGCACAGCAGGTATTAGCAATTGGTAGTGATGTGGTCTTTCATCAAGAAATTAAGAAACAAAATAAAGAACCTGGGTTGGTAGAGTTGAGTAAAAAGATGTTTAGATCTGTGCTCTTTTATCTACAGATAAAAGCAGCTAAAAAATAGATATCATGAAAGGTTTTACTACCAAACATGGAAAATGTTGTGTGAAATTGCCTAAATCTTGTATGTCTCTGTATGCCTTTTGCTCTAGGAAACATGGTATGGAATGGGGCTCCATATTTCCCTTTTGCTGGTTTTATATGTTGCAGGTCTCTGAAGGGCCTCCGCATTTTTTTTCACCCCTTATGAATAGACGATAATGAGTATATGAAAAGGAAGTTACAAATAAAGTGAAGTTCCTTTAAACTTGAGTACCAACCTGACTTCTAGTTTGTTCTGTTGTGTGCTAAATGGTGACATGTTTAAGTAGGTGTAGAGATGGTGTGAGCATTTCCAAGAGTCCTTATTCTTTGTAGGAAGTATCTAACTGAAGATAGATGGAATAGATGTGGGAAAGGTCCCTTGACCTAGGGAATAAATGCTTTAAAAAGGCAGCAACATGGAGCTGGTGCAGCTGTGCTGCTTCTTGCAGTGTCCTGCAGTGGCCGAGAGCCCTTGTCCTGGCAGGAGCATCCGTTGGGGAAAGCCACAGGTGGGACATCCCCAGGTGTTCTCAATTTGTGTGGAGCAAAGAGTTCTGACTGCAAACTGCAAACTCCAGTTTGCATCGCCCACCCCTTTCTCTGCCAGCATCTTCCTGCAGTGGGATATTTCTGTAAGTTGTTGTTCCAGCTTGTGATTTTGCTTAGGCTTCTGGCAGTAGTTCAGTGTGAATGTCGAATAATTGCAGACTTGGTTCTTTTTTGTGTACTATCTCCTGAACGAGCAGATGGTGCTGGTGAAGGGGCTGGTGTTGGAAGGAGTGGAGCTGCGCCGCGATTCTTCCCTGTGCAGATCAGGAGGGTGAGCATGATGCCAAATACGAGGCAGAAGCTGTCTCTGAGCAACCTGTGGCACCGCTGCCAAGCAGAGTTGCAGCTCTGTTTGAAGTGATCATCACTGGTGTCTGTTCCAGTGTGGTGTGACGGGGGCTCCTCAAGTGCTGTGTTTTAATCCTGGCAAGGAAGTAGGAATGCGGTTATAAACCAGTGTTGCCTGAATTCTCTTACAGATTTAGATGATCAGACTCTTGGTAAATCTCACGGCTTCCCCTCGATGTCTCCAAGGAATGTTTTAGAACAATATTCTTTTTTTAGGATTTCAGACATAAAATTTAGCAATACTGTAACATTGATTTTAAACCTCTGTTTCTTCTGACTACCAGCTGTTATTGTAAATAAAGAAAAGGAGGAAAACACCATAAGTACATATGTTGCTATTCATATATCGGTTTAGTTCAACTGAGGGGTGGGTCAAAGTCTACCAGGAGGTGGCTTTGGCTTTGCTTTCAGCAGAATCTGGTACGTTAAAATAATGAGAAGCATTTGAAAACTCAGCAGGGATGATTAGCATCAGACTTACACTCTGCTTTTGTCAGTTGCATCATTGCCTTAGTGAAGAGCAGATGCCCTAGACAGCATCTGTGGTCAAAGGTTCAACTGCTCAGTAGTGCATGGTCCCTCTGGAGGAGCCAAGTGTGTGCCTGCCAGATGCTTCTCCGGGAACAGCCCTGAGGCAGCATGTGCAGCTGTTGGGTACGTCTGTCTTTAAAAACACCTGTTATTCTTCCCACCGCCAGCTCTTTCCTCCTGGGGTTGTTCCATTGCAACCTATTTTGCAGTGCTCCAGTTCACTGCTGGCTAAACTCTCTACTAACATTAGCTTTCTTCTGCAGAACTTCTACCAGATTTTAAAGCTTGAAAATAGAAATCAACAGAACTTAATGAAAAATTTTAGAGCTAAGGTGATGGTGACGCCCCTCCCATGAGGTTCTCTTGAGAGCATTTCCACTGCTCTCGTAAGCAGCCTCCTGTATCCATGTGAATCGCGGCATGCCGCAGGGATGCAGTGTGACACTCTTTATGTTTGTCTTCTACAGCAGTGATCCACAGAACTGATGGTACAGCTCTTCTCTCACATTTAGCAACCACTTTTAACGTATATGTCACCTGATGTGCAATGCAAGGGCATGGAGAGCAGGCTGGCCCTGCGAGGGGCCTGCGTGGACTGCCCGCTCTCACCTGGCAGCTGCAGCACCGGCTGCTTCATCCAGACAAATCAGGCTGCTCCATGGAGAAGCCTGGATCTACTCTGGTCGTATCCATGCCAAGCTATATAATTTTCTGCTATTATGAAGTCAGACATGGACTAAAACTGCATACCCTGTTTGAATACTTTTCCATTCCTCTCCTCATTCTTTAAACCTCCTGTGTGGGTGCCTGAAGAGGCTGGGTTTTGTCGTGGGCAGTCTGGAT
>NW_010582741.1:4846-60977 GCF_000705375.1 Tinamus guttatus
CCTGACTACGTTCCTGTATTTCTCCCAGGGGACCTGTCCTTTTTTCCACATTCTGTATACCGCTGCCTTCTGCTTGAGCATTGCCACAAGCTCCCTGCTCATCCACACAGGTCTCCTGCCCCCTCTGCCTGACTTCTTACACACAGGGATGCACTGCTGCTGGGCGTGGAGGAAGGGCTGCTCGATATAAGCCAGATTAGATGATACACTGGGCCATCCAAAAGGTTTAATAGGTTGTTGGTCCTTATCACATAAGCCAAACTAAAAAAAAAAGACTAATTGAATATTATTTATCTAAAACTTGGAATATGCTAAAAGTACCTCATTATCTGCTTCAATGTCTCTGTTAACCTGGCCTTTCTTAACTTTGATCTGTATTGCCCTAGGAATTGTCTTTGGTTTCTCTCTTTAATGCAGTAGCTCTCTCTTCACATGTTAACTCTCCACTGGTGCTGTTAGGACCTTCTTTTTCTTTGTATGGGTTGGAATGTTTAAATCTTTTCATCTGCCCTTCAGGTGGACTTTTCCCTTAGATTTTCACTTAAGAATCTTTTCCACGGCTGACACAAATTATCACAGCTTTTCTCTCATCTAACAGTCTCTGCCAAGGGATTTGAGGTATCATATACAAACAGAAATATAATAACACTTTTTGGGGGATTCAACCTCCCTCTCTTCATTTCCAACATTTTCCAATTTCCATTCTCTAATTAGTATGGTCTTAGTTACTCGGGTTGAATTGTCCCTGTTGATGATAGCATTTTCAAAATGATGACAGAATGTATGATTCATATATCTCAAGAATCATTCATTACCTAAGCATCTTATCAATGTTGGATGACTGGTGATTCTACAGTATAAAGAATATATGGAATATGTTATAATGTATAATGCATAGAAATTAAATAGAATAAAGAAACAGAACAAAATATCTAGAAATGATCTGTTAGCTGTGCAAAGTAGCTTCCCACTTGGTGTACACACTGGCAACTTCAGATTTGACACATTATATGGAAAACCAAATTAGAAGATCAAATATTCTTAAACTATGAGAGAAACAATTATAATTGTCTTGTGTTGCAGAATGGTACAGTGGGACATGGTACCACCTGGTGGGACAATGCAACTTCATCTTCTCCTCAGGCCATGAATGAGCTGTCAATGATTCTTATGTTCTGGATGCATACCGGTTTGCCAGCCCTTATATTTAACTTTGACAGTGTTCTGTTTCTTTTAACACTTTCTACTTCTCTTCCTCTTTCTTTGATTTTTTTTCTTTTTTTTTCTCTCTTTCTCTTTCTTTTCTCTTTGTATCAAAGACACTACTTCACACACCTAAATTTTGCATTGGTTTTAAGAAGCTACCCAGATCTACTTGGAAAGGTGAATACCAACATATCTTGCAGAACTATGCAAATTTCTTATTGATGTGACCTTTTTTTTTTTTTTGGAAGGATTTGTGGCCTCCATACATCGATTTTGGACAGTCTGCAATCTAACCTCTTTGCAAATATTCCTCCTTGATTGACAGCATTGTGTCTCAGGAGACACTGGGAGCTGTAGTCTCTTACTTAAGAGTTTTCCTCCCCTGTCATCTCAAATGTCATTTTTGAAACATTCATCACAAGACACTGTCATTGGACAAATAATGGGGCTGCGTGATAGTAGCTCAGATATACACAGCCTCTCTGCTGTGGTGACAGGTCCTGCTGTTGGCTACTTGAGATAATAGGAGAGTTCAGATCTGACAATAGACGCAGTAGGAAGGACACAGGACACTATGTGAAATGGCACTGCACATGCTCAGTGGGGACAGGACAGCTGTCAGTGTGGAATAAGTGTAGATCACAGCAGAGATAGTGCTCCTTGGGAAATGATAACATTTGTGGAAAGGGCAAGAGAGAGATCTGCTCACAGAACTTGCATGCAGTTAGATGTGCACCAGCATACTGCACGCATGATAGCAATTGTCTACTTTTTTTGCAAGATAAACTGCTTCATTTACAAACATTGCAAAGTTTTCTACAATATTTCTTACAGTTGTTGCTTGTATTTTTTATAATGAAATTTTCCTGTTAAAGTAATTATTTTCTACTCCAGTATTGTTCTTAATTTTGTCCTTACTCCAAATGAATGACTAGGGAAGGGTAAAAAGGGGAGAGGGGGGACTTTCCAAAAACAGCTAAGAGCGTAAGTCACTTTGGGGAGATTTTCAAAGACACTGTGAAGCATAAAGAACTCTCCCATGGCTCATTCCCACAGTAATGAAAGGAAGTTAAGTCTCTATGCCTGAAGGATCTGTCTTGATTTTCACTGAAACGTGAGCTCCAAAAATCGCACAATCAGTCTTATTTTTATAGCATTTAGGAGCACTTTGAGCATTCCACAATAATAAAAAACAGATACACTATCCTATCCTGAAACAGCCCATGATCCAGATTTTGCTGTGATCTGACAAACAAGGAAAATTGACCAGAACAGAGATGCTGACGTGAGAAAATGAGAAAACACCACAATCCATCAAGATAACACATTTAACTTAATTTCAGCATATAGTCCTCATGCTGAAGTCCTGAGGTGTTACTCTTGTTTGTTACAATCTATGTGTTGTCAGTTATCTCCAAGAATGATATTTTTTCTTCTTTGCACATAAACACATATGTTACATACAGCTAATTAACAAAAAAAAAAAAGAAAAGAAAGGATATAGAACACTGAGAAAGCAATAAATCTGAAGTGAGTAAAGTTAGTGGTTAAGAGTTATGATTTTTTTTTACTTTTTTTGACTTTTTATAGTGCTGTTTGTCTGATGCTTTCTTTTTTCCTTTCTTTCTTCCTTTTTTTTTTATACTAAATTTGTAATTAAAAAGATACAAAGAAGATAGATACTCTCAGTTCAAGGCCTGTTAGATCAGAGACTACTTTTCTATACCTTAATGTTTATAGGCAGCTCATCTGCTGCTGTGTTAGAAATGACAATTCTATCTATGGTGTCACCCTGCAATAGCGCTGCCATTTAGGTTGAACATTTCAAATTTCAATACCATGATTTAAGTGCTCAAGGTTCATTGAGAGCTAATGGAATATTTCCCATAGTTCACGTAATATATTTTAGGAACTTTCACCTTTAATTAATAGTTTATAAGGTACTTTGAGCTTCTTGGATGAAAAAAAAAAGGTTATAGAATTATCTTGTATTAATTATTTCTGTAATAAGTTGTGCTAGAAGAGAAATACATTTTCCTATGAAGTGTTTTTTATAACTCTGGCCTCTGATATGAATGTATCTTCATTTTTTAGCTCCTCTGGATTTTTTTTTCTTCCTCTCCTATGTACTTTCTATTAATTGAAGAGTTTAAACAGTAGGAATAATAGAGCCCTTGTAAGCTCTGTCTGCGCTCACTATTCATTATTTATCCAGTGACCAGGTACAGTGGAAGCAGGCACAAAGCTAAATACGATTGGACTAACTTTGATGCAGACAGTTCATTGTCTGAAAAAAGAAAGCATTTAAGCCTCGATGTTCTCAGTCCCATGATTTTCAACACTACCTCTCCCTGCTATGCACCCCTCCCTTTCTTTTCTCTTTTATTAACTGCTTTACTCCAGTATCCTTTTGACTGTGGTAACTGGCACTGTCTGCACAATATAGTAGAATGGTACTATTCATCCCGGCTGTGCCATTTATAGATTCCATAGCATCCCCCATCCCTATGGTAAAGATCATTCCGCCTTGTCACTTTCTCTCTTTTGAGGCAGTGATTGCTGAAGCAAAGACCAATATTTGGGATCTGATTAGTACATCCAGGCCAGAGCTCTGTCTCTGAAAAAAGCTGAAATCAAGCTGGCCACATTGGAAACTCGTGTGCACACAAACACACACACAGGATGTAACGAGACGTGCAGAGTCTGACATGGTCATGCTTCAGCAGAGGAAGCGCCAGAGGCCCTGCTCCTTTGCATGCCCTGTCTGCCCATCTACTGAGTAGCATCAACATCCTCCGCAGGGCTCCTGCTCTCCTGCCTTTGAGGTAGCAAAATGCCACAGAGCAGACAAGCTGCAGTGAGAAGAGTCCGAGGAACATGTTGATGTTGACAAGGCGAACTCCAAAATGAATGTGTTAATATTGGCTGATGTCAGCCAAAGCTGTTATCTAGGCTTCCCATGACATGTCGTTATGCTTTCCATTAGTTTGAACATTTTATGGGGATCCTAGTGGTGTGAAAAGGCTCTCTTGGGTAAGCTATTGAACAAGTGGCTCATAGTTTTCTTTTTCTGTTGCTTTATAGTTTAAAAATCAGACTTTCTGTCTTCTTTTTTTTTCTATGAGTTATTTTTCTCATAAGAGAAAATTACTCACTTTTTTCTCTTGCATAAGAAGCCCATAAGATTTGTGTATGTGTATAGAACCCTTCAATATCCCATACTAATATATTAATCTAGCTTTATCTGCCTAGATGGGAGAAGGAAGAAAGAAAGGAAGGAAGAAAGGAACAAAAGAAGAAAGGAAGCAAAGGAAGAGAAAAAGAAAGTCGAGTATGAAGGAAAGATGGAAGGAGGGAGGGATTAAAAATAGGATAGTATAAGATAGGATAGGATAGGATAGGATAGAGAAAGACATATAGACAAACCAGGAAAAAGTATTATAAAGTTATTAGTAATAAACTGTTTAGAGAATTATTTATAAACTTAGTTGTGACAAAACAAATACACAGAGAAGAATGTCTGTTCTGAGTCTTGAGCAACCTGTCCATCTGTTTATGTCTATTCCTCTGCCACTATATCATGAATTGACTATACTGTACGATAACTCTTATGAAACCCAAGAAGCAGCAGACATTCAAATGTCACACTGCAAGCTTAATCCGCAAATCAAATCAACACTAAATTATACCAGCAATCCTGCCAAAACTGACAAAAGTGCTAAGAGCACCTCCCTCATAAGCATACTATCAAAATAAAAGGTATGCTGATATGTATGTCTGATCACGGCTTACTATCATTTAATCTTTTACTCGTACAGTGAAAGCATAGCCTAACCACCCATGTGATGTTTATAAGAAGATTCAGTTGATTTAGATTCACGAGGATGTCTGGAGATGTACTGAGAATCAGAATATGGACTTCTATTCACAGTGCTGTGGATCTTGCTAACCTTTACTACAAAATATGCCTGTTTTTCCTTTTTCAAATGCGTTATCTGAATGCTAAATCACATTTTTTAAAAGCAGGACTTAGTTTTGTAAATAATGTAGGCAGTTGTCAAATCAGGGTTTAACAGCCTTTGTGGGACTTCTGGTTTTGACTTTCGTTTTAAGAATACCTACCTTGAGACTTCTTCCTCTCTTTCCTTTCACGTAAAAAGTAGACAGAAGGGTCCTTATAGTTTAAGTCTGTTAAATCAAGTAACCCCAACCAAACTGGGAGACCCTCGAATTCCCCCAGGAAGTTTCAGACCTCAGGAAGCCCTGAACCCCGCCTCTCAGTCACCAGATGACCAGTTCCTTCTTCATTTCCTCATGGTCTGTCTGACTTGTGAAATGAAACTCGCAAGAAAACATGCCTGATAATGCTCATTTGATAATTGCAGTAAAAGCTCCAGATGTCCTGGATGCAGCACAATTTCCAGTTAAAAGCACCTTTGCCTTCAGCCTTTAACCCAGCCTCAGTTCTTCTGTGCTGCACATACAGTAAATGAAAAGAGCACCTGAAATTTCAGAGGAAGCTTAGTAGAATAGCTCCAAGTATGGCACAATGCAGGAGTTCTGTCTGAGGTGATAATGAAAAGATGATCTAGGATAAAAAGTAGAACTCCTTGAGAGCAGTGATGAATGTTTTCACTCTGTTGCTCTGTCTGCATCAGGAATAGTCTAAGTATCAGGCAAGATCCCCTGCTTGTGATTCAAGAAAGAAAGGATGAGTCATCTAAAGCAAGAGGGTACAGTTAGGCAATATGTATCATCAAACAGCAGTGCCATGCACTGACCCAGATAAGAGTGCACTTAGTACAGTCTATGTTAAAATTAATATTTACTTTTTATTTATATATTTATATTAATTTGTTAAAAAGTATTTCTGCCTCACCCTGAGTTAAAAAAAGACTGTTATGCAACCATTTTGGCAGCTGTCTGACTGTGCTACAATGGTTTGACTTGGCTTTTGCATGCATATAACACATTTTTGATATAGAAGACAGATTTTTTTTGCGTTTCTGAAAAATTCTTGAATTAAAAAGTATTAAATAGTCTGCCCATGAATGACTAACAAGTTTCATATTAAATAAATAAAAATCCCTTGCACTTTGGTGTAATAAGGATATAGAACTTCTGCCTTTAAGTCTTCCCTCTCCTGCTTAAATGTGATATTCTTGGAACATTTCTCCTTGAAAAATATATAAATTGTTCACTAAAGCTTTACCCATTTAGATCAGCAAAGACTTTTACATATAAAAATAAATTAAGGATCAAATTTGTTATCTCACTGAAGCTAGCACCTACCTTAGGAACTATTTGCATCTCATTAAGATGACTGGCAAATATAAAGTGTAAGAAGTTAACAGAATCTGTGAGATAATGAACAAGTTATGCATTTGAAAGGATGAGAAAATAGCCTGATTAAGCCAGAGCTAAATTTCTCACTGTCGGGATGAAGTGAAAGCGTTTGCATCATCAGCTTTTTTTATTGTGATGGCTTTACTTCCAATAGTTGACTATGTCAACCCATGTCTTCAAATTCTATTTTCAGAAATGATGAGGTAATAGACCTCTCCTGGTTTGTAAAAGAGTAGTTTTAACCAGAACAGAACTGAGTCTAGGTCATAACTGAGGCTAGAGCAGGGCTTTGCTATGTTGCTTTAATCAAGTGTTACTACAAAACATTTCAAAACTCTTACTGAAACACAGAATGAGAGATTTTAAATCCTTAAACTTCTTTCTCCCCTCCTTTTACCACTCCCTGCCTCAAATGATTCAGGTTTTAAGTTGTTCAAAAAATAAATACCAGGACTAGTCCTTTTAATAGCTTTCGCTTGACTGATGAAACAACAAAACACTGGTATGTAACACATACCCTAACTGTTCTTTTCATGCAAAAGCACCTTTATGATAAAGGATGTTGAATGAAAACATCCTGAAAGGGCAACAGTTCCTGCTATTTAAAAGGAAAACATCAGTGTGTGTCTCATTTGTTCTCAGCAAGCTTGCTGCTCCTTTTTCCAGTTTTCTTGGCTGCTAATGCTATCTTGCAGTAGCGCTGTTCAGCAGACCCAGGGGAGGCAAATGTCAGTTTTCCAGATGGCAAACAGCCAGTCTGGCGATACAGCATTGAAAACCACTCAGGGATTTCACTTTGTTGCAGGAGCAAAAGAACATCACTTCATAACACACCTTGTGCACAGGATTGGTTCACAACAGCTGAGGAAGTAGCCAGAAAAGAAGTTTCAGCAGATCTCAATGCCTGCTTACATAGTGTCACATTTCTACATGGCCCCAACAGCTGTTTAAAGTTATTTCCAATTTACAGAAAGGAAACATCCCTCTTATGAAAAACAGACATTTGAATCTAAGAATTACCACATTCAAATTGACTTATTTTCTGCTTAAACAGAAACATCTTTTATTTCATAAAATACTTGAAGATGTTGTCAGATGTCCATCTAGTATTCTTAAACACCTTTTACCTCTAGTGAGCAAAAACAATTGCAGAAACGGCAAATCTTGAGTGGAAAATGGCTTTACTCTCATTAATACTATATTCTATAATGGTGTCTATTCAGATGGCAAGTTGTAGAGTACCTGGTAGTGTCTGGTTTAGGGAAAACAAAACAAACCAAAACTTTATTAGATATTTTAATAAGATATTAAAATACAGAGATTCATTTGATTCAAGATGCTATTTCAGGTAGAAAATATAAATATCATAATGGACCATCACACTTGGATAATTGATTTTTTCTTACACTTTCTAGTGTAACATTATACTTGTCTAAGAAGCATGTGCATACTTTATTTTAGATTTAAAAAGAAAATAAAATTTGATTTTGGCAAATCAGATAGGTGGGATGTGCTTGTTTTTACATCTGTATGTGCTGTGTTGAAGCCCTTTGCCATAAAAGGTAGAGAAGTGCCTAAAGGCAGAGTGCCTTCTGCTTGAGCCTAACAGCCTAGCTTGAACATAGTCTAGCTAATACTCTTTTACAGGTAAAAAGATTATGGAGATGCTATAGCTCCTTTCTACACTTGTTTCTGACAATCCTGAGGAGGAGGTGGATGGAGGAGTTGCATAAAATGAACGAACATCTTGTCCAAGAAGGACAACATTTGTACAGAATTTGGCCCTTTTTTTTTTCTTTTCTTTCTTTTTTTTTTTTTTAATCTTACTTGATTGGCAAAGCCTAAGCAGGTACAATTTCACTCAGTTCTAAAGATAATCAACTGTATTATGAAACTGACCAATACTTTTTTTGCCATCAAATGGTTAATTACTCATTTACAGTAAATTCCCATCTGGTCAACTAACTCCTTACTTGAAATCTAGAATAAAGGCTTGTATTATTTAATTAATGAGGGAGTAAAATACAAGTTTAACTCTTATCTCATCATCTTACTGAGTGGAGGCTCTGCTTTCCTGGGCTGTTTCCTGAGATGTAAAGGTAGTGTTTTCATTCATGAACTAAAATACAATGTACCTGTCCTCTGTAGATTGCTAAAGCATGCTCATCACTGTAGCATCAAAAGGCTTCAGCATTGCTTTGATCAGCCTGACTAGCATCTGCCATGGCTTATTTCCTCCATCCACTGGAGGAAAATGGAGGCCAGCTAAATGTTTTGTTTGGAATTTTACAAATATTCACATGCATGTACATAGTGCTTGAATATCACTTTTGAAAACTATTTCTCAGCTCACTTATGGTAGGGTTTTAATGTCATTTGGAGACAGAATGTCATCGATACAAACTCTCCTCTTCGATGGAAATAATATAACTCAGTAGCAGTCAGTAACATGCAGAAAGTGGCTAAAATGATTTAAAAGAGGAGGAACAGGTGACCTGTTAATGAAACATCCAGGTAATAGCCCTGGATGGCACCTGAACCTTTTCGCACTGTGAGAAAAAATCTATTTTATTAGAATTCAAAAGTAAATAGGATTATTCCTAACCATTTTTCAAAAGTTTTCCTTTTTTCCTACTGCAGGTAGGATTAAATCATCTCATAAAGGTAATTAATATTTCTTTTTCTTTTTTCTTTCTGGGTTGTTTCAGATTGAAATGGCAAAATATCAACAAATTCTAAATCTCTAGGAGTTCAGCAGTGCTTAACTCCTGTCAGTTTATAGCTTCCTCTTCTCTATTCCTTTTTTTTTTTTTTTTAAGATAACATCATTCATATAAGATTTCCCTTTCTGCTCTAGACTGTTTTTCCAGGACATAGGAAAAGTCCATGTCCACAGGTGAATGCAGCCTCAGCTGCTCAGAGTATCCTATTCCCTGAAGCAATCACTTAATGGGTATTAAATTCCAAGACAGAGCTCAGAGGCTTCCAAGAGTATTAAGTTCCTCACCACTTGTAAAACCCCAGGAAACCGAAGTTTCTTATTGGACTGGAGTTTTAAATGTCAGAGGCAACTTTCCAAATTACTGCCAGAAATATAAGGATGTATTGCGCTGTAGGATCATAACCCTAGTGTCAAAATGCTGGCAAAGTTAGTCCTTCGCATTTTGGGGGATTTGAGGCCAAATCCAGCACAACTAATGCTTCATGTAAGATTTGGCTGCAAATTCTCCTACTAATTTAGTTTTCTCAGGGTCTCTGATGGGTATTCCCTGCCAAATGTTTTGAAGGTCTTGCCTGGGATTTCACATTTTACTGTGTGGCTGTCCTGCCTCCTCTGCCTTCCCCTTCGCTCTCCTGCCTTTGCTGAAAGGCAGCTGGAGGGAAACTCTTTTATCCTCTCTTTTACACTCTTTTCTCTGCTCCCCCTTTCCAACTAGCTCTACTTCATGCTCGCTTTAGAAAGGGCTACTTGTATTACAGGTGCATTCATGGGTGCATCCCAGGAAGGTAAGAAGGAATTAAATTCTGGGAATAAAGAGCACCTGGATTTGTTAGACTGAGCACCCTAAGTCTATCAAACATCAGCTGCATAAACTGAGATGGATTAAACCATCTGTGACTCTGTATAGGTGTTTTCTTTCTTCTTTCTTTTTTTGTTATTTTGGTTTCACCTCTGACTCCAACACAAGCAATGTGATGAAATATGTCTGACAGTTCGTAGTTATCTTTTTAGCAATTGTCATTCCCCTTGCTTCTGTAGGTGGGAATTTGGAGAGCTTCCCTCAACTGCACTGCATCTAGGAGCACCTCTTAGACATGAAGGTTGATGGCAGCAGGCACCACAGTTCCTTTACTGAATACCAGCTATATTCACAAATGTACACGTGCACACACACATACATATTATATAACAGAATCACAGAATCACAAAATGCTTAAGGTTGGACGGGACCTCTAGAGATCATCTAGTCCAACCCCCCTGCTCAAGCAGAGACATTTAGAGCACGTGGCACAGGGGGGCATCCAGGCAGGTTTTGAGGCTCTCCAGAGAAGGAGACTCTACAACCTCTCTGGGCAGCCTTTTCCAGGACTCTCATCCTCACAGTAAAGAAGTTCTTCCTCAAATGGAGGTGGAACATCCTGTGTTTCAACTTACATCCATTACTCTTCGTCCTGTCACCAGCCACCACCGAGAAAAGCCTGGCCCCATCCTCCCTACAATCACCCCTCAGGTACTTGAACATGTTAATCAAATCTCCTCTCAGTCTTTTCTTCTCCAGACTAAACAGGCCCACCTCGCTTAGTCTTTCCTCATAAGACAGATGTTCCAGTCCCTTAATCATCTTTGTCGCTCTACGCTGGACCCTCTCTAGAAGCTCAATGTCCTTGTACAGGGGAGCCCAGAACTGCACACAATTATTCCAGATGCGGCCTCACCAGAGCTTAGGAGCAGAATCACCTCCCTTGACCTATTGCCGACACTACTTCTGATGCAGGCCAAGATCCTACTGGCCTTCTTGGCCATGAGGGCACATTGCTGACTCATGGTTAATTGGCTGTCAACCAGGACTCCCAAATTGTTCTCTGCGGAGCTGCTTTCCAGCAGCTAAACCCCTAATCTGTACTGGTGCCTGGGGTTATTCCTCCCCAGGTGCAGGACGCTGCACTGGTCCTTGTTGAACCTCATGAGGTTCCTCTCTGCCCAACTCTCCATCCACATAAGATCCATTCTCATGAGCATAGCCTGTAGGAAATGCCAGCTTTCACTTTCATTTAATTATGTTTTTTTTTTTTTCCTTTAGATAGGTTAAATTCTGACTGTAATAGGATCTGCTGACATTCTTTTATTTTTGGTCTACTCTTTTACGTATGATTGGAAGTTTCAAGCTTTCATTTTTTAAATTTGTGTGTTATCACTTTTCTCAGTAGGGTAATAGCTACTTTCTGACTAGCTATCTTTTAATACAGAAAACCAGGACAGAGAATCTTCACTAAATCCTGAGGTATGAATGTGAATGTCTTGCATGTATAATAACCCAAAACCCCCCTTTCCACTAAAAACCTCTCCTTCCCTTCCCCATCTTGCATATTGAAATTCTCTACAGCAGCTGTTCCTGATAGCACTTAAAAAGTGATTATATCTGTTGTCAATTTGGGTAAATTATTAACATCAAAGCTAGCAGCAGGTTCCCTGACATTAAATTTCAGGCTTCTACTTGCAAAGAAGGACAAGCTGATGGAGAAGAGAGGGGGTGGAAGGAAAAGGGTGGAGTGGGTAGATTGGGAGGAATTACAAGTAGATCAGAAGAAAAGTAATTGATCAGGAAATTGCTTCAAATTTTACATCAGTTTAGAGGTGCTTTTTCTATCTTCCCTCACGTTTCCAATGTATGAATTACTTTTAATGCAAAGACACTGATTGTGGAGTGACACAATGTCTAACCAGAGCAGAGGTAGAGGGGGGAGAATTTTTTTTTTTTTTTAATTGTGCCCCAGCAGTGACAGCTAGCTATCATAGCCACTTCTTGCTTAACAACAGCCTGCTGTTTTCACAGGTTATTCAGCAAGGAGCTTCTGACTGGATTCATAAAACAAAAAATTATTGAATTCTAAGAAAGGAACGATGAAGATAAATTGGGATATGTCTAAATGAAATTAAAAATTATTACTTGTACAAAATTCAAAGTAAGGCTGGCTGTACCATCAAATTTGCAGTTAACAATGTTAGGAATTAAAGGTATGTAACTGATAAAGATGGATGTCTCACTTTCTTGGTTCCAACCTGTGCCGTTTAAAATAAATATTATAATAATTGATCTATGTGAATGATGTGCGTGTGCTAAATGATGCTTGATGTATGGTACCAACTTCCTTCTTCTGGCACTGATGGATGAGCTTAGTCTTCCTATAATGAAAAGATGGTCAAACTTTCAATTATACATATCGCACCACCACAGACAAAACGCAATGAAAATAAATTTGATACTATTCAGCTACTGCCATGCTAACATTAGGATGGACCAAAAAAAGATTTAATCGAAACTGTGTGAAAATGAAATGGGTTCCATTTTATATTAACTCATGAATATATTACGGTGTAGCATTAAATGTGAAATACACAACTTTTTTTTTTTTTTTTTTTTTTTTTTTTTTGGATCATTTGTTACATTACCTCCTCTGGGATCAATTGCACCGTAAGTGGGATTCATGCAGCATCATAAAGCACTCTGGGGAAATCCACAGGAAAAAAAAAAAAAAAACTACTGGAGGAAAGAAAAACTCCCTTCTTCCTCATGCACACCTTGAGGAACTGAAGCATAATGTCTAGGATACATTATTATGTGATGCAGGGATGCACCAACAGTTGGGGATTTAGCTCTTTTTATTACCACAGGTTACTAATTATATCGATATTTTCAGGGTAAGCTGAGAAGATAATGCCATTTCTGCTGCAATGAAATCTTTAACAGAATAATAAGGATCATTCTATAGCTTTATCTTCTCTACTCATTTAACAAGTCCCGCAAAACAGGAAATTCAAGGAAGGAAATCTGTCATGAAATTGGGTAAGGATTTTTCCCTAACTGATGTCTCTAAAAATTAGTATATGCATGACATTTAATAGTCATTTAATTCCAGGTATTTTCTCATTTTTATATGTTGCAATTGCAGATACTCATATTATCTATACAAATGTCTAATTCTTTTTACATTATTGCAGGAATTTCTCAACTTATATAGACATGAGGACAGACTTTCATGATGTGATTCGGATCACAGATTAAGATATTCAGTGTAATGGTGAACTAGGTGTACAAATTCCCATTGCAGTCCCTTGCAATTAGCTTGATGGAGTCTAGAGAGTCATCCAGCAGAACAAATACAGGTGAACAGATACAAGGCAGATCTAAAGTATTCTAGACTCCACTGCATAATACAGACATGACACTTCTTAAGTACCTATATATAGCTTGTTTTGGGTTGAGAGCAGGAACAGCAGCAAATACCCCAGTACAACACCCAGCATTTCGACTGACTTGAGCGTCCATTGCCTGAGTGGGCAAACTCAGTCTTGGTGTCCTAAAACTGTAATGAATCCTGCTTTCCTCAATTTATGCAAAAGTCTAGTTCAGTTGAATAACCACTTGTTAATTTGAAATTTTCCTTGCTCCTATTTGCATACACATTATAGAAAAACACAAACAGAGGAGGAGAGGAGCTTACATTTTTATAATTAAATCTAAATTTAGAGACCTTTATCGAATCTTGTCTTTTTTCACAGCCTCCTTAAATTTCACGTAGCAATATTTTCAGACTCTCTGAATGAATAAGTGTTTCTGTACTTTTATTTATTCGCAGTGCTTCTTTGAATGTCTTTCTTCTGTGCCTTTGTTGCAATAGGAGCCCGTTAATTAATAAAGAAATTAGAAGGAGAAGGAGAAAGATTACTACTACACCTAGTAATCTAGTGGGCAATGAGTAGCAAGAAGTGTGTGGAGTTTTTTTTTTTCTAAGATTAGTCTCCTCTCCACCATGTTTTATATGTGAAATTCAGAGTGACTAAACATTTTCTGAAGGATTTAGAAACCTGCACTGGAGCCTGGATAGAACACATGCAGCACTATCTCCTTTCAGTCTTTACTTGGTCTATACTGAATTCCTAATCAGGCTCAGAGAAATTAATAACACCTCTCTTGACTTTCACTGAAATTTCTGTTTATACATGCCAAGTCAAGGCCTTTTTTTTCAGCCTATGAATAATAATAATCTGCTATATTTCATTTAACAACATGGATCAAATAATCTGTTCATTGATTACAAAACATCTTCATTATTTTTATGAGCATGAAAGGTTAATTTGCCTTCAGTTACATGCTTAAGAATATATATATATACAAACACATATATATACAAAAGGATAGCTCTCAGATTAGCTCTTAGAAAGTATATCTGCTTCATAGTGTAACATTAAAATTTTTCAAACACAAAGATATTAGGGAATTTATTGTCAGGCCTTGGTCACCAGAGCCTAAATCAGACTGCCTTTTAAAACATATGCAACATTTAATTCAGACTTGTCTTCAGTTTGACTAATTATTAAAAACTAACACACTTGGTGAATAATTTTGACTTTGAACTGGGCAAATTCTCAGTAAGACTCTTCTGCTTAATTTTATATATTTTGCACATTGAATGTACTGAAAATTTTGTATTTTATAGGATTTGCGATGTGCCTGCATCTCTCAAAGGATGTAATTTCAAGTAAGTAAAAATATATAATTTATGTGAAATAAATCTCAGGAAGATTGTGTCAGGCTTTTCAATGTTGATTCAACCATATATTGCCTGTATACTGCATACATTCATGTTCTATTTGGTTAAAACTGTACTTTAACGAACAGATAAACATTCTCAATCTGTTTAGTGTTTTCAGATTCCTTATCAGAAAAAAAAATATTCAGTTACAAATGTATTTAACACATTTTCTGTGAATGTTTTTGAAAAGTAATTCTGATCTTGGTACTTAGTAATGACAAAATACTGGTGAGA
The DNA here is from genome assembly GCF_000705375.1 of Tinamus guttatus. The sequence goes on from NW_010582741.1 coordinate 19,949, forward strand.
CTAATTTCAATGCCCACAAAATAAGTTCAGATCAGAAAGCATGTGAGCTAATGTCCATGGAAGTGAGATTTAGATCCTTTAAAAATACACTAAATACATGGTATAATATATTTTTAAAAAGACTGAAAATATGTGTCAGATGGAATGGATAATTTTAGTTATACAGTATCCAACTTTTTCATAAACATTTAAACCCCCGTAGTGTAAAGGAAATGCAGCATATTGAGGAAAGGAACCTACTAAAATGTACTTTGGACTTCTGTAAAGATCAATATCTAATGGCAATCTGCTCAACACTGATATTCAAAACTGTCAAAATGAATTGAAGGAGCTTCAAAATTACTCATGTTAAACGAGTATATATCACTTCAAGAATATTTTGTCAAAGATATAATCCAATACAAATATATATTTGACCTTTTAATGCAATGAGCCTTTCCTAGACAGTTTTGCATGTCAGCATACTTCCATAATCTCGGTGCTGCAGTAAAGAATAGCTCTGTCTGAGCACTCTCACACTGAGAATGAAGAGGCTGCGTATTATAAAACATATTTGTAAAGAAGGTGTATTTATGTACACAGTGCAAGAAGATTAAACAACTTGCAAGTTTGACTCTGCACTTCTCTAACTGCAGGTCCAGATGATAATAAAACGCGTTATTCTTAATCCGTACCAGATTTTTCTTGGCATTAATTAAAGTGGTGGTATACAGGATATACATAGTCCTCCTGTGATAAAGAGCAGATAAAACTCAAAACACAAACAAACAATAAAAAGCTCTGGCATAAGCCTGGCTTTTAAATTTAATAATAATGGGATCTAGTCACCAAAACTACGCAATCTCTAAAGCAATAAAGGCTCCCTACGTGTGGATTGACATGAGGAGCAGTAGACAGCAGAGCTGTTCCAAGGGAAAGAAGAACTTATGTACATGAATTACTGCCTCCTCTAAAACAAACCTTCCTAGTGAGGAGGTGTCTCCTTCTGTGCACTGGTATATGGGAGAGTTGCATAGTTCCACTTTGCAATGTTATACTGATAGACATCGTAAGGTGAAAGAAGATGAAATGTTACTTCCATGAACCATACATCCACTATTATTAGATACTTCTTAGAGACTGGGAAGTACTGCTATGACAATTTTATAGAAAAAGCCCTGAGATATCAAAGTTTTATTTGAAAAATACAACCCCGGGAGGTTTAAATGGAAATTCTTGTCAGAGAATTTGAAATCAAGCCAAAAGTTAGTGTCCTAAGTACAGGACTTTTAACTACATGCTCTGCTTTATAGTTAGTGCTAAAAGCAGTCTCTGTCCCTGGAAATCTGGTATTGTGGGATGATCATATCAATCTTGTCAGTTATATCATCTCTTAGAGTAATTATTAATTTCTAATCTTTCCTCATCTCACTCAGCTATAGTATCCACATTCAGACATGTTGATAGAAGAGATTAAGTGCTGACATTCTTTTTCTTTACACTTCAAGTCTGAAGGACTAGAACATCTTGTTTTTAGCGAAAAAAAACAGTAATAACACTGTATATATATAGTAAAATAAGTTCAGGCAAACTGCAATATTTTTGCCTTTTTGTTCAAAGCATTTACCTGAATATTAAACTTTCATTTGGTAACATTTTCATTAGAATTAATTTACTCATTTTCAGGAAGTTTACATCTAGCACACCTGCTTTTTTTTTCTTTCATTTTTTTTTCTTCATCTCTTTTAAAAAATGGTCCCATTTTGGATGCCTTACATATACCTGTCATCTTGATAAAAATAAGTGTATGGAATAAGCACCATAATATGATCTGTCATGCAGAGAACCAAAATCTAAAAAAAACTCTAAAAATTATATTTTCCCATGAATTGTCTGAGGACCTAACAGCAACCCAAAATAAACATCAAACAATTCTTCTAATTTAAAATTCTCTTCCTTCTCAGAAAGAACATATTGGAATAAAAATTTATTTTTGCTAACCAATGTTATTCAAGAAAGAAAATAAATATTAATGCTTTGGACTTTTTAGACTTCTAAAATAATACTAAATTATAAATAATGCTTTGGGTTAAAATTAATAATAATAAAATATACATGCAAAAATAAATTTTACAACCAGGCAAAAAAACAAACAAAACAAAGTGTTCCTCCAAAATTTTAGATGAGCTAATAACATGCCTAGCTATCTAAATAACCAGAAGGGAAGAGTTAAAAAGAGTAACCTGAGAAGCTTCTCCAGAAAAAAAAAAAAAAATAGTGAATACCGGAAATGAATGCTAGAAATGATTTGGTGCAATGTAGAAATATTCCAAATATTTTTTTGATGTTTTATGTAAAGTCTGATATGTTGAGAAAGAAGAAATACTTCATTTAAACCAAACACCCTGGGACCAGTACTGATTTCAGTGTTAGTTGTATCAGATAAATTTGTTTTTCTTCCAGAAAAGTGTATTAGAACAGGAACAGTTTAAGGCTCACCTGTGGGCACAGGGAGCCTTAAACTTATTAAAAGAGGAAGAGGGTCACTTTCCAATAGAAATTCTCCTTTGTCATTTGAAGGGAACTGTAAAGGATGCACAACCTATCGACACAAAGCTCATGGGATCAAAACGGTGTGGAATGGGCAAATATGTGTTATATGGTGGTTGGTCACACAGGGCACATAGTACCCTCCAACCACTTGCTTATTTTGTAACAGGAAAATCCATTGGGATTTTCCAAATCAGTAAGCTGAACTGCAGACACCTGAGAGCTGTGACATGCAGAAACCCAGGCATCTGTGATTTACAGGACCATAGTAAATCTTACAGATGCAGGAAGGCTGAGTGCTCCCTGATTTAAAAAGCACAAGGTAGGCAGGGGAAACCTTCTTCCTTGATATAGAACTTCTCTGAGGAAACAGTATGGCTCTAGATCTAGTCAAGCACAAATGGAATCCGTGATCATCCCTATTTCAACACTACCAATGCCATTGGCATTACGTATTTTGATGCCATAGCTAATTTCTTCAAAGATGGCAAAACAACCATGAGCTCTGACTTACAAATGACAGTTGTTGAGAAGCATGGACATTCACATAATCATTAGTATAATTTTTCAAGCAGCTAATTACAAACCCAAATGGTCCATGCAATTCCATGGTGTATTTCCCAGAAAATTCTGGCATGTGATCTATGTATATATCTCTAAAGCTCTGCTCTTTGCAAGAGGGTTTCAGAGGCAGGATCCTGGGTACTGAAAGTGTCTGGGCTGTCTGGTTTGACAGTGTGATAATACAGAAGGGGGAAAAAAGAGAGATTTTCAGAGATCCATCACTTATGTTTTATAGCTCTGGATACACTGACACTGCATTATAATGCAGGGTAATCCTTTCAAAATGACAACGTCTGACTGCCAGGGAAGAATGACTCAATGAATACAAGAAGCCTAAGGTGCCAACAGTCTCCTTAAAGTCAGCATGCTATCAGGTGGTAAATGTGACTTTAAAAGAAAAAAAGGATCAGTGGATTTATACGGACTTTACTGTAGGTTAGGCATAAGATTATAATCAACATATTTTCTGGATAAAGCAAGGTTAAGACTTCAAGAGGCTAAAAGATGAGATGAAAGCCATATTTGTACAGGGAAAAAGAAATCTCCATCTTTCTGGGATTATATATTTTGTATCATATATACACAGGGTGGATCAAAGTACAAGAGAGAGCTTGTGCAAAATTATTTAAACTGTTTTAAGACCGCCAGGTCTTAAGCAGTCTTCTAGATCTGGCATAAAGAAGGATGGAGCAACTATGTACAGGCAACCATGCTTACGATAGGTTGTAAAGAGGTCTCTTTAATATAATGTGATAGCATGGGTCAAGTAATAGATTAAATCTCATGGATTGCACAGGATTTAATTTCAACTGTAATTCCAGTACATAATGTGTATATGTGACAAGAAAAGGGGAAAGGAAAAGGAAACAAAAAAAAAGACAAAAGAAAAGGGAAAGTTTGAACTGTGCTCTGTCCTTGTATGTTGTGCTGAATAACCTAGTTATTAAACGACAAGTATAAAGACTCCTTTGATGCTCTTTCCTGGTTTTCTCCATTGAGTGAAAAAAATCTGACTCCTTTACATAGACAAACTACTAGTTTAGGGGAATTTCCATGGAAGATATCATGACAGTATAATGGATCTTGATAATAGGAAATACAGAATTTCTTCAGCTCAAGTCTCTCCTCTGCTTTTTTTTTTTTTTTTTTTTGTGGATGCCTTTTAATTTTATGTGAAGATGTTGATGATGATTGATTTCTTTTCCACTCACTATAATAATTATGGAGGTGCCTTTAGAAATATTTAGTTATATCTGTATGCTTTGTAGTCTGCTACAGGAAAGCTTGCTGAGATCTAGGTTGATCTCCCGTTGAAGTTTGTTTCATAACAACCCTAATGAGCATGGTATAATTATCTAGATGTCAAGTACTGAGAATGATATTGAGAACACCACCATCGCAAGATGATACTGAACTCTGTAGGATGAAAAAATAAATAGATATTAGGTAAGTCACACATTTTTACAGTAGCAGAGAGGAGAGAGAAAAAAATACTTGGTATAATTATCCAAAGGTTTAATTAAAAAAAAAAAAAAAAACTTTGCAGTTTCTAACTTCTTGATTAATTCTTTGCCAAATCCAGATCATAACCTTATCCTAAAGAAAAAAAAATCCTTTCTAATCTGTTTCTAGGAATGCTTGACATTAACCTTAGGAAAAATTGCATGCAAGTTTTCCACTGATAAGAAATATGAAAGAATACAAACAATTCCTTGAGCATATATACTAGTGAACGTTATTTTCCATAGATCTGGGTCTTTCTGAGGTAGCTCAAAAAGGAATGAGAAGTGACTAAAGCTTTTCTTGTGATTCTGGTGCTTAAAAGTATTTTCTTCCATCTGGACTCTCTGGGTCTAATAAGAAGAGTTCTCATTTTGCAGTGGATGGGACACTAACAAAGTTTCTCTTTTCTTACTATCTATTCCCCTACATCTGTAGGAATATAATTATCTTTACAACACATCCTTCTCTTTCAAATTAGATTGAAATTGGGAGGAAAAAAGAAAAAAAAAGAAAAAAAAAGAAAGACACTTATATGGTATAATCTTATAGAGATTTTATTGCTAGGAATCTAGGCTAAAATGCAAAGGGATTACCGAAAAGTGGGGTATACATGGCAGAGACAGAGACTGAAAGGAATTACCATGCTTATGAGTAGAAGGAAATTTGTACTACCCACATATATTTGTCTTTTGATAACTATGTGATCAGTTTAGTCTGTACATATGGTATATCCTGGTATGTCTTTCACATGTTCAACTTCATTAAAAGATTTCCTTTAAAACTAGACTTCCTAGCTTCGCAAGTGTGGGTTAGACAAGTGAACGGTGAGGAGGATTGAGAACTGGCTGGATGCAGAGCTCAGACGGTTGCCATCAGTGGTGCAGAGTCCAGCTGAAGATCTGTTGTTAGCGGTATCTCCTAGGGGTTAGTCCCCAGAGGGGCCTTAGCTGATACCCCAGAGGGCTGTGCTGCCATCCAGAGGGACCTGGAGAGACTGGACAATTGGGTGGTGAGAAACTTCGTGAAGTTCAATCAGGCCAAGTGCAAGGTCCTGCACCTGGGGAGGAATCACCCCAGATACCAGTACACGCTGGGGACTGACCGTCTGGACAGCAGCTCTACAGAGAAGGACCTGGGTGTCATGGTGGACGACAAGTTGACCATGAGGCAGCTGCGTGCTCTCGTAGCCAAGACGGCCAATGGGGTCCTGGGGTGCATTAAGAAGAGTGTCTCCAGCAGGTCAAGGGAGGTGATCCTGCCCCTCTACTCAGCCCTGGTGAGGCCGCATCTGGAGCATTGTGTCCAGTTCTGGGCTCCACAGTACAAGACGGATGTGTACAAGCACACACATATAGTACAAGAGAGCCCCGTGCAGGTCTACAAGGGTGATTAGGGGCCTGGAACACCTGCTCTGTGAGTAAAGGCCGAGAGGCCTGGGCCTGTTGCGCCTGAAGAAGGGAAGACTGAGAGGGGACATGATCAGTGTCCATAAAAGCCTTAAGGGAGGAAGACAGGAAGGGAGGGAGGGAGGAGAATGAGGCCAGCCTCTTTTCAGTGGTGGCCAGCAATAGGGCTAGAGAAAATGGTCACAAACTGAAGCATCAGAAGTTCCACAGGAACTTAAGGAAAAACTTCTTGACGGTGAGGGTGACAGAGCATTGGAACACGTTGCCAAGAGAGGTTGTGGAGTCCCCTTCTCTAGAGATATTCGAGACCTGCTTGGATGCAATCCTATGCTACATGTTCTAGGTGACCCTGTGTGTGCAAGGAGGTTGGACTAGATGATCTCTAAAGGTCCCTTCCACCTTAACAATTTTATGATTTAATGATTCTCTTCCTGTTGCATTATCTTTCCAGTAATAGAACTGGAGTTAAAGGAACAGCCTTCATTATTCCCACCTGACTTTTTCAGAATTTATCCCTTTAACACATTCTCCTATTTCCTAATGGTATTTGCAAAGACTTTGAGTGATAGAACTTCCATAATTTTCTTCAGAACAGTATCATACAATCTAAATAACTGAGTTGCAAATGGCACCTGTGGGAACTTTTTTTCTCCTGTTATATTATGAAAAAGCCCTAAAGCAGTTATAATAAAGCTGAAGTTGACTATTGTTTCTAGGAATAATTCTGAAACATTTTTGCTAGGGAATGTGATGCTTTCTGTATGGTTTATAAGACATGTAAGAGAAAGGAAGAGGCCCATTTTCTATTTCTGAATTAAAATGTTACCTTTAAAGTTAAAGCACATTTCCATAAGAATCCAGAATACTGTCTTTTTTTTTTTTCACTAGTTGTTCTATTTTTTTTTCCATGCTACATGTTTTCTCAGAAAAAGATAAAAATTCTTTGCAGTGTGAATGACCCCAGGACTTTCCAGGAAGGAAATCCTGAGAGTCCTGTCTCCAAAACATAGAGTCTAGAAACCCTGGGAATCCTCATTTTAATATGTCGTTGGGACTTTAAGATTCCCTGAAACTGTAGGAACCAGATCTCTTCATTGATGAATAGCTTGAAAGCTTTATTGTTTTTGGACCAAGGACTGGAACATCATGTTTACCTTCAACATTTTCCAAACAGTTTTCAATTAGCTTAACTGAGGTTTGTGTTTATATATAAAAATACGAAATATGGTATACGACTTTTGATTCCAGATATCTTCCTACTTCTAGACTAGATTTAGTACAAAAGTAGTAAAGTACCCATAATATTTTTATTCTTTTTGGAAGTAAGAAATGCTAGAAAATTATTTGAACATCTTCTCTTGTAATATGTCCACTTCAGTTTTTCAAAGTCAAAGAGTTTATAAGGCTGCATTTCAGAAAATGATTTAAACATATTGAACCTTTTACAACCCACGATTACAGATTTCATTTCACAAGGGTATCCTGATCTGCACTATTCAACTCCACTTCCCTCAATAGATTATTTTCCACTTAGCATGACTAATAGCTTTTTCTTACAGTTTGTTCAGCCAAGCACCTTTTCTTTAACGCAGAATATGTCTCTCCTTGCTCTTAACCTGAAGCAGTTGAGGCCTAGAGATTTAGACAAAAGATGCCACCCCTCCTAGCAAAGCTTCAGTCAGACATTTCATTAAGGTGCATGATGAAAACTTTTAGTTCTAAAAATGCATATTAAGGGCATGATAACCACTAATAATATTAATAATAACAAACTCTTTACAGGAATTCTCTAGTATGTGTTCACAAATATTTGCAGAAAATGATACTGCTCTTTTGTACACTACCAGAACAGCAATTATACCTGTCAGTAGAGATTATGCAAGTATATTGCACGGCTTGTAATGCAAAGTATAGTAAAACAAACACAGCATTTATTTATTTATTTATTTATTTATTTATTTATTTATTTTGGTCCCCTATAATGTTAAAACAGCTAAATAAACAATTAAAAGGCAAATATTTTCTTTAGCTATAATCCATACACTTTATAAAGTTATCAAATAAGAGTGCTTTTTGGCAGGGTGCAGAGTGACACAAACACTTTTAGATGAGAATTTTAGGGGAACGGACAGCTATCAGCCAAATGGTCACTCAGCACATCAGTTCACATAACCTAGGGATAGTTAGACTTTATTCTGCTTCTGGTACTATTGTACTTCTGCTTAAATGCTAGTACACTTGCTGATTAAGCAAATTGTTTTTGCTCTTGCTCTTTTGGATCTCAGTCTCTTAGGCTCAGCAGGCTCCTTTAATTAGTGTAAGAGCCTTGAAAACAATAGAATAATTTAGCCTCATCATTTTTCATCTCCTTAAGGTTGAGACTTTAAACCTGAAAAGACTTTTCATAACAGATTTACAACATATGAGTCCAAGACATTTTAAAAAAAAAAGGAAAAAAAATTGACCTAGATATATGTTGTCTTTTTGTCAATCTTTTCCTTCTCTTCTTTAATTCACAGAAAAATTAATATAACTATGTTACCTACAAGATAATAGGAGCTACAGAATTTAAGTTAAAGGACTGGATATGCACTTTATGACAAAGTTGACATTCTTAACTTAGCAAAAATATTATTTGCTTGAAAAAGGATCAAAAACTGTGTTCTGAGGCAAGCTATCTGCTGACGCTGGGAATATCCTGAACTTCCAGAAATCAATAGGTAGCCAGGAAAGTCAAGAAGAGCAGTAATTCAAAAATTAAAAAAAGAAAAAATATCTTATATATTCTCCCCTCACAACTTCATATTAAATGATTTATTTTTAATCCAATTTAAAAACTATTAACTTTCAAAAAGCCCCTGGAAGTCATTTGTAACTGGATCTCACATTCTCAGTTAACCCTTCTATAGTCTCAAACTACTCCTAACTGACCAAGCAATAAATAACATGATTAGGACATTGAAATGTGCTCAGTCATGATGTAAAGCTAAAAGAATGTAGAGCTCAAATTTACAATAACATGTGCTACATTCAGAAACAGCTGTTCTGATGTCAAAAGGTCTTTCTGATTAGAACGCTTGTTGGAAAGAGTTGTTTAAAAAGATCCTAATAGCATCAAATTTTGCTGAGCTAGTCTTAGCTTGTTGCTGTAACTTCATCTAAAAGTAGGAAAGACTAACTTAGCGATCTCTCAACTGTGCCAGGAGACTCAGGAGTCCAATGCCAGTCTGCAAGTTTCTGTTGGAGGGTCTTCATGGCCAAATACCCTGTTTTAAAGTATAGCAGTATTTTAAAAATGTGAGTCATCTGTGGAAAACCTTAGTGAAAGATTTCCTTATAGAATCCTTCTGGAGCAGTCAGCTCTGCTGTCACATTCCTGGGCATCTTAAGCAGGCTGGGTGACAAACTAAGATCCAAGAGCTGCCCCCTGCCATACTGCACAACACTGACCAGCCTGCCCAGACCGCAGCACTGAACTGCTCTCTCTGGAGCTCCTACATTCTTGCCTGGGATGCATCTTACCAAGAAGACCTTAAGCAAACTGAGTCCTCATATACTGGGCTGCCAATGATAGTGTGCCTGCTTGCAGAGAGGCTCCCTCCCATGAAAGACTTGAACTGTGGGAAGAGTATGTACACAGTCACAGCGAGAACCAGACCTCATCTCACCTCCAAACATCAATACTATGAGCAAAACGACATGACCTTGCATCTCAGAGGCAGTGCAACTCTGTGCTTCATTTTCTTCTGCTTCTTTCTGTCTGAACAGACATGAATTGATAAGAAACTGTTTACGTCACATCTTGGGTCAGTGCTGTCCAAACACAGCAGACTTGAAATAGACCATGTTGTTCATCAGCATATTCTTAGTGGGACACCAACTAGAGAGGTTAGAGCTTGGGAGAAAAGAACCAGTCCCTTAGGAGTCAACAGGATCAATTTGGGGAAAATTTCATGATTGAGTATATCAGTGTGGGCTTCTCAGAGAATATAGTCTGCCGAGACCACAAATGCTGTCCAACTCAGTTCGATTTTTTTAAACCTTATAAGATGACCAAACTAAAAGGTTTTAAAATGTGATAAGATTATTTTGACAATTTTTCTCAGGGATTACAGATATGTATACTCAACCCAAAAATTACCTTCAAATGCTTTCTTCAAAAAGCAGTAAGAGAAAATGAAAATACCTCTGTGCTGTGATAGGCAGAAGACTGAATTAACATCATTAATCACCCTCTTGAAACAACTAAAGTGTTTAAGTAGAACTTTCACCAAATAGGGAAAAAGAAAAAGAAAAAAAACCCTCTCATCTTGTGGCAGACACAAAGCATGAAAAATGTTAACCCAAATATGTAAAATTTGAAAAGCTATGAGCAAATGTATTCAGTATTTTTATGGAAATTTGCTTCGACTAGTTTCACTGGCTATGTAAATATATCTTTTGTACTTGCAGATAATACATACTACTGCAGATATGGCTGATAATACTACCTATTAGAAATGCCAGGTAATTCCAAAAAGAAAAACTTATTTTCAATTGCTCATAGCTTTGCAAATTTTACATATTTGGGTTAACATTTTTCATGCTTTGTGTCTGCCACAAGGTGAGAATTTTTTTTTCTAAGACCTCCTATTACCATAGCAGATTGTTTCTCAAAACTGTCATTTCATTAGAGTAAGTAGCAAGAGACAATTTAAAGACTACTGTATTAGCACCCACTATAATATTACTTACTGGCACCATACAGTAGATTGCACATTATTAAAACCTACTCCTACTCTCTTCTCCATCTGAGCATAAGCTGCACATGCTGCAAACAATGCATACATGAAGTAGTGGGTAGGAGGACTTTAATGCTACAGTAAATGACTCAGAAAGGATGATAGCTCTATTAGTAAAGTGTTCTGTTCCACTATATCCTGGTCTGGGACTTTCCAGATGCTGTTTTTATTGTGGAAACCTGTTGGCAAAGCTCCTGCTTACAGGAATTCAAAAGGACTGCACCGAGTCCTCTGCAAAATGCTAAGGTATTTTTCATATACGCTAGGATAATGAGACATAACAAGACAGCCTTATTAGGAATTGAGAGGAGAGAGAGGCATAAACGACGCATCAGTTTCAGAAGTTAAAAATAATTCAGAATACTCTGTTGGAAATTGCAGCTTTGTGTCAAACTGTGGATGAAGTAACCATGTCTTCATAAATTATGGGCATTGGATGCAAACAATGGCTTCATTTATTGGTCTGCTGTATCTGTGCTTACAGTGCTTGTAATTGAGGATGATTATGGTTAATGATTCTAGTAATGTGTACTTTCAAACCAGCAGGACAGTGTAATTTGTATCAAACCTATTCGGTATCTCTTCAGGCATTTTGCCTAGTTTAATCTTAACCCAGTACTTGCTGTAGTGGAAACCTCTGGAAGTTTCACAGCTGGCTCAAATAGGAGATTTCATGGTACTTTCACAGTACAGTCAAAAGGAAATAAATCTTCCATAATCTTCATATCATCTGGATGTCTCCCAATCTGTCATACTTAAATATGACAAGGCCAAGATCTCTAGTACAGGAAATAGTTGTTTGTAGCATTTAAAAAGAAGACAAAACATCTGTCTATGAATAAGAGACAAAAAATTCACAATCAAAATTAAATTTTCCTGGAGAATGGTTTTACATTTCTAGTGTTTTGGAATAAGGAAGGAAAGCCCAAAGTCGAGTTTGTTATTGTTGTTATTTTCTCATTCACCTGTCAAGGAACTTTACTGCATGTCTTTAACAGAAAGAATTTCCTGAGTTTACATTTCAAGTAATATAAAAAAATACATTTTCAAGCGAAGTTATAATCAATCCAGAGGGAAATAATTTCAAAACTATATTATTAAGAAAAAAGGGGGCTTTACTTTAGCCTTTTTTTTTTCAGATTATTTTAATACCCTCTTGACAAAGGGCAGTTCTGGGAATACAGACAAACCCTAGGAATTCTTAGCTCTGGTTTACAGATGAAGAACAGAGATATTATAAGTGTGTCTATAAAGATTAAAAGGCAAGGTCAAAGATATGAACTTAATTATGTTTTTTTGAGGTTCTTTGCATGCAGGGTTCTATTCCTTTTTTTTTTTTTTTTCCTACTTCAGTGAGTGCTGCTATTATATCTATCTGTGTCTTTTTGCTTCCTGTTTTTTTTTTTTTTTTTTTTTTTAATGGTGCCTGCTATTATTTTACTTCCATAATCCTTCTGTACAAAAATGACTATTAGCGAGACTGTATCCACTTGCCCAGTTTGGTCTAGCACACTGTCTGTTTTGATATGCATATGTAGTTAATGGCATGTTGACTTTTTATTCTGGATGGCTGTCTGAGTACTTCACCAGACTCCCTGAATTGCTCATTGATTTCCTAATTACTCAGTGTCTGTGATTACTTCAGTTTTCTTGTGTTTTGTTTTGTTTTGCTGATGTCATTTCTTTTCTGCTGTGCTAGGCCTTGGAGATCAGCACATGACTCAAGCAGTGGCATTATCCAGAGTTTTAGGCTTGAAAAAGGAATGCTTCTCAGTTCTGCAACATATGTGAGAGCATTTTTTAGCCTGCACAACATTTGTAAGACTGGAGACTCCAGGCTGGTGGGTTATGTTACAGAATGAAATAGTGCATAGTCACCTAATATTTTCTCTCTGTATAAGATCTACAGTTTCTCTTCTTTTGTGACTCCCACTTTGTGAATGAGCATTGTGACCCTCAGTGAACAAACCTCCTTCTCATGTAAACTGTACTTCACTTCTCCCGTTGAAAGGGCAATTTTCTGTCAGTAACCCCATCCCTATGGGAAGATGTAAACTGCTTCCAAATGTCCATCTTTATATTTCAAATTTCTATGCATAAAATATTCAGAGGCACAGAGGAATGGAACATTTTCCTTCTATTGAAACTTCAGAGGACTGTAAAAGGGAAGAAAAGCTTAAACCTTGAAATGAAATGAGAAACTTATTACCATGGGAATGCATAGCATAAACATAGCCATCTGATGTAGCTCTTTCACAAACAGCTTGCTGTCTTGTCAAAGGGAGATGAATGAAATCTCACAAAGACTACAAGTTCCTCATACATTTTCATAGTTGCAGCTGTAGTTTTTAAGAGTTCCATTTCGAAAGACAAGCAAGTCAGAATTGCTTACATACAAAAAAGCACAGTGAGCCTACAGCCCAGGAGGAACTCTGATTTTCAGCAGTGCTATTGTATTGCAACCTACTCTCAGGAAATTATTTTCATTCCCTAGATTTTAATGTGAATAGCTGCATCTCTTGTCTTGGAAAAGAAACATCATTTCTAGTCCAAGTAAGAGGTTATGAAGTTATTGAAAAATATTAGGAGGGTTAGAGAAGATGAACACATGTTTTACAGGTTAGAGGGCTGTAAACTATCAACCTGGAACTAGTGATAACACATGATTCATTTCAGCAGATCTAACAGATTTCAATAAAATTGTCATGTACATTAGATGCCTCTACTTATGCTTATATTTATAAACCCTCAAACAAACATGACTCACTCCAGGATTCTTTCTTTTATAGAAACTCAGGCTAAAACAGAACAAATAAAAAACTGATCAATCAATGAGTTTGACTGACTTGGCGAAATTTCAAAATGTTGGACAAACTTCGTCTTGTAAGATTTGATAATAAGCTCTGACTGTGCTAAAGTTTCTGAAACACATCAAGATTTGATGATGCTTGACAAAGAATTCTGACCATCTCTCATTTTAGGGGTGAAAATATAATGGAAAACTCTTGGTTTCTTTTTTTTTTTTCTTTCCAAGTTGTTGAATGCAAACAAATAATAGTAATAATAAAGTGGTTAACTTTAAAATTGTGCTGCTTATTTTTTTAAAAAGCTACCTTCAGTAGCGGATGGGACTCAACAGTGAGCACTGTTGTAACTTTGCCTCTGTAATGTGGCAAAGCTTGTGATTTGTGAAGAGAAACTGATGACTCATGAAAACCAATGGCCAAATTGCATCATGGAAAATAATATTCTGCTAGGGAGATCAGTTCACAGATCATTACATAGCTGAACTGAAAATGATTTAAAGAACTTCTTGAAGTGAAACAAAAAATCAAAATATTTCAGTTCTTAGATAAAAGCTAAAATACTTAGTTTCCAGATACTTATGCTTTTTTTTTTTTAAAAAAAGGACAAAATTCCAACAGATTACATAGAAAATAAACAGAACTGGTAAATAACATATTTTTTCATTTAAAAACAGCACTTGTGAAAAAAATGTAAATGGTCTTAGTATTAATAATAATAATAATAAAAAAAGATAGTACTTGTGAAGTGTTCTCAAATGCCTGTTTGCCATTCCAATTGCATTTTCACACTAAGTCTTGAGATTGCAAGTAATTTCAAACATTTATTTTCATGACTGAATAATTTCACAGGACAATTATTTCAATCTACCTTTGAGTTATAAAAAATATCTACTCAGCAACTGCCCAGTTGTAAAGTGTCGACACACCGCTAGCAGGAGGGAGAGTTGCTGACTTTTGATTTTGTAAATGTGATATGTGAGAATGTGTAAACCTTGTTAAGAAGCAAGGGTTCTATTGGCTGGTGGTTGGAATTTCTGGAACTTCTGAAGAAGGAAGACTGAAAGTTGTGTTATTGTTTTCATAATTTTCTGTATATGTCAACAAGAATGGTGTGAGGTATGACAACAAGTTACATTACTTGTCAGTCTTGTGCAGTGTACAAGTAGAGTAATATGTTATGTTTCAACAAAAACAATCTTCGATCCAACAATTTTATGTGACTATAGATATGCTACTTGTATCAAGCAAATAAATAGTCAGTGGGATATTCAGAACTTCAGGCATTGTCTTTTAGGAATTATTATTTATTGGGATAGATATCAAGATAGATTTTTTAATTATCTAATATATGAGCCATTTTCCTTGTTCATTCATGGTATTATCATTTGAAAGTGGATTATTAAATAACTTTTATTCTTGCAAGCTAGGATACTCTTCTCTGCAGTGGCTTCCAGTCTTCTCAACACACTGGTGTCATTCTTGGAACTTAATTGAAATTTGCTTCTTTATGGGACAACCTTTTACAATTTTGTGCAGCGTTAGCAGAGTAAGGATTTTATAACTACTTGAACCAGACTGACTATATGAAGAACAATTTCCGTTCATTAGATAAGATAATGATCTCAGCTGAGGGACTAAGAGCAAGCTGAGCAATCTAAAAATGCAAGATCATCCATTTGTGGTTGTTTCGAATAGGATTTAATTTCTGATTTTACAAGTAGCAAGGTTTGAATTTGAAGGATATTCATCTAAGAATATTCAGCTGTTAGTCTTTAACTAGGATTTATCATGGCAATGTGTACAGAGCAACTACATTAGGGATCATTAAATAATTGAATAATGAAGTAAGTCAAATAAAAGACTCAAGAACAAATTAAATAAAAATTCATGGGATTTAGACAGGCCATCCCTAGTTTCTGCAGATTTAGGAAATGAATGAATGAAATGGCATGTATCAAATATCTAACCATTCATGAATCTATGAAAAGTGCATCTGTGTGATTATAAAACATCTTAGTTTTGTTATTTTGATCTCTTTCATTTCAGAGTTGTATTTTTCTAGAACAAAAAGGTGATATCACACCACTTCAGAACATCAAATTCTAAAAACTTTTATCTGGATCACACTGAAATTCCTAGGCAGCAGTGCTATTGTTAGAGAGGCTACATTATTTTTGTATGGAGAGACAGCATTTTCTAATCTATGGAAACAAAAGGTTCTGGAAAGAAGATATTCCTCAGATATTCTGTGTTCTTATGAGCCTGAGATAGCAACCGCATTACAATAATCTCATTAAATATAGAATAATACTAAGCAGCAAACACATTTCCCTATTAGTATATTATTCTCTTTTCTTCTAAAGCCAGCTGGTAACCTTTCATTGTCTGACATCTACTTCAGGGGCATGCTGTCGAGAGTCACTATCTAATTGAGCTCTGTGTATTCTTTATATTCTTTCAATAGGTAGGGATCAGAACAGAAGACATTTCCCTGATACCAAAAGCCGCTTTAAGAAAGTGACTGTTAGTGGGGGTTCTGATTTTAATCTGTACTGGAGGCAGTCAAATCATAAATGCAAATTACCATAATTTGCCCATTTTTTTTATCCTTATATCCATATCCATGTCTTATATCTCTCAACCTGGGAAGCACTTTTATCTCTGGGGGGTATGATAGATCTTTTGCATGTCAAATATTCTTTTTTATTAATTTTGCTTGACTGGAATTGCAGAGTAGAATTCATATAGGAGCTGCACTGACTGAAATGTAACATACTATAATGTTTTATAGGTATATGTATATTTATACGTACATATATGTATGTAAAATATGTGTGTAAAAGAATGAAGCATGTTTTCTAGCACACAATGATTTTCAAAAACTCAGACAGAATTCATAAAATATTGAATTATGTACTTCTTTTTGTAGGGTACTAGTTTTCTGGACTACAGAATATTTCAGGGGACTAAGTTTCCAACCTTATATCCTCTTTTTCCTTTTCAAACATTTGCAAAACATACAATATATGGGAAGGATAAATGGAAAGCTAGGCAGTAACTAATATGAAAATTACTTAAAGTATTTCTTGTTTCCACACTTGGAAATGATTCTTTTTGTCCTTGTGCCTATGATTTGTTGCAGTGATAAAAAAATCATCAGAATACTAGGAATATTTGTTTTATAGATAAATATCTTTTTGTATAATAGGAATGGAATAGTAACTTTGTTGATTTCTTTGGCAGAAATTAACAAGTGAATGATTGAGACATCTCTGGACTCAGACGATCTTACACTGATGAGGAGTTCTTGTGTTGGAGCTCGACTAACCCTACTCCTTACATATCCTAAGAACAAGGGTAAAAACAAGTTGAACATAGCAATGCTGACCTTCATTCCACTGTTTTTGTTTGTTTGTTTGTTTTATTATGTAAGAGTTATCCAATTGTTAACGTAAAAGAGCTTTACAAAAACTAGCTACTGTTAATCCATCTGTAAGGTAAGTATCCGAAGATGAAGGCATAAGATTATCTAGCCTAGCTGGAACATGAGAAAGGCAGTAACTTTATGTGCTTCTCTAAGGAGGACAGGACAAAGAGAGCAAAAACACTGTGTACTTCTCTAAACTTTCTAATACTATGTTGTCAGATGGAGGCTACTTAGAACACAATATAGCGCATCTGCTGTACTAAAAGAGTCATCTGAGTGGAAGGCCTCTTGCGTTCCCATTAAGTGAATAAGAAGTAGTTTGTGAGGTGTGTTTTGGCCAGTCTTTTGGTACTGCTACTTGCATATAATAGGAATAAGAACAAATTCAGGCATTAAGGCAGAATAGTGTTAAAACTTTTCTATTTTTTACCTGAAATGTTTATCCTAATATTAAAGCAGTAACATTTTACAAACTCTTGCCAATATTTTTATTGCTTTTTTTTTCAAAAATATCCTTTTTAGTCTTTCTCTTCTTCCCTAAAAAAGATTAAAGATTCAGAAAAAGATTAAAGATTAAAAACTTCATTAAAAATTATCAAATCATCATTGAACTTTTTTGGTTGTAAAATCTCTGTCCCTCAATATATGACTTTTTTTATTTTTTACCCCATGAAAATGGTGCAAGTGATTTGAGGGGAAAAAAAGTCAAATTAATTGATTAATTTTATGTATCTATTGTAAGGCAATTACATCTACAAATTGACATATACAAATTACTCAATAGTTCATACAGAACGTACAAAATATATTTTTCTAAGCAAAATATTGTGCATTTATAAATAAAACTAGAGAAAATGTGTGCTCTACATGGTTTCAGTACAATATAGAACATGAAGGCCTCATCGAAACTGTATTTGGATTAAAATTACAGATTTATTTCATTTTTTGACCTAATTTCTACAAATATTTCCTCAAGCATAGTCATTAGAAAATTATTGTGGAAGTACCAGATTTCTTCAAAGTTTCAAATGGGAAATATTCACTAAAGAGATGAAAAACTAAATGCAAAATTGAGATCCATCCGGTTGGATGTATACCTCACATGAATAGATTAAATAGAACAGTTGAATTTCTGATACATAACGGAACTGAATAGTTCATTTTCTTGCCCAGATTTTTTTTTGAGAGGTATTCACTCTAACGACTCTTTGCCTTAAATTATTTTTCAATGTGTCCACTGTGCTCAGATTTATGGAAAAAGCATTTTGCTTCTTTTTCCTTTTTTTTTTTTCACCACCAAACATTTTATTTAACAAAGGTGTCTTGAGACGAATTTGCCAGAAGCATTTTCCCTCTAACAGACTTTCTCTGAAGAGGCATTTCTCAAAGGATCTCTTTTTCTGATTCAGTATTGAGCTAAATGTCATCATAGGATTTTTCCCCCTGCTGCTACAACCTCGTAACAACCCCCTGTTGTTAAATCCATTTTAATACTGGATTAGGGTGTTATGGTGCAGCCAGTACTCACTTAGCTAACACATACAGAAAGACGGATTGTGCACAAGTTACAAATGAGTTTAATTTTGAAGAAAATTACACCTCAGTTTTTGCTTGGAGATGATCTTGTTCCAGAGCTTTCTTTATTTGGTCCAACAGTTAGTGCCAGAAAACAGCTAAACTGTTTTTGAAGCTACATCTTGTGTTGTATCCAGGGAATTCAAACAACTTGACCCTTTCCAGGGGTAATAATCAATACCGGTTTTGGTGGGTACAGTGTTCTTCTTGTGTTCTTACCATACTATTTTCTTTCACAGGATATTTTTAATATCAATTTCTAGCATCTATTCATATATTGACATATTATTCATTGATACGTCTGTTAGTTTTAACTGTGTACAGATCAATTGCTCCTATTGAGAAGTACAAATATCTACCAGTGCTATGTTCACAGTAAGTGTCTCTTCTAGAACTTTTTCCTCCAAGAAAAATACGAGCCAAGGAACAGGAGATACTTTCTGCTGAACACCATGTGTCAACTCAACAGTATGTACAACAGCTTATTCCTTAGCCAATGATATGCATTTTATGGTAGCAACCATTCTTTGAACCACAGTCAAACCTTTGCTGGTTCCCACTATAAAACCTTTCTGTGTCCTTCAGTAAAGTACCATGAGATCCTTGAATGAGATGTTGTGCCTACGTAGGAGGATGTAGCACCACAGATTATTGTAACTCAATCCCCAAATCAATAAATCACAGAGAGTGGGCTGCCATGGACAGTGTAATTTTGGTTATGGAGCTAGAACCACAAATCTCTATGTGGCTACATGGTGTAGACATCTCCATTGTAGTCTTGTTCAACTTCTATAGGGTGGAAATCTGAGTTCTGCTGTGATCCATCTCATCTTAACAATCTCACTATCACAGGTCTATGGCACACCTGTAGCAAAAATAACTCTCCTTCTCCCTTCTTGCTCTGGACACCTTCTTCCCCTCTCTTTTCCAACCTCTCCAAAATTTGGGGTGTATTCTTCTGTCTATATTTAATTAGATGTCTGCAAAGTAGGTATCTACGTCTGGTTTCTTTATTCATGCTCACTTTGTAGCTGGGGAGAAAAGCAGACACTTCTAGAAGACAATTTGTTTTACCTAAAGATAGACATCTAGAAGAGATCAAATATATCAATTTTAGAAGCCGTTTTTTCATTCTACTGTTTATAAGTTCATTTGGATAGCATGCTTAGACACAGATCTCTGCATTGTAGATAAAATCTAAATTTCAATAAAAAGTTAGTTCCAGCATTTAACAATAATTTCCTTATTTAACAAACACATACATTCCTTAATATTTGGCTTTTTATCTTTATATTTCCAACTTTCTGTAAAAATTATCCAAAAAGTAATATTTTCACACTTTATTTATTCATTTATTTATTTATTTTTAATGTAACCCCTTAAAGACTTCTTTGAGAAGGAGAAGGATGAAAGAAGAAGGGAAAGTACTGAAAATAAGTTCCTTTTCCCTGGGCACACATATCTTACAATTAGTAGAAATTGTTTGTCAATTGTAGGAAAAATAAATCTCAGAGGGAGTAAATTCATAGCTTGGTGAAATATTGGAACACAATAGTAAGACCAGACTGCAGCCTCATTTGAGTAAAGACTTGATTTCTTATTTTTGACATATCTGACATCTTGTGTTTTCACATAAAATATCTGTGTTGCAAAAGAAATACCCATTTTACTCACTAATACACATAATCAGTAATTCACAGCAAAACTTGTCTCATGAAATACTTACATGCTCTGTATTTTATACATTGTGTTTTCTCCTGTTAATGCTTCTGTATATTTTTGTTTCTGCACATTTGTTTTTTCAGTTGTACAATGACTGCATATATTCTTAACTTTCAAAAACAGAATATCAGTGGAAACAACTATGGTTTTCATAATGTGAGGAAAGATTTCAGCTTTAATGAAAAAAATCAGTAAGAGCCTTTGCATGGTCTTGTATGATTTTATTGTTTTGCAGATCTACTCAGTCACTGAATGCTTGGACTTTGCAAAGTGATAACTGATATTACAGCCTCCAAGTTTATCAAACAGGAAATATTAATCACAATATGATACAATCACTTAATCTTCTGCGCAAACATTAGTGCTGGAAAACATTTCTAATTTTGCATATTCTACATAAACAGATCACTCAGGACTAGGATTTTCAAAGAAACAGGTGTTTGTAGAAAGCCAAACTGCAGATTCTTAGACCTAGATTCCTAAGAGAAATTTACTTCCTCTGTAGGCAATTAAAGTATGGAAAATTCCTCGAAATTTCTAATTAGCTACCTCCTGCCACCATAATGCATCTACAATCCTATAAATCAGCATAAATGATAAGGGCTGATACAGCTTCACAGGTAGAAAAAATGCTCAGACATCTATCATTTTATTGAATATTTCATTTCTTGTTTCTAATGTTTTGTGTTTGCACATAAATCATTTGCATTGCAGAAGAAATGCCCACTTTAATATATTTTACTGTTACACCTATAGATCCAGGGAGACTGATATTTTGAGGTGCTCAGAGCACTCTGTCAAGGCTTGAGGACAATGTTGTGAAGATAAGAAATAGACTGAAGTCTTCATTTTCTTCATCAGGAATTAAAACTTACATCTCATGTAACTTCCATAGCACCCGATTCCTTAGGTTTTAGTTCTGAGGTTTGATTCCATATTCAAAACCAACCTCACTGACCATATTTCAAGCTAACTAATTTATATTTTCAAGAGATCTACCCCATTAAACTCTAAGCAAAGCAATATAAACTGAAAATGATGTATTAATGATGGGGGGAAATTAGTTGCCGGGAGAGACTCACTCAGTCTGGATTCAAATGATGTACCATGCTGCAAAAGGACATTGTTATCTTTTCATTCTCCAGTTTACCTCTTGTAACAGACAATCCTAATTGAAAGAAATGATATTATACATATAATGACCAAATAAAGTTATTGTGATAATATATATATATATTATATAGTATATTAATACTAATCAGAGACTGTATATATATATATATATGTGCATATCTATGTACATATCTCTGTACATAGAAAAAACATTAAGTTTACAGATCTCCCTTTCCATCTTTCTATCTTTCAAACTCCTTCATAGCACCGGATTAAAATAGTTTGTTAATATTTCTCTGCTTTGTCTCTCCCATTTTCTTTTCATAGTCCCTTTTTTGTTTTCTGGAAAACTTAGACTAAATGTCTAATTTCATTCAGTCTCTTGCTGAGAAAGACTGAATATCTATTTTTTTTGTTTATCATTTATTCTGAACATCCTGTGTTTATTTTTACTAACAGTTCCACTCTCTTCAGGGGACTGCAGATGTGATAAGAAGGTGCAGATTTAAAGGCTTAAGAATGATTTTTAGCTATTCACAAGGATAATTTCGCTACTGATAAACAAAAGTTGACTGTGTGTCAGTATTCCATAAGATGTAAACTGGGGCTATCATGAAAACCGTATTGTAGTTTTCCACCTTCTTAACATTTTCCCTTTTCTAAAGAGATGATGAAGGTTGCTGCATTATGACTGTGAAGGTTATCAAAATTAAAAGTGTCTACTAATGAATAAGAGCATACGTCGTGTTAAGGAGAAAACTAAGGGTATATTTTTCTACAGATTCATAGTGAGAAACAGTTTTAATACCTGATATTGCAGCTATCCAGGAACTGAGAAATTAAAATAGACTGCAGAGGCTTAAAACACTTTTAGTGACTCAAATATAAATGGTTCTCAGTCGCAATCTGCACAGATACTTTGGTTTGCCACTAAACACATAACTATAAAATGTAGTATGTTAATTCTTTATGAAGAATGTGTCCAGTAACATCTATGACAGCTAGACTGTGAAAATAGATTAAGATTTCTTTACTAAATATATGATAAATATTTAGTTTGAAATGCTTTTCAGTGGTGAAAGAGTAAAGTCGGAGATTTTTGGAAAACAATATTTCTGTTTTCTCAAGTATTAGTTTGAACAAAGTTCTGTCTTCTAATTTTCGTAGTTTATGGAGTGGTTGCTGCAGATATGAATATCAAGTAGCAAAATATTACTATACATTCACAGTTAATATTAATGATTTTTTAGTACTAAAAACTTTCACATGAATCACATGATCACATGAATTAGAAGTTCATGTAGCATAGATGAATATTATGAAAATTATTGTGTTTGCTCAAGGCTCATTTTTCAAACGTACTGTTTTGGTAGAAACACTTTAAATGAAGGCTTCATACCGAAACAGTTAATGGAAAATTAACAGAAAGTGCTTTTATTTCTTTCACATTGTTGATATTTATTTGAATTCATATATTTAGAATCTAGCTATCCAGAAAAACAGACAGATTCAGAGGTCATTTTGCTAGCAAAATTTGTGTGCAAGGCATCTTGGACCATTTCCTACATCATCTAAAACATTTCTTTGATCACCCACTTATTCCCTTTTTCCCTTCTCTTTTTCCTTTTCCTTTTCCTTCCGCTATTATTATAAAGTTACATGTTATATATCTATATATTATAATATAAAGTTATATATTATAAATTTATAAGCACTATTATTATAAAGTTATACAGAGTATTATGTAAAGTATTACCTAAAGTCTTATTCTGCAGATTATTTCTTTTCTTTCCATGGCTGTCTTGGTGACCCTAAGTTGTCTACTTACTCGAGCATGCACTAACTACAAAAGACACTATCCTTGCAGAAAGAAGCATATCATGTTGTAGAATGGGGATACCCCACAGAGGCTACTCTGCATGCAGGGAATATGACACATACTCATGGGGTCTTATAATAGCAGATAGACTGTGAATTACTCCTGTTGAGCTTCTGGGCATTTCTTATTCATGAACATTATTTATCTGAGTTGCTAAGAAAAGGCTGAGAGACAAAGCCATTGAAGCAAACAAAAACTCAACATTTCTACCACTCCTAAGCTTCCTTATATTTTATCATAGCTTTTTCAGATAAAGAGGCAATATATTCAGTGACAAACTTCTGACCTGAAGTTCAGGGTAGTTGTGATTCATTCCTAGCTCTGTCAATAGCAGCCACTCTTTGACCTTGGGCAAGTTGTTCTTTGTGTATGTGCCTTCATTTCCCCTTCTACTCTGTGAATGTTTTGCTTTTTTAGAGATCATATACTGTACTAGGGAACAAAAAAAAATGAGTAATGAAATGTCTGTGGAACACTACATTTCTGAATTGCCTGACCTAGAATTAATGAAGAGAAGAATACAAAAATCACAGCAGTTTAGATCATCTCAGAGGGAGAGTGAATTGGGAGAATATTTTAGACATTAGCAGGATATAAGCAAGCTTAAGGCATTTTTGGCTGCTTAAAAGCCTTTTGTCCTGCCCTCTTTTGCACAAGAATAAATGCTATACATGAACCTAAGATTTAAAAATAGCTAGTTTCTGTCTTTGATTGAGGGAGAAAGACACAAGCCAGATTTATTGGCTGTCTAGAGACCTTATGTTCAGTTTTCTCTTGTCACATTCGCACCAATTAAATGTGAGAGTTTTTATGCTGTCCTATCTGTAAAGATGACAGCCAGATCCTTGTCTGGCTCTTTTAATTGTCTCTGTGGGAGAAGTTCCTCCACCCCTGTACAGCAAACAGTATTTCATATAACTACTGCAAAATCCTACTCACTTGAATATTTGCAAGTAAAAAAATTGTTTAGAAGAAGCTTAGAAGAAGAGAAGGTTACACTTCCTTCTCTCAAGCTAACACATTTTATTTTAATGGAATTTAGAAACACATTATTAAGTTGAAGGTGAAAAGCCTTATATAGTACTTGCCATACCTATAAAGACATATATCATAGATTGGATGTCCAGCAATTGTTATTGTTAGCATACACAATGAAGTTACTGTTGCTATCTTGAATGCAGAATGAGAAACAGAAGATTCAGTGAAATTTCAAAACTAAGCAAAACAGTAAAAAGACTAAGTAAAAAAAAAAACTAAGTAAAAAGATTCATGCAAAATCTTTTAGGTGCAGTAGCTGATCCTCTCACCTATATATTTTTGTTTGTTTGTTGTTTTGTTTGTTTTGTTTGCAGTCTCATTGCAAGACTTTGTTGTACTTTAAAATTTCCCATTTAAACAGTTCCAGATCCCATAAAAGGTCTTAACCAGCTACCTCACAAATATCATACGGGACAGTTTTAATTTTTTGCATATTTACATGCATGAAGGCTTTCTGTAGTCTTTCTGTTAATTTCTAAAAGTAGCAAAATAAGCTGATGAATTTTGTGAGGACAGTATTTAGGATATTAGCTAGATCATTTTAACGAGCAAAACTGATGAAGTTTAGATAACAATGCACTGGTATAAAACTGGGTTTATAGGAATCAAGTAATTGAAAGCTAGAATGCTCTTTAGACCTTACAATATTTGGTAACATATGTGAAGTGGATAAGTTTCACGAGAAGTGTTCCCTAAATAATCTTGAAGTTATACCTTTTTGCAAAATGTAAATTAGTCTCTAAATCCTGAAAAAAAAGTCTTTTAGTAATAAAGTCCCTTGATTAAGCTGAATATTAAACCTCAAGTTCTGAGTATTCTATTTTATTATGATCTTTTCTTTGTTTTTTATTTCCTCTTTCATGATTCTAAATCCAATACTTTGTTTTTTTATGACTCCTACTGTGATTAAAACTGACCTAACATCCTGTTACTTGGTTACAAGCTGCTATAATGTGAAATGATTGAAATATAATATTCCAAATTGAGATTTTTAAGAAACACTGATAATATGTCTAAATGATGTCAATGGTATGAAGATATATTTCGAGTATAATTGGAGTCATATGAACTAGATGCTAAAAGTCATATACTTTTACTAGAATGTATATTTTATGGGATGCATTATGATGTCTTTACATACATTAACTACCGTTATATTCAACTGGTATTTCTACTGGCTTTATGAGAACTGTTCAAAATGAGTTAAGGAATTAGAATATATTTCAGCATGAAAACATTATGTGACTGTTTCATTACTGTTATGTTAATGAGAAAATGTCTACATTTCATCCTCATCCATTTTAATTTCAATTAATGATCAATGATCAACTCTATGCCTTAAAGTCACATCTTTTTTGTTTAGAAATGTATTTCTGTTTTTTTGCAACATTGACTTGAAGACTGCAAGTCATTTCTTCTGTCACTGAAAGTTTTAACTTACTTAGCAAATCAAACTAATGCTGGATGTCAAAACCTTCCCTGTTACTTCTGTTTACATGTCTGATACACTGAATGACATCTACCTTTACTTTCTATTTTTTTCCGCTTTTCTGAATCAGAAAAGGAGGACACAATCTCCAACTGCCAAAAATCATCTTTTTGCCAATTCCAGCCATCAAGACCTGCTTGAAGTTAGACTGATTCTTTTTTTTTTACTACCACTTTGTACAGTTCGGTGAACTGTCATGTAAAAAATCATATAGACAGGTCCTGAAGCAATACATTACATTTGCATCTTAGATTACTTTGAACATATTAATTGTAGCTTATTTTTGAAACAGTTTCCCACTAAACCAGTCAACACACACCTTTCTGGCACTTTCAGCTATTGTAAAGCATGTTTACATTCAGATCATGAGCCATTACAAGAGATATGCTTTACCTTACAGTCTTATCTCAAGTTTTAGTAGCAGCAGTGACGTAGTATAATGATACAATAAATATTGGTTACAATTGGAGGCATCCTATTGCCAGAAGCTTCCCCCACTTACTGTGGAGATGAATTAAGAAAAGTATTGCATTTCTTATGTTTTCAGTGGCTTCTCTAGATTGTCTGAATTCATCCTTAGGCTCTTAGAAGATGAGTCATTCCAAGTTAGGCTTCTGTGGTTTCACTAATGGAAAATAATCTCAGGAATAATGTCTGCAACAAGACAGTGAGTTTTTTTTAATGATCGATGGCTAGTAACATATTCTTATTTCAAAAAAGAAAAAAAGTGCCAGGTGACCTACATACCATATGCAATGAATTTTCCTTCAGGTCCTGAAAACACTTTGTGTTTTTGTTTTTGTTTTCCCTGCATTAGAAATATATAGGACTCAAGTCTATCAGCAAGGCAAATGTATTGAATAGCTATTTATGTCAGTGGCTGAATTGTCATAGTCTTTGATCTATTCCTGATATATTTTCATGCTCCATTTAGTATTTGAAACTGGTGACTAGAGATGTACATAACTTTCTTAATGACACATGAAATTCAAGAGAAATAGATCAATTTGCATCTTCCAAGACCATAGCTATGGGAAAAAAGCTATATTTTATTCATTGTAAAGTACTTTTTGAAAGACAAGGGTTTAACATATTTCAGCTGCTTAGAGAAGCCCACATTTTGCATTGTCCAAGGTGGAAAAAAAAAAATATTCAGTCTTTTTCATATATATATAAACCATAAAAATATTCTGTGAAACATGGAATTTATCTCATGGCTGATAGATTTATAATAAGTAGGTTAAGCTTGTAATAACTACTATCAGTAAATAAGAGGAGAACAAAAACAGTGAACAAAACCAGATAGTCCAGAATTTAGACCTTATTGATAAACAAAGGGAACTGTACTATTCTATAAACCCTTTGACACACAATAATTTAACAAATTTGAGGAGAATCAGTGTACAGGAACAAGTGAGCTTTCCATCATGCTAGCTACCTGCCAGTCTCTTCCTTTTGTTTCCTCCTGGCATAAACTGAATTGTTACAGTATTCATAAGTCATCCTGATTTTAGGAAATGGGTTGACATAAAAGAGATGCAGACGATCCTGTTACTCCCATTTGCCTTGGCTAACACCTCAGTGTTATCTGTGATGTGGATTAATATTTTGGGTACCTCCTTCCTTGTATACTGTTTCTAACTCACCCTTGTTCCTTTTTCTCTTTTTATTCTCCATTCAGTTTTATTCTGCTTGTTCCACTTGTTCCATTCCTCTGTCTGTTCCCTGCTTTCTGTTTGAAAACAGTCTGACTTTGCCAGACAAAACATTTTTTTTCTTTTTTCTTTCTTTCTTTTTTCTTTCAGTACTGCTGTGAGCCTATGACCAAAAAAAGGAGTTAAAAGCAATGCCTTAAACACTGTGACAGGGGGACAAGTTTGCCAGATCTTGGAGGAGCTGATAAAACCAAGTGCTGTGCTTGTTTTTTTTTTCTGGCAACATCCATATATATAAGAATCAAGAACAAAAGCTAAAGCTGTCTTTCTTCCCTTACCCCTGCCTCTTCTCTTTTATCGTTGTTTTCTTTGTTAATTTTCAGGGAAATAGGATTGATTTCCAGCAAAAACAAAACCAAAACTGCTCAAGACCCCCTCAATAAATTTCTCTGTTCCCAAAGAAAAGATAGTGATTATTAACTTCAGTACCATCTATAAGACTGTCAAGTAGGGTAAGGATTTTTTTAAATAAAAACATCTCAATGAATGGACAAAGGAACAGAGTGAAATCCCTGCCTTTTTTTTTTTTTTTTTACATGTTGGTATTTTTAGTGTCTGTGTAATAAGTGGTTTGAAAGTAGTTGTATTCATTTTTTTTCTTTTTTTTTTTTTTAATGGAGTAACCAGGCTGAGATATCTGTATAAAAAATTTGAGTATTAACTGCTGAGGACTGTATAGTGACCTATCATATTAAGGACAGACTCTTTATTCTATGAGATTTAATATGCTACAGTTCAAAACTGGAGATAGCATTTTGCTGATTTCATTTTTAACTAAATTTGTTATTTTTGAGTTTCAGGCTGTGACATGAAATGCAGGTGAAATCGATATCTGAGAACTTATCTGGTGAAGAAGATCATTTAAATTTTTCCAGACAGTTAGCTTGAATTTTTTTGGCGCTGATATTTTACAAAAAGTATGAAAGACAAGTGAGATTCAAGTAAATCATTTTGTAAGTATTACCTCAAAATTAGCTGAGTATAAACCCCACTTAGGTCCTCCAATAAATCAGACAGAAATAAATTAAATTAGATGTTTCAATAGATTGGAAGGATGAACTCCAACTCAGAATTTATACTGATCTGGAAGCACTTGGAAGCCAGACCAGATTCCGTCTGCAGTAAAAGACAAGACAAGACATTAGTGTATCCACTAAACATGATTTGCAAATATGTATTAATAAGCTGATGTGTAACCCAATGTGTGCATATGACCTTGAGAGAAAGCATGCAGAAAACAACAGCAAAAAGAAGAATTCTATATCAAGCATCTAGAACAGGAAACAAAAAATAAACAACTTGAATATAAATTGACATAGATTTGTGCCAATTACTAGACTGCATTTATTAGCTAATAATAGAAAATAAAGTAGGACTTTGTAAATACAAAGTTTCAAGTCTGCTTCTTTAACTTTCTTTTTTTTTTTTTTTCTATAGCAGAAGTTGAATGAGGTCTGTGTATTTTTGAGTTTTCTTCCATCATAATCTTCAACAATTGGACAACAATTGCTTTTTATAGATATATGCTTTACTTACCCATGTAATCCTTACAGTTTTCCTAATTCTCATATACAGGTACCCATCTGTTGTTCTGAGAAGAGCTATTGTGCTGTCAATGAAATTCTGGAAATGATAATAAAGGGAGAGATTAAAAAACACTTTTAAAGATGCATTTTTAAAGAAAGATTTTTCTATAGTGCATTGTGTTTGATTACAGTGTCTACTAGTCCAAGAATAATTATTTAATAAGTTCATTGACAGATCCAACCACATTTAAACAATTAATGACTTGTCGTTTATGAACTCTAGTGAAGGTTATTATTATTGCAAGTGTGATTTACATCATAGTAGTACTTTAATTCTTATAGGTGTATACTCCAATCACATGCACTAAAAGGCAAAACCTGCTCTATTTGCTTAGTAGATAACATATAGAGAGAGGAGAAAGATGTCATATAATCAAAGCCACACAGAAAATCCTACTACCTAGATACTATATGTTAAAAAAAGCACTAAGGTGCTTGAAAAAGAATAAGTTTCATGTCAGTACAAATGTCAACTCTGGATATAAAAAGGATTATTTCATCAGTGGGTGAAGCATAATTAGCTACAGGCAGACAACGCTAATTCTCTCAAAGTTTTGAGTCAGAGTTTGCATTCTAAATGCAAACACTTCTCACATTTCATCCCTAGAAATAAAGGAGACAAAGCAGTGAAAGAAAACAACTTGGAATTGATAATATAGCAATGTTAGAATCAAAACAAGCAGCAGACTTGGTATCTTCTACATTTCAGATATTCCACAGGGATAAGCTTCGATGAAATATAGAAGTTGTGGTTAGAATTCAGAAATGTTCCTTAGGTGAGAGGCCAATCCTTGGTACAAACTTTAAAATCTTCAAAGAACTTCAGAATCTAAGAGTTCACTCTGTTATAAGGATAGGAATAAGATCAGGAATCTTGTCCATAGCTGCTTTTGTTCATTCATGCTTTCTTTGTGCTTGCTGTATAAGTTTTGAAAAAGTCATTTTAGTAAAGAAATTTTTTCTAAAGAAATCTAAAAATAAAGAAGTCAGAAGTTCAAGGCCTTTGGAAGTTCTTGGAATGAAGAAATATGGGAAAGGAGATTTGCTTTTCTCCAGCTGTGAGGGTAGTGCCCTCAAGGAAGCTTCAAATGAAAAATATCCTCTCCAAGTGACTATATGGACAGAGTCTTTCCTTAAGTTTGAGGCTCTGGATCACATCAAAATAGAGCTGCTATTTGATTCAACTACTTGTTTTTAGTCTCTCCACCCCTAATACTGCAATATTTATTCTCTAATTAGTAATATGTGTCATAACAAATTTTTGTGTTCTTGAGGAACAAAAGTAAAAAAACTCCCACAGGTTTCTCCCTAGGTCACTGAGGAGCTCAGTCCATATATGGGGGAGTCTGTTATACAAGGTATTAATCTCCACTTTAAGTTTGAAATTTTAACTGAAAAATAGCAGCCAGCTTATTGCTGGGATGGTAGTATTGAGGATAAAAGTTTTTTATTCTTCTGAGAATATTTAAATTCTATATTTAAATATAATGGTTCAACTCATCATAAAATGGACAGATAAGACATTCAGAATTGGATTTCATTCCCAAAGCCATTCATAAAACAAGTGTCAAGAGATAACTGTCACATCTGGAATTTAGACTTTTGCTCACTTTCTGTCCTCAGATACGTAGTCAGAAGAAATAAGAATCAAATTTTCAGAATGCTTCAGAGACTTCTTAGCCCTATGGAAAGGGCAATATCTTTCAAGCCACTTGTGGCTTAAGTGCATTGTCTGTGAAATCAGATTGTACCAAGAGATGTGACTGTTTTTAAAATTCACACTTTCAAGAAGCTGTTTAAACACATTCATTTCTATTGCTTTCTTTGGATATGTGTCATTCTCCTAATTCTCTTTATTCATTTTCAGAAAAGCTCTATTGAATGACAGTTCTGGACCATCTTGTTTCAGTATTCACTCTCCAGTACCTTGTAAATTTGATATACAGCATCTTAACAGAACAGCATAAGTAATTTATAGCAGAGAAGGATGACCCTATTTCTCTCTGCAGAGGAATAACTGCCAATACTTTTTTTCTGCAGGATTTTTTGTATCTTAACAGAACAGCATAAGTAATTTAACTTATATTGTTTGAATTCTTTTTTCCCCCATAACTGTAGGGTAGTTTTGATTAGAAAATGATATGCAGATATTTTTCTTTCCAAAGAATCCTTTTGTTCATCTTCCTCTTGTGAATGTAGCTTGTCTGTTTCTGGGGAAGGAGAAACGTCTTACATAATAGAATCTGCGCCTTTCTTTTAACTCTATCTCAGAGTAGTAACAGACTCATACTGAACTGCAAATGATGTTTTCTATGACAGGGAATACATGTATATAAACATCATATACCCAATGGACAATCTACATGGTATCCTATTAATATTTATCATGTATTCTGGTATCATGTGGAGTAGCTGTGAAAGATGAGCTCGCAAGCAGCTTTTCTTCATTTTTTATTGCACTATTCATGTATCATGTATCCCCATGGTATCATGTGGGAAAGATGAGCTCGCAAGAAGCTTTTCTTCATTTTTTATTGCACTATACTCTTAAAAAATGTGTGGTTGTGCTTTTTTTTCTTCCTGCATTGAGGAATTTTTTGATCTAAAATTTACTCGACAATTAGAATTTGAGATGTCTTCCATAAAGCAATGCAACTGTTGGAGTTCTGGTCTCAAATATACATCTCCACATAAACAGCAACCCCAGCCTCTCTGTAGCTTGAGAGGGAAGACGGGTAAAATTTTTAACAGAAATTAAAACTTTATTTCTCCTTTCAGCAAATTCCGTACAGAATGGAATACAAATATATGGATGCATAATTATTTTATCTAAGTCAAGAATCTCTAAAACAGGTGACTGTCTTTGGGTTGTCTGTAGGAAATGCTCTCTCTGTTCCTACCTTGTTTCTCCTGTTGCTTCTGCAAAAGCAGTATGAAATTGCACACTGGAAAGGATGAAATGTATATCTTGGCTCAGTTTAGACTTATATTAACATTTTCAGATTGGATTCAGATTTAATTTTTAAATATGAGTGTTCATGTATATGTATAAAAGCAGTATTGTTACTATTTTGTCTTCTATCAATTATGTAGTTCAAATACAGTCATAAGCTATACTAAACCCCTTTTCTGCATTTATCTTGTGTTTCTTTCTTGCTATGATTAAATCCTTCATAAATGTAGGATAGCTTAATTTTAAATGGCTTTGCAAAGTAGTTAAATATGGCTTTCATATTTGGGCTTCAAAATATCATGAGTACTACAAATTCCCATTACACCTATTGCATGGTAGATAACACATAACTTGCCATTAAACAAGCTCTTTTATTCAGTCTAGATAGCTCTTTAAAATGACGTAAAATGAGCTTATCCTCTCCTATGGTACATATTTGTCAATGTGACTGTTTTTTTTTTTTTTATGTTACATCATCCATTTAAACAAATGGGTTTGTACACCCATTTTAAACAAGTTTGTAGAATTTTGTAATAGTGATAATGATTCCCATCAGGAAGCAACTAGAAACAACTGTATGAATAAGAAGACAGAAACAGGGACTGACTTAGCAGACTTTACATTCCCTCTCCAGCTTCACTCGACATGGACCTTTGCACTCTAATGTTAGCTTTCATCTCAAACAGAGGCACCCAACCACAGCATAGACAAAAAATTTCTCACAGGCTTTGTCAGACCACACTTGGTCTGTTTCTCTAGTATTTCTTCATACTTCTTAATACTTCGTTCCTAGTATTAATTTTATGATAAGCCCTAGGTACAGATCTAATGGCATGCCCCCAAACGCAAAGCCAGGTTCTCTTGATAGCACTCAATTGCCTTGAAGATCCCCTTTCCAGCCACATTTCACCTGGAATCCTGTGCTTTCTCTTTGTCACAACCCTAACACCAATAGCCATATTTCAGGTTTTGCCCTCACAAAAGGTCCCCCAGTCCTGTAAGATTCAAAAAGTAGCCCAGTTGTCTTGGTAGCCCACACTTGGGCAACTCTTATCCAGCCCACTCTACATGGAGCTGTAGGCTGCTTTTTTTCTCAGCTGTAACCTAAATCCTAGTACAAATTTTTAGGCTAACTCTTGCACAGACTTTCCAGCAAGGCCAAGGCAAGCAATTTCTCACAGCCCAGTTCCCTTTGTTGCCCACACAAGCCTTTGGCAGCTCTTCTCCAGATCCATTCTGCCTGGACTTCCTGGCTTTCTCTTTCTCGCAACAGTAAATCTGATCAATGGCTCAATAAGAACTCCCAGGTATTTTCCATTATCATGGGTGATATATCCAATATGGTTACAACGAACACTGAAAAACTAAACAAAACAGAACCCTAAAATAACAAGAAAAAAGGAAGTAAAGTAGTGAGCAAAGTAGTGATACTGATCAGATAAATAAAAAATTCTCAGAGTATCCTAACTTTTTTCTCCCTCATTTGTTATTTCATTTTCACTGTGGATTTAGTTCTTTTCTAAAAAAGTATCATCTTTTCTTTTCTGTAACCACAATAATAACATGTCTTAATTTGCCTCTTAGATATTCCAAATACATACATATTTTGTATTTATTTATGCAGCATTTCGCAATTTTACATTTGCTTGCCATAGGGTTATTTGATTTATAACTATTGGTGAATCTATTTCTTGAACTGTAAAAGCCATTGTACCATTCTATTAATTAACTTCTCAGGAATCAGTAGTACATTATTTGTGGCATTATTAGCCTAATCAAATGACTGCTATATGATAAAGCACAAAAGCTGCATGAAGGGAACATGAGATGATCTAATATAGCTATGACCTCTAATGTTCTTTAAGCATCTGGCATTCATTTAGGGAAAGTGAGAAGAAGAAGAAGAAAAAAAAGGAATTACATACAGTCTTACAAACTGGATACTTTTAACTGATTTGCACTATTTCTGAGTGGTACGATTCTACCAGAATCATTCTGAAGCCAGTGAAAGTGAGGCTTAAGTTGTGTTTGGAAATGTTAAAGCTCTCTTTTGTGTTTGCAGGTCGTTAACAACCAACAGTTTTATTCTGGTTAGCAAGAAAAAAGAAAAAAAAGTTACTAATAACTGTTAAAGACTTATAATCTATAATAATTCGCAACAAATGCGGGCACAGTTTCTTCAGTGTTACTATAATGTCTTGGTCTCATAGCACTTCCACACTTTAAGGGAGGTACAACTGACAACAGAACTTCTGAAGCCATCTTCTAACCGAAAGAGAAATCTTCAAGTCAGGCTGTGTAAATAGGGGGTAAAAATTGGTTTACCTACACAAAAGATCAGGGATTTATCCAGGTGTATATATATATATAGCTATATTTTTTCTGGGATCTGTTTAGTGTCCATTTTTTTCTATATTGTGCTTGTATTTTTTTATCCCCTATCACTAGAAAGCAATAGCATGCCTAGCTATAACTGTAATTCTAATGTGCATCCAGCTTACTTTATATCTTGGATTTGTGCCTATGACTGACATAGTAATTAAAGTTTCTTGCCAAAAAGGTGGTGAAAGCAACTTTGGGGCCAGATAAAAGAGGTTTAATTAGAAAATACGCACAAAGCTTGTTTTTCCATATCACAGGTAGCTGTTCCTTGAGATTGTGTAAACACACAAACAGGGAGATAGGCTCTGTTTGACACGAAAAGCTAGTCATAGAGAAAAAAAATACAGCTATCAAGAACTGCATTGTTGTTGGATCACTTAACAGTGAAGAAAAAAATTAACCCTTATTATTCTTTTCTTGCAGTTGAAAGTCACTTCTTCCCTCAGATGTAGCTGAAAAATAATCTTCATTCTCCAAGCAATAACTAGCAGTGGTCTAAAATGGCTACAGAACATCTGTAATGGTTTTAGTATGGTCCCAGTTGAAGGAGAACAGATGTACTGAAAACACTGTTCTTCTGCTCCTCAGAACGAGGGGGAATACGGCTTTTAATGGCCTAATATTTCTGGAAGGTACCACTGCACAAATATATCTCTGCCTCAGTCCAAATGCAGTGTGCAACGTTGATCTACAAATTCTAGAAAAAACCTACAGGGATCATCTTTTTCTGCTGGCTATACATAAAGCCAAAAGCAATTCCATCCTCATGCATAGCAACAGTTTCTAAGTATTGTGAAAATAAAAAGAGTAGAACAGCCATTGACAGAGTCTGGATTTCAAGATAAGCTTGGCTAGGACTTTATAGACAAAGATATAATGGCCTAATAACACTAATTAAGTGTCCTACAGAGTTTCAGTCCAAAAAATGTCAGGTTTCTGAGCAGTAAAACATAACATGCTATTATTCCCTCAACATATGCTCTCAAAAATTGTAGATCAATTTTGTTTATCATCCTATAAGGTAGCAAGAGTTTTCTTGACCTTTTCAATACTAGCAGCCATGCTCTACAAATCTCTGCATCTTCCTGGCTGATTTATTTTAGGCTTGATAATAGTCTGTCCTGGGTCACACAACTAGTTGTAATTCCCTCTCACTCTGGCTGCTCACTTACCTCTTCCTAAAACAAATGTAGAGTTCTCTGATTTTTAATTTCTTTTTCCTCTGGTGATGCTTCCAGTGACTAGTTTCCTCAACTGCTCAACTACTATTTGCCTGACTCTACCCTTGCTATCTCCTTCAGTGTTTCTTTTTTTTTATATGAACAAACAGCTTTTTTTCCTGTATATGCTGCTTTCTGTACACTCAGGCTTAAATTCAAGCTTGTTAGCTTTGGCAATGTAATGATAATCAGAAAATCCGTGGTATATTCCTATGTAAGTAAAAACAGTTCTAAAGTCAGTATTTTCCCACCCAATTGCTACAGACATCTTCTGTTCTAATTACATGGAAAAGTGCAGTGATTTCAGACATCACTGAAAGATAGCTGCATGGTAAACATCATCTATTAAAGAATGGCACTCTATCTGTTATTTTCTTTTTTATTTTTTTTAAGGAACATACATAGAAGAAAATAATTATATTCAAATATGTGATTTCTGCCCAGCCCTTCACAGAAAAAGAGGTGTCTGTTGCCAGGGCCAACAAAAACAGCAGATTTAAATTCTTATTTCAAAGAAATATTCTCTTTTGGAGAGTTACATTGCTTATAGTCTGAAATATTTTAAAAAATATTTTTCTGTGCATCTCTCATATTTTATCTTTCAGTGAAACTGGAGGTTTCCTGAAAGGTGGGTCTCATAGTGCGATTCCTTGGAGTTTTTGGGGAGCTTCATGCCACTGAGTAAGATTTCCTGTGGCTTAAAGCACCAGCTGCCCACAATGCTAGCAGACTGTGAAATCCAATTAATTACACTCTGCATCTCATGTTGCAGTAGCACTTAGAGAACTGCTACTCTGGTGCAAAGAGCATTTTGTGTCCTAAATAAGATTATCTCTGAATTTCATAATTTCTCAAGCATTATAAGGCAAGCATGCCTCCTATGTCTGGTTTTCTCCATAAATGGAAATGGTTTTTCAAATCTACCCCTTTTATAGACTAGTCTCCAGTGACTCTCTTGAGGCTATTACCTCAAAGAAATAAGAATGATACTTTGAATTTATTTACTTTAAAACTACATATGACATTAACTAAGCATTCAATGAAGGCATTTCACAGACTTCTGAGAATCTCGCACTAATGAGACTCTGGGCTTTCCCTGTTTCAAATGTGCCAGTTTTTGCGAGGCGACTGGAAAGCTCTTTTGTTTTGCTGACACTCAGACTGTATGTGTTATTGATTTTTCTCCACTGCTGATAGCACAAATACTCCTCCTGCTTCATCTGCCTCTTTGTTTCCAAGGGACCCTGCAAATCACATGGGTGATATGTTCCAACAGAGATTAGATCACTTGCTTGCTCATATGTTCTCACTTTTGGCTTCTAGGTTATTTTTGCAATTTACACATTCAGCAGCTAATGTGCTTACCTCAGACAGCCAGACGTACAGCAATTTCTCCCTTGCTCTGGTGTCACAGCCCTGGGAGCTAGTAGTAATTTCATCACCTTTTCCAATTTTCTTTCAACACTACATTTCAATAATTAAACTATTTCAATAAGTAAAACTCACAGTGTTAATGCACATAAATATTAATTATAAAAATCATAGCATTATTTTCTATTAAGTTTTGATTCTTCTAAACTAGCATTCTCTGATTCTTCAAATACAAATTAATGTAATAATGCCATGGTAGGATCCAAAATTCAAATCACAATCAGTTAGCTTTGTTGTAATTCTTTGATAGGTCGTCATTTTCATCAGGAATATGTTCCTGTCTGAAGTTTGCATGGTGAAGCAGAGGCTGCACAGTTGCCTGGAGGCTCAAAGCTGCCAGGTGCTAACATGTGCTTTGTTACCACTATATTTTCTAGGTAGGATGGGTCAAGATTTTCCTCTCCTGTAGAACGGACAGTCACCAGTTAATGAAAGCCTGTAAGCTGGCAGTACAGATGAGACAGGCTAAAACAAGACTCTGGTGTTAGCACCTTTTGTGTTAGTCCCCTGTGCAATGCTGGGCAGGTTGGAGACTGTCTCTCCTCACAGTGATTGTTAGCATCCCAGGAGAATTATCAGACACTGCTGTAGCCGGGGTTCATCTTTATGTTGCCCTTTTTACTATTCATGCTGAGAATGTAGCAGGGAGCCAAAGGAGCTGTGGAAGCTTTGGAAACCGTAGCTCTGGAAGCCTATTGTGTGAACTGATTTTTTTTTTCTATTTATAAATTTAACTTCTAATCGCAGTTAGGCTTAGGACAAACAGGAGTAGGAATCTGGCCTCATGCCTTCATATAATATGACTTGTCTCTGCAGCTATTTGAAACCATTCCTGGTTTATGTCCATGTCCTAACTGGGACTAGCATTTGGGACATGGATGAGCACTATGCACATCTAAAAAGAAGACTCTTAGAAATCATCTGAGTAAATATAAGGTGGTGAAGATCACAATGATTGAGAGGATTATTCTCACATTAAATATTCTTATGACACAGGAAGTAATATAGTACAGTGATTAACTCCTTCACAAAGATAAAGCTTCAAAAACCTGGTTTATACCCTCTGCTGCTAATGCAAATTGGAAAAAAAAAATGGAAAGAAAAGAGGATATCTTATTGTTCATATCTGAGACTTTCTAAAAGAAAGAAAATAATCTTGGGCAGAGCCATTGCACAGAAACAGTCTAATAAGATGCTCTATTCTTTGCATATAAAATTACTCAGTAAAAACAAGGTGAGAGAATATTAAGTTGAACAAAGTTCTAGTATCATGATCTAAAACAGTCTATTCATTTCTGCTGTGAGACAGGTTTGCTTAAAACTTCAGAGGAGGAATGTATAAGCTATCTGAAAAATGTGTTGTTTTTCAGTCATGCTTCTTTTAACTCTGCAAGCTACCTAGAAAGATCAAAATAATGTGCTTCTGTATACTTTTTCTCTTTGTTATTCTTACAGTTAGTCAGCCACCAAAGGGAGAAGGGCAACAGTTCTGGTGTGTCTCCAGTACCCTGAGTCTACACAAGAACATTTATGCCAGTTTATACTGGTACATACTGGCAGAGAAGAAAGCCTTAATTCATAGTAGCATGAGACAAGAAAGACTCAAGTATAACATAAAAAAGTGCATAGGTGCTAAATATAAAATATTTCAGAAAAAGATTATTTAGAAATCTTTAACCTGAAATCTATTTTCATAAAAACACAGATGTATAGTTAGGGATTTAAATGGCATTAGCATAGATTGTTTGCAGTCTATGTAAGCAATTTATAAGAAAAAAAAAAAAGTCAGGATCCATTAAAACGTTCGTTTTTGATCAGAATAAGCTCTCGTTCTGAGAAAAAGTCCCCTAGAATTAAAATAGAGAATATCAGAAGTCAATGTATTGCCTGAATGTCTGCAGTATTTTAGGGGCACTATTTTGGTTAATTCTAAGGAGCAAGGAATAGCTGTGGTGTCAGAAACACATACAATTCGGCAGATTTCTGACACCATAGTTATTCCTTACCTTCTCTGCCCACTGTCTCCCCAAGCCAGAGAACCATCACAGCATAAGGCTAAAGTTTAATCCACAGAAATGCTGGTGAATATTCTTCTAGTATTTATACAGATTATTATTAAAATATTATACATTTTAATGTTATTTGTACATTTTAACAATAATATAATATTTAATATTATTAGGCAAATCACAGTTGCCCAAAAGTTCACATTCCTTACCCATATTCTTCAGTACATCATGCATCTTCAATATCAGACATGGAGAGAATTTCA
This sequence comes from Tinamus guttatus, assembly GCF_000705375.1. The sequence continues at coordinate 59,341 of NW_010582741.1, forward strand.
TGGAATGACAACTACTCCAATGTATTGTTAGGGATGTGAAAATAGGTCATTTGTTTATTTATTTTGTAAATATGCAAAAGGAGGGACAAATGCCACATGGAAGTTTGCTTTTTTTTTTTCTTTTTTTTGAAGGGATAGGAAAAATGCTTAATTCTAATTCTGACAAAGGTGAATTTCAAGATGCAACACCACACAAATACTATAATCAGATTTCATTTATTTAAACATGAAAATCTACTAGTAGTTTCAGATACTGTAATGTATCATAACCATCAGCTATCTGAATAAGATTTGTGGCTGTGACACAGAATCAGAGTCCCATACAGCCAAGTGTAACTACATATCCATTTTAAACACTTCCATCTTTCCATGTGTATTTTGAAAATAGATCTATTTTAAAGGGAATTATTATTAGAGAAGCAAGAACTATTTTTACCATTCCGCATAAGTGGACTGGCTTTTCTTGGCTCTTTATGTTCATCTGCAACCTATGCTACTCCATTCAATTCAATAGATTGCCTTTAACAAGTTCTGTTCATGTGGAGTGATGGGTGTCAACATTTGCTGACACATTTCTTTGTAGGGCCAGAGATTTCTAGAATTCAGTTTACCATGAATATGTGACCTTTATTGCCCTTCGGTACTGCCTATTTAACCTCAAAATACTTCAAAGCATTGATCTTCAAGTCCAATATCTCTACTTGCTGATGCCCTCACTTCACTATAAGATTCACTTCTATCAGCTGCTCTTCATGGTAATTTCATCCTCTGCTGTTTTTTGTCTTCTTAAAAAAAAAAAAAAAAAAAAGCCCTAAGGGACAGCTCAGACTTTTTTTCTAAATCTCTCTGGCTCCTGCTTTACTGTCTTTCATTTCTTGCCCACAACTACCTTATTTTGTCACTAACGGCAGCTTGATTTTTAGATTTGCATGATGTGGCTCTTTGAATAGCTAGAGCCAAATATACTTACCTGTGCAGAGTAGTCTTTGGTACTTGATTCCTCTGGTTTAGTGGAATTCCAGTTTAGTGGATACTTTCCTAATTTGTCTTACAAATTTTCCATATTGTCCCCGCTGATGTGCAGAGAAAATATTTTTCTTCAACCTATCTAACCCTATACTAGATGGTACCTAATCCCTGGAAGAGATGATGGGAGGATCCAGCACAAGATCATTGACAGAAATTCCTTTATTCCATGTGAATTGTTACTCTGATCATTCTTACTTGGTTCTGTTATTTGGCAATACTGAGTTTCCAAATACTGCCTGGTTTCAAAATACTTCCTCAGTTGTTTATAGTTTCATCATTATAATGGTATGCAAGTACTATGGCAGAATCTGATTTTAGAGGAAAAATTGGTCAAATCATTCATATCATAGAATCATAGAATGCTTAAGGTTGGAAGGGACCTCTGGAGGTCACCTAATCCAACCCCCCTGCACACGCTGGGTCACCTAGAGCGTGTGTCACAGGACTGCATCCAAGGTTATTTAGTGTTTAGAAAACACTAGATCCTACCAATTTAGTTGCTGAAATTTGGTGTCTATAACTATTTTTAGATTTCATAGTGTTCTACATATAAGACTCTCACAGGTTTGTATAATAACCTCCATGAATGTCTTGAGGTATATCTTACA